>CM043018.1:129170437-129548988 GCA_023690525.1 Holotrichia oblita
ACACCAAGTAAGGCGTGCATAGAATCTACTTTGGCAATCATGCTCTCTTTAGGAATACTCTTGAGAGATACACTATAATGTAGTCCTTTGAAAATAACAAGATTGATAACTAAGTTAAATTTATAAATGATGGGTACCGATTATCTGCTGTTTTAAAACCACTCCAACTGTTTTTTTAATGTCAAATTTTCTGTTTATATATTCACAAACTGTAATTATGTGAAAGCCGCAAGGGAATAGTTTAAAAGATTTTGACATCTTTATCTGAGTTTGTTGAGTATTTTGAATTTTCTGTGCTCTCTTGCTTGAAAGAAGGCAGCTACTGGCCTTGCTGCAAAATTATACACAGCAGACCACCTCACCCTTGCCCTTAAAATAGCGTAAAAAGAAGTCGTTAAGGAGTTCAGAACATACTGTTTTCCTGAATTCCAAGAAACTTGTTTATAAAATGATTCATTTTGCATACTACCTTGTACACTCGTATAATTTTTTCTAGTAGCAAAGGTTTTTGGCAGACCCTCAGAAAAAGACACATTTATATTAATGCTTAACAGGCATTTCATCAATTTGCCTAATTAGGGTAGTCATAACGAGAATTACATCGTACTCCTAGGTTTTTCCGCTCTTTAATAAAATGACTCCACATTTTATAAAACGACTAATTTTACATTCTGACTATGGCACAGGTTTCATCTCAATTTAACATCTAACATTAAGCCTACTTCAAAACGCCCGAAATTAACTTCGCAAGTAAAACCTCATATACGCTACTCTCAAATAATACGTTCCCAAGATAAAAAAGACCTTCATTCACAGATACAAATACTTAAGACGCTCCTTTATTATGGAGACAGTTCGTAATATGGAAGCTCTCCATCGCTTAATATAGTCAGCGCTTAATATGAACGGTAGCGAGAAAGCCCGCGTGAATTCTGAGAAAAAGTAGGCGCGCGTAACAATGACGTAGTGGATGCCTAGATAGGAAGAAATAAAGTTGGCGTTAAATTAATGGCCGTAATAAATTATTCGAATTTAACCATTAAATATTAAATTTGAATTAAGGTTTTTGTTGAACTTTTTTCATTTATTAAAGTTATTGCGTTCTTAAGAAGTTACATGAGGTGTAAGCTCTTTTAGAAAAGTATTCTTTTTAAAGTTCTATTCAATATAATTTATTCGACCAATTTTATATAATATAATTTAAATTATTGGAACACCTATATACAAGGTGAGGCATTAGCGCGTCAAAGCTCAATATATGCATTAATATTAAACATATCACAAACGTTAGACTGCCTTAAGCCGCATATTTTAAAACTATTTTCATATATACTGTTGGAGTTCAATGAATTAGAAACTCTTAAGGTTTTCACAAAATATTGCAATAAAACTCCTTGTACGTATGTATATTATATATTTTATTCTATACAAAACAAGTAGTAAATTGAAAATACAAGTAGTGTAAATCAATATTTGGTACTACCACCTTTGACTTTCAGTACTTTTCTAATTCTTTGTGGCATACTATTTATACAGGTTTTATTTGTATCCTTAATAAGTGGATCATTTTCCCAAATTTCTTCAATTCTCTGTTTTAATACATTTATATTTGGATTATGAAATGTTTTATTTTCGATTTTAATACGGCTCAACAATTTTCTATTGGGTTTAAATCCGGGGAGTTCCCACACCAAGAAAGCAATGCCGTACCTTGCTCTTCTAACAACTTTTTTACAGTTTTGGCTGTATGGCATGGAGCACCGTCGTGCATAAATGTGTACCACTTGTCTTCTGTACATATACCTTGCAAATATGGCAAAAAAAACATCCCTCAGCATCTTCAAATATTGAGTTTGGTTCATGGTTCCAGAAACAAAGTACAGGGGACCAGGACCACGTTCGGAAATGCAACTCCATATCATCACTGCTGGTGGATGTTTAACAGTTTTAACGAGCCATTCGTCCTTGTACCTTTCATAGGGTCTTCTTCTCACATACAAAGGGCCATCCGTTACGGATTCTATCCGACATTCGTCACTGAAGATCTCCTAATAAAGAACACAAAAATCAGAAATAACTAAACATCACACTGTTTACCGAAAATAATTTTTGTAACAACAAAAGAAAATACTAACTCTTTTCCAGTCATCCACAGTATAATTCTGATACTGTTTAGCCCATTGCAATCTCGCTTTCTTCATCCTAGCAGTTAGTTTGGGCTTCTTAACCGAACGTCTACATTTTAAGCCGCCTTCGTAGAGTCTACGACGCAGTGTCATGTGTGATATTTTTATGCTATCTTGTCGCAGGTTCCGAAGTATCGTTCGTGCCGATACCTTACGGTTTAGTAAAGCCGTCGATATTATTTTTCTCTCCATTCGAGAAGTGGTTATTCTCTTTTTGCGACAGTTCCTTCTATTTGATGTGGTAGGTGGTAAGTTCTATGTTAGCCGTTTCGAAATTCGCGACACAATAACAAATGAAACCTTCACATTTTTCGCTATTTCCCGCTGGGTTAGTTTGTTTTCAATCAGTAATGAAGCAATAATGTCTTTCTTTTCATTACTGATGTCTTTTTTACCGCCCATGCCGACAAATAAGAAAACACAAGCTTAATATCACTAAATACATACAAAAGTGTCTTAATGTCTGTCTATACTACACTAAATAACTGAAATCTACAGGGTGTGCCAATTATCTGAATTCGATCTATTATATCTTACCTATTAGTTTAATTAAAAAATGTGTTAAGCAAAAGTTATTCGGGATCAACTGCTCTATATCGTAAAATTATTTTAGTGTATACAGGGTGTTCAGTTTTGGCTGAGCGTTAAAAAATTTTCTTTTTTTAAATGGAACAACCTATATACTATGACATTTTCAGATTGCCCGTTGTAAATTAAGATAGTTTTGTCTGACAAACCTAGTACTAAAAACTAACCGTTTCCGAGATATTTCAATTTTAAGAGAAAAAAGATCATTTTCATGGTTGTCTTTGGAAAGTAATTCCGTCTGTACTAATATTTGTTTTGCAACGATTCTTTGGCATAATTATGACATTACCTTAAGTTAAACAATCCATGCCAAATATCTTCACTATTGCATACAGGGTGTTTCGAAATTGAAAATTAATTACTGCATTTTTAATACGGTAAAACTCGTTTTTTTCAAATAGAACACCCTGTATATTTTTATGCCATTTAATAGTGCTTCAAGTTCCCTTTCAATCGCTTATAACATTCCCTATAGCTAAAGTTAATACTTATTTAGATATAGGTAATTTACTATAAAATACATAAACATTTATTGATATTGGTAAGATGAAGTCAACAGTGCAGTGGTGTGCCAACTCTACTAATAGGTAGATATAAAACGATGTCTACTTTAATAAAAACAGAAATAGAAAAATTATTAAGTACAAACAAAATTTTTACCAAAAATAAGGGTTGTAAATATGAATATCTATTATAAACAATGGCCACCTTCATTGTTTATACACAGCTCTAACCGCTGCCGAAATGACAATTTAACACGTAAAAGTGTTACCAGATTTACTTGTCGAAAAGCGGCGATAATTCTTTCTTTCATGTCAGCAACAGTAGTTGGTATTTCTTGATAGACAATATTTTTTATATGTCCCCACAGAAAGAAATCTAAAGGAGTAAGATCGGGAGATCTAGCTGGCCAAGCAATAGGTCCACCCCTTCCAATCCATTTATTGCCGTATATTTGTGTTAATAATTGTCGTACCAACACATGATTATGGCAGGGAGCACCGTCGTGTTGGAACCACATATTTCTTCTAGTAAGAAGTGGTACATCTTCTAGCAAATTTCCAAGTTCGTTGAGCAAAAATGTCTGTATCTTTCACCTCGTCCGTCGAAGAAATGTGAACCAACGACAGTATTGCCAATGATACCACCCCACACGTTAAGTGACCATCTGTTTTGGCGACGAATTACATAAATTATGTGTGGATTCATGTCTTCTGTGTAATAATAGTAGTTGTGTCTGTTTACATAACCATTATTGTGGAAATTAGCTCCATCTGTCCATAGCACATTATTCAAAAATTCCGGGTCTTCGTTCATTTTTGCCATTACCGTTCTGCAAAATTGTATTCGCCTATTATGATCTAAAGGTAACAGCTCCTGATGCAGTTGCATTTTATACGGATGATATTTATTCTGTTTTAATATCCTTCTTAAAGAACTTACACTAATATCCAAATCTCTGCACAATGTTCGTAGGCTAATATTGGGGTGTTCTACTACTATCTGCAAAACCCGTACTTCATTTTCATCCATAGTAACAGTTTTTTTGCGTAAATGTGGTTTGTACTTAACTGAGCCGCAGTCCACAAATCTGGTTGTCAATCGTTCTATTCATTTAAATTTCTAGGTATACGTATTATAATTAATAATAAATATTTCTTCTGGTATTATACAATTTTTAATAGAAACTTTGTACACATCTTTTATTTTTGTTTTTATTAAAGTAGACATCGTTTTTATATCTACCTATTACTAGAGTTGGCACAGCACTGTTGACCATCTTACCATTATCAATAAATATTTATGTATTTTATAGTAAATTACCTATATCTCAAAAAGTATTAACTTTAGCTATAGGGAATATTATAAGCGATTGAAAGGGAACTTGAAGCACTATTAAATGGCATAAAAATATACAGGGTGTTCCATTTGAAAAAAAAACGAGTTTTACCGTATTAAAAATGCAGTGATTAATTTTCAATTTCGAAACACCCTGTATGCAATAGTGAAGATATTTGGCATGGATTGTTTAACTTAAGGTAATGTCATAATTATGCCAAAGAATCGTTGCAAAACAAATATTAGTACAGACGGAATTAATTTTCAAAGACAACCATGAAAATGATCTTTTTTCTCTTAAAATTGAAATATCTCGGAAACGGTTAGTTTTTAGTACTAGGTTTGTCAGACAAAACTATCTTAATTTACAACGGGGAATCCGAAAATGTCATAATATATAGGTTGTTCCATTTAAAAAAAGAAAATTTTTAAACGCTCAGCCAAAACTGAACACCCTGTATACACTAAAATAATTTTACGATATAGAGCAGTTGATCCCGAACAACTTTTACTTAAAACATTTTTTAATTAAACTAATAGGTAAGATATAATAGACCGAATTCAGATAATTGGTACACCCTGTATATATTTACACTTAACACAAAATTACAATAATTTATTTACACTAATTTCGCAATAAACCACTTATCAGTAACTATTCTCGACAACGCAATTGACGGGATCTGAGACAATATTGCGATCTTTGGATTTCTACCTGCTAGCGAAGGGTATTAAAAGGAACTATTACGATGAAAAGTGGTATTTATAAAGTAAACAATAAAGTATGTTTACCGAAATCTCCGGGAATAGAAGATATTCACAACGAAAGTAAGTTTTAAAGTACTTTTCTAGAAGTTTCTAATTCATTGAACATCTACTGTACAGGGTGTTACATAATGCTAGGGTGATCATGGTCTGTTGTGTTCTGTTTTTAAAATCCATGTCTCTAAAAATTTAGTTTGATAGATATTTGGAAATCTGTGACTTTGACATCTTCACCACCCCACCCCACTCTTTCACTTTCCTTCAAACATATATTCAGTTGATTGAATGGAAAAAATTGTGGCGTGGGGAAATTTCTGAACGATTTCCTTGTCGATATAGCGTGATTCATATCTTGGTTTGACGGAAAGTTTAAAGATCGAGAACAATTTTCCTTTACCCAATATAATTCCTGTTATCATCAATTTAAATTTTAAGAAATTCTATATCAAAGCCTTGTTTACCTTTCTGAGTTTTTGAATTTCCCTCCTGATTTAAAAAAAAATCTTAAAACACAAATGTATACGATGATATCTCGTTTAATATTATTCATAAACACAGAAAATTATAATCATATCTGCTTTATGTTTTGTTCGTGTAAATTTTTATGTGCGACCTTTATTGTGAACATCCAAAATATATTATTCCACCTTACATAATCTTTACGCGGTATGTATGCGAACAGAATAATTACTCCCAGTACGTACATATTCTGACTGGAAATATTAAATCTCTGAACCTTATAATTATAGCCCCAGAGCAAATTTAACTGTCGAATTTGTCCAGAGAAAAGGGTATTCTTTTAATGTCCTCGTTTCTCGATGATGGCTATCTACATTTTTATTACACTTTTGCAAACGACGTCAGATAAGAATTTATAGCCTTAGTCTTTGACAATCCGAGTCACCTCCCCTCCACGGTGGAATCCTATTAAAATTTCCAGTCAGAATTATTTTCTGTCGCGCTGTCTATTGTACGTCGCAACCGTCTAATTATAATTCGTCGCAGGCAACAGCACACAAAGACAAATTATCTATCCGAACTTTTATTTTTCGTTTATATGCGATGAGTATTTCAACCCAAAACATTTTACGGCAGATATATAAGCGAAGTTATACCCTGTCGTTCCACTTTTCCATCGCGAATAACTTTAGAGTTTCATACTTTGTTGTTAGGTTGTGACGACGGAGGAAATTTTCTTTCTCTTCTTTTGTTCTGTCTTCAATTCCTGTTGCCAGCGAAATAGTATCGTCTATACTCATGTTTGTTGTATTTTTATCGCCATCTCGTTTCGGCGTTGCGCTTAATTTCTATCCTTTGTTCAGAGTTTCTGCAATACGCCGTTAGAATTTAATAAAATTATCAAGTTGCAGTGGCAAATAGCGCACATTTGTCCTTTTTTACTACGAACAACTGGCAGAGAAGACAGTTGCTATCATAATTAATTTTTTAAATTAAAGGTAGGTGTTGATTTTAAAATGCAAGTTGTTAATTTGTTTCTACCTAATTTAAAATTAAACAAAAGGAGCTATTTTGAGTAAGAAATTTGTGTGTAGTCTTAAAAAAATCGCGAATCTATAAAAATATTATTTCATAAACTCAACAGGTTCTCTATTTGATAAATTATAGTTCTGTAGTTGAACAAGTTTATATATATGATGAGTGCTCCATTCATCAGCTCTCGTACATTTTAAGCAAATACTGCTGCTGATAAAAACAATTTCATCATCCACCTTGACTCCTTTTCCCAATCCCTCAAGGTCCATTTCTACAACACAACTTTCTTCAGGCACGCCACAAACTTCTATAAGAGGGGGACAACTAACCATCCTATGCTACACTCACTGACAGGACAAATAAAAAAAGACAAAATCCAGAAGCTTGCCGCCAATTTGGAAAAACAGCAGCAAATGTTTCATAATCAAAGAACACAATTCATAATGTTGTGAAAGCTAGTTTTATAGTTAGTTCAAAATTGGCAAAGTCATTAAAACCATTTGCCGAAGGAGAATTGATCAAGGAGTGTATCACACTAAACACTTTAACCCACTGAACACCAAACAAGTTTTAACTAAAACACCGACGCGTTTCAACAGCAATGCTGTCATTATCAAGGCGATAATAAAACTAAATTAAAATAAAATCTACAAAAACAGCCTAACAACCTAAATGTTATGCACGGTCAATCCGATACGCATCATTAATTTCCGATTAACGAAAACAATGACGAATACGGTATAAGGCCATTGTCACAATTCATTACTCATGACTTATTTTTATATATTTCTAAACTTTCGAAAACATTTAGAAACCTACAATTGTTTATTTGTCTAATTAATTTATCATTTATTTTAATTTATTTTAGTGTATTGGAGTGTATGTGTAGTATTTTGTGTCCTGAAAGAAAAATGAATTAAAAAAAATTAGTTTGTCAAGACGAACTGTTGACCGACGTATAGAAATGATGGCTATTGATATAAAAACAACTGACTGACCCTATGGCTGGTTTTCCACAGCATTAGACGAGAGTACTGATTTGTCTGACACAACTCAACTGGCTATATTTATTCGAGGTGTTGATAAAGAGGTCACTGTTCCTGAGGAATTGCTTGCTTTACAGCCGCTAAAAGAAACCACTACAGGAGGAGACATTCATTAAAATGAAGTTGCAAAAGGTATTCACAAGTTTTGTCTTGCGATGGTCAAAATTAGTTGGTGTATGCACAGATTTCTATGATCGGCTTGATCTTAAAAACCATCAATTTTATTCGATCTTGAGGGCTTAACCATCGTCAGTTCAAGGCATTTTTGGATGAAATATCAGCCGAATATGACGACGTAACATATTATTGTAAAGTCAGATGGTTAAGCAAAGGGAGAATGCTGAAACGGTTTTACGAGCTTAGAAATGAGATAGTAGATTTTATAAAAAATAGAAGATAAACCACTATCTGAATTGCGTGACCCAAAATGGATACGTGACTTAGTATTTCTGTTCGACCTTACAGGCCATTTGAATGATTTAAATTTGAAACTTCAAAAACAAGCACAGTTAGTAAATGATTTGTACAGTCGTTTGAAAGCGATTCAGAACAAAATCCGCTTGCGGGAGGCACAGATGCTGTCTGGTAACAGTTACCATTTCACCACGCTCTCTGCGTATGAAAATACTGCTTATGCTCAATATGCTGAAGAACTCGAGTTACTGTCGGAGCAATTTTCGAACAGATTTAGCGATTTTAAAAACATGGAAGACAGTATCAATTTATTTGCTACTCCAACAAAAAGTAATCATACAAAATGCTCCAATACACTGACAAATGAAGTTGATCGAAAACTCACTCCTAAAACCTAAATATGAAGACGTGGATTTGTCCGGTTTCTACAAAAAATACCTCGAAGAAGACCATTTTCCGGAGCTTAGAAAGATTGATTTGTGCGTTTGGCAGCACTTATAAATGCGAACAGTTCTTTTCAATGATGAAAGTTATAAATCAAAACATCGTACAAGGCTGACTGACGATAATTTGAAAAATCCTTTACAAGCTCAAGTGTGTCATTGATTTCGTTGTCGCTATTTAACTTTCGTAGTTTGTAATAATTCCAAATTTCACGATTTAATTATAATGGTGTACCTATTTTTTTCATTTCATTTTCTTATTTAATAAATTGCATTATAATAACATTGTCATGTTATTTCATGTCCGATATCTATCGCTAAAAATTATTAACACTACTTTTAAACGCGGCCCGCAAACGTATTTGCACACTAAAGTTTAGCTCACAACATGTCAAAGGTTGCCCATACTCGCTTTAAATCACTCAAATCGGCTGGTATGAATGACATTTTTTCTGGCCTATTGACAAAACCCAATAGCTTATCAAGTAGCAAGATCTTGCAAGCAGACCATCCATACATGACACACTTCTTCGATTCGCGAGCAACAGTTCTCTTCTACCATGGTGTTTAGTGGTTGACGACTTACTGCAAGACCTTGATGTATCAGAATTCACAATTTTCTGCTGATATAGCAATTACATCAACTGGTACGTTTAAGAGCAGTTTCCAAGAAGATAGAAAATTTCTTGAAACTTATCGAAAGCTTCATAAAGGAGAAACTGAAACTAAAACATGCCTGATACCATTTAGTTTAGTGACAGTCCCATACTACAATTGAAAATGCTCACAATTTTTTCAGCCAGATATATCTATACAACATAGCTGATCTGGTATTGTATTTCCAAACTTTCTGCAATCTCTTCAGATTGACTAACAACAAACCAGCTGCTGATATGTAGGTTTGATTCTGGAGTGTGTCAGAGTGCTGCAAAATCGTCTGTGGATAATACTGTTAAACTGGTGTGGTCTCGTATACATATAGAAAGAGAATATGGCAACGGTTAAGGTCAGAAGAATCAGCAGAGAGAAAGAGGTTATAACGGGGACCTCAAGAGGGTTTTAGAGAAAGGTGGCCTGATACACAATTTCCAAACCGCAATTACATCGTTGAATTAGCCAAAATGTATGAAGAGGAACTGAAGGGAATACCATGATCGTCGCGCAAAATTTCGTCGAAAATCCTCACCGCTCTGCCGAACGGACGTCGTTGGAGTCCATCTCGTACACTTCGTACAATCATGAAAGATATCGGTTTGCATTGATATCGTCCTCATTTACTGCAGGAGCTGAAACCGCAAGACCATCTGCGGCGCATAGTATTCTGCGAGTGGTACCTAGTTATGAAAGCAGCCCATCCTTTTTTCGAGAGAAAAATCTTGTGAAGTGACGAGGCACAATTCAAGGTTAATGGCAGGGTAGGAAAAGCTGGTATATACATAGTGACACTTTATTTTTCGGTTCAATTTTTGGATAAGTAACTGTTGTTTTTTCTGAATCTTTTTTTGACAAGAAAAGTAATTTACAATATAGAACAATTCTGTTAACTCGTCAATTCATTTTTGTAACAGATGTCGTTTGCATCCTAAAGTGAGAATAAGTACGTGTAATTAAATTAAGCAATAATACAACATTATAGAGTCTAACAACGTTTATTACTAAAATATGTTATAATTTGACAGATCAATATCAAACGACTTTTTATGCGAAACTCTCTTTGTGCCTTCACTTACGCGAGGCACTGGTAGCTTCATTACAATATTTCCATTTTCAACTATATCTTCATCCTTTTTCTCTCGATAAAAAAATTACCACTCCAAATCATCACAAATTTCAGCTAAATCTTTCTCACTTTCTGGACTTGATTCTTCCACCAATACTCTTTTCGCTTTCTCTCGTTTCTGTTTTCTTAATTCTTTTACCCTTTCCTTTTTACATTTTAATTCATGAACTAGCTATATTTTCTCTTTGTTTGGACTATCTGTCTGAACGGTAGATTTTGCCTTTCTTCTGCTAGATATTTTCTTTTCTTTAAACGGAGCTTTTAAATGGGTACGGCCCCATTTAAACTTAACTTTGTTATTAGCATATTGGTATGCAAGTTTTGCTGTATCTTTACTAAATATTTGTTTAAAACCGTGTTTGCCTCCAAATTCAAACGTTTTTCTTTTCGAAAGCGAAAGTTTTTACTAAAACCAAGCAATTATAGAACAAATTATTATCAACATCGAGTAATTACAAACTAATTTGAGTACTCGACAGATATACTGTAAACAGAATTATTAGTTACACAACTAATCAAGCTTTCGCTGAACAAGTTTGTTCGCCAATAAAGGAACACTTAATGGCATTTCCATACAGCTCTATCTGCTTAATTAACCATAAAATTAAGCTTACTATCGATTCCGATTTTAATAAATCTCCAAACTCGATTTTCCTTTTCCAATAACTTCGCTTATTGAGTAGAATAACTGTCACATAATTCGGCAATAGTCGAAAATCACTATCTACCATTCAGACCACACTCCCACCGTAACCAATATTTGGACTTCCACATTCTGTTATAGTCATCTAAGTCGTTGCAGGTAACGAACATTAGAGCTCGATGCAATTTAAACTTGGGGCCAACATTCTTGCTGATAACTTGCACTAATCACCAGCATTCAAATTCCAACCTGTAAAGTTTACCCGGATACTTCCGCCTTGATGAGATCGGACGCCAGAATTAGAAGTTCGCTAGCAGTTTCCGAAGAAGAGAGACAGGCTTGTCAGAATATCTAAGTTGCGCCCGTCCTGTGCTCCGTATACTAATGTACTACTATAGCCGGTATAGTTCGACCAATAATAAAGGCGGACGTTTACGGTTCGGATGTTTTCAAATTTTCAGTTCGGAAAGTGTGAAAGCGCAAAAAAAAATGACGCGCTTACGTTTTAAACGATTTTTTTTTCTTCCGTTTCCCCGTTAAATTATTCATTATATTTGAGAGGCATCGCTTTTTAAGTGATTACTTCGTTAAGTATTCCGTCGGATGTGTTAAAAAGTTTCAAAGTGGGACGCAGTTTACGCTTCGGGTGTGTAGTATACGGGATGAGATACCGGAATATTTCTACTGTGAAGTGATGGATAATTTAGTTAACGCTGCATATTCACTTTGGCATAGGATTTACAATGAATGACTACAAAAAACAACGGCTACGGGATAGGAATATATGGAACACAAACGAGCGAATTATCTAGTTTGAAAGATGCTACAAGACTTGTTATAATTTCCTTTCTAAATAACATTTTCAATATCAATGTTTTAGATTAGATAGTATTTTTTACTATAATGGTTTCTATGATTCACTTTAAGAGAGAAAAGCGTGTTTTTTTTTAATTTAATATTATGTGATGATATGACTCTACTTGTACTGAAGCAAGGCTCAAAATAAGGCATGGAAATGTCAGCTTTCATAATAATAATGATAATGTTTATTGTCATTCGTTCATTCCAGAACATCGACATTGTCAATAAGTATATAAAAAAATATCATAAAAATTGAAATATTAATATATAGTGAATGTACACTCACCTTAAAGAAGTTGTAGAACGATTTTACATAGCAGTAATATACTGTCTTTGTCAGGTCATCCCCTCTACATGTAATGTGACTGTCGCCCACTGGAGGCAATGGGTAATATCGTATTTTTCGTAATATGTGTATTCAGTCTCTGCTGTGCAAGCGGAGCGGGAGCAATTAACTCATACTTGGTTACTAGGAACTATTTATGTATTCCTATTAAAATCGACACATCGTTATTTCCTAGAAAAGGTAGATGCGATTATTCTTCAAGGCAGTAACAGAAAGTATATTATCTCTATTTGAATAGCAAGGAACTCTATGTGTGTGCGCCCTACTATATAAGATAGCGCGGCGTAAAATACCTACAATACATGTTGGTAATCTAATTAAAACTTTTTTAATAAATTCTTAAATCATAATACACATTTTAAATGTTTTGAAATGAAATGATATATTAGTTATTTACATACTTTTGACATATAGCGAGGCGTAGGCAAAGTTGTTTTGGATAGATAATTCATTATTAGTTGTTTATCTATTTATCTTTAAAATACATCATCTTCAAGATGTATTTTGTTCTCCTTGATATACTTACTCGTTAATTATCTTATTGTTAGTGTATTATTTTAACAGTTAAAGGGTTTTGTTTTGAAAAAAATCAACGTAAAATTTTTCAGCACAGCAGAAGACATTACTTAAAACGTACGCGCAATGTTTAGTTAAAAGAAAATATAATGCTATACAATTTTTGAAGAAGTTGTAATAGTAATAGTCATTAATATATCATTCAATGGTCTTCATTAATTTTACTGTAGTACGTAAAAAAGTTTACTTTGCAGATTTTAAGGTGTCTATTTTTGCTGTGTATTACTACAATCAAATACAGCAACAATTTTAAATGCGTTTATCTCTCGATAAGATAATGCATTTTTTCCCCGGACGTAGTCAGCCCGCAGACTGACAAGTGGTCCTGTGAACCGCCCCCTAGGAGATTTTAGTCACCCCGGAATCGTCTTAATGACATGCGTAAGGGTGATTGGGCTGTCTTTTCTTCGTCTTGTATTGCTCTAGTTCTCCTATATTAGAAAAATATATATATATAGAGTTCTGAAAAAGTTGCGAAAGAAATAAGTTTTAGAATATGTATATATGCGAGATGGTACGGATCGTAAAAACGGAGGCACTAAATATAACTATATAGGTTTATAAATGGAATTCATATAATAAAAATAGTTTAGTAGAATCTGTAGTATCAAACGTATTATTACGACAAAGAAAAAAATATATTATTTTACAGAAGGAGCAATGTGTTATATATAAAAATTTTGTACTTACCGAATGTCCAACTTCTCGAGCAACTTCGCTATAGGACAAACCACGTTCCCAAAGCGTCACAATTTTGGATCTTGTTTCGACACTACTGAAATCACCTGGCATGTTTACGAATAATAATGCAAACTGAATTTGCAAATATAACTTGCATCGGATTTATAGGTTACGCATTTGAAGATTTATTTGGGGGGTGAACAACTTAAACGATTGCTAATTAAGAAATACTTGCCATAATTAGGCATCTTAGATAATCCCATAATTTCTGCATAGGTTTTCTTTGCATTGGCATACATTTTCACATAAAATTTTGCCGACTAGATACTGTTCTTTGGAATTTGTCATTAGCCGTTCCCCGTAAAATATAATTAAACATACATAAATAATGGACGTATTGTTGGATCTATAGTCTATTGACATATTAGACTTGAAAGAGAATTTCTGGAAGTTTTACATCAAAAGAACAAACGATTATACTAACCCCCCCTTTCATATACCTCATCCAACAATGTTCTAATTCCCTCATACTTCAAATAATGTGCTTACCGCAGAGTTTTATTAACGTTTATCGTTATTGTCAAATGTTTTACTAATGATTTTATATAAATAATTATTTTTCTTCGATATTATTTTTTAAAATCTGACATAGTGCTTTATTAAATTCATGATAGAATATACTGTACTGCTGAATTTTATATTGGCTAACCATCATAATTCTTGCAATATTTTTTTTTTCATTAATAAATCATATTAATAAAAATGTTATAACTGTATGTAAATGTTAAAATTTTGTTACAGTTTATGATTGTGTTTTAGATACAGTCATATTTTTTATTTAAAAATATTATATATGTATATTTAATGTAATAAGTTATAAGATGATATTAGGGTGTCGGTCTGTAGCGGAATTAAAACTGATTTACTCATAAGCTCAATATTTCGTTATTTTTTAATAACTTTATCATGAGCATGCTACAAAGATAAATAACAATTACAGAGCTTGAATTAAATTAACTGTGATATATTTTTGGTTGATCGGATGATTAATCTGAAAATTAATGAATTTACCAGAAGCTGTGGGCTACCAATGAAGAATGATAACTTTAAAAAACTGTTTGACATTTTTGCCAAAATTAAAAATTACGAAACGGAGGTTTTATCCTCGTTGTTGCTGACTAATTATTGATGGCATCTAATTTTTATTCAATTATTTTAAAATATTTATTACTTTTTATTTATTACATAGTTTTTTTTTATTTTATTTTGGGAATGCGACTTTATTTTTTGTTATTTTATTTTGAGAAAGCAACTTTATTTTTATTATTATTATACTAATTATTTTTGAATATCTGTTATTTGTGATATATACATAATACCTTTATTATTATTTTACAAATTGTTACTTTTTTTAAGAATACTACTTTATTTTTATTTATTTACTTATTATTTCATTAGAAATAACCATTGTTATTTATTATATATTCAGTTCAGATAATAAGTAGAAATATATTGTAATATATTTCTATTTATTATCTGAACTCTATATATATATTTTTTTTTCTAATATAGGAGAACTAGAGCAATACAAGACGAAGAAAAGACAGCCCAATCACCCTTACGCATGTCATTAAGACGATTCCGGGGTGACTAAAATCTCCTAGGGGGCGGTTCACAGGACCACTTGTCAGTCTGCGGGCTGACTACGTCCGGGGAAAAAAATGCATTATCTTATCGAGAGATAAACGCATTTAAAATTGTTGCTGTATTTGATTGTATTAATACACAGCAAAAATAGACACCTTAAAATCTGCAAAGTAAACTTTTTTACCTACTACAGTAAAATTAATGAAGACCATTGAATGATATATTAATGACTATTACTATTACAACTTCTTCAAAAATTGTATAGCATTATATTTTCTTTTAACTAAACATTGCGCGTACGTTTTAAGTAATGTCTTCTGCTGTGCTGAAAAATTTTACGTTGATTTTTTTCAAAACAAAACCCTTTAACTGTTAAAATAATACACTAACAATAAGATAATTAACGATTTTAAGCGCCTCGCTATATGTCAAAAGTATGTAAATAACTAATATATCATTTCATTTCAAAACATTTAAAATGTGTATTATGATTTAAGAATTTATTAAAAAAGTTTTAATTAGATTACCAACATGTATTGTAGGTATTTTACGCCGCGCTATCTTATATAGTAGGGCGCACACACATAGAGTTCCTTGCTATTCAAATAGAGATAATATACTTTCTGTTACTGCCTTGAAGAATAATCGCATCTACCTTTTCTAGGAAATAACGATGTGTCGATTTTAATAGGAATACATAAATAGTTCCTAGTAACCAAGTATGAGTTAATTGCTCCCGCTCCGCTTGCACAGCAGAGACTGAATACACATATTACGAAAAATACGATATTACCCATTGCCTCCAGTGGGCGACAGTCACATTAAATGTAGAGGGGATGACCTGACAAAGACAGTATATTACTGCTATGTAAAATCGTTCTACAACTTCTTTAAGGTGAGTGTACATATATAGGTATACAACGATACGTAATGCAGGAGAGAGACAGAAAAAAAAAGAAAAAAAATTATTTACCTAGATATTCGTGCATACTGTAAAATGTGTTATCAAGCAAATAACTAACTACCGCTCTTCTAAATGGTATGAGTGCTGGTATTTCTTTAATTTGCTTCGGTAATTTGTTGAAACATAAGACAGCTTTATCATAAGGGAGTTTTCAAATAGTTTTGTGTTGTTCATAGGCACGCTCAAGTCATGCCGGAACCTAGTGCACATGCTATCATAGTTATCGCTATTTCTAATGAAGTCGTGTTCGCCCATGCCAACCATATACCTCAGTATACGTTTCTGGCTAATGAACAGATGATGGACATACGATGAATAGCCCCAGAAAATGACGCGGTAACGCAACTAAGTCTCAACATAGGCGTAATAAAACAATTTTAGGACATCAATGTCGCAGCAATGCCTAAGATTATCAACCGCATAGACTGCAGAGGTCAATCTAGCGTTCAAACTAGAGCAATGTTGTTCCCACCTCAGATCACAGTCGACCAGAGTCCCAAGAAACTTACAACAAGAATTCTAAGGTAATGACCTACCATTACATCTAATATCGGGGCTAATAGGATTACGAGAGTGCCCAGCTTTAAAATACAACACTTCCGTTTTATCCGCATTCAAGGTTAATCCCGGGTCCGCGCACCAGGTCGTCATTTCTTTAATGGTATCATTAGCTGTACTTACAATTTGTTCTAATGATCCCACTATAATTCAGCTGGTATGATCGGCATACTGCGACAATACACAACTGTTAAGGCTCAAACAGAGATCGTTAACATATACGTTAAACAGAATTGGCACAAGAATTGAGCCTTGCAGTACACCATGTGTCACACCCCAACACTCCGAGTAAAAAGACCGCTCGGTACAATCCTCAACGCCCGCAATACAAACAATCGATTTTCGACCCGACAAGAATGATCCAAGTAGTTCCTGTGTAGTGCCGCGCATACCTAATCTTGCCAATTTTTCAAGTAGAATATTGTGGTCTAAGGTGTCAAACGCCTTGCTCAGATCAAAGAATAGTCCCACTATGCGCTCTCTCCGATCTAAACCATTGTAAACAGCATTTAAGGCGTTGTAAATTGCATGACACGTTGACTTACAGCCAACAAATCCAAACTGATTATTATTTAATAAGTTGTATTGAGAGAAATAAGATGCTAACCCTTTCAAGCTCAGTGGTATTGATGTGGAACCACCTTTTTACAATTTTTTTCCCAGTGGTTTAATTAGCGAGTTGGAACCACGGGTGGTGATCGTTTTGGGTGGGTCCTCACAGCCGAAAAATGGTGACCCCAACTGTGATAAATTATATAAAGTGCGACCATTGCTGGATCAATTATCAGCTGCATTTCAAAATGGCGATTTTCCTACTAAAGAACAATCCATAGATGAATCGATGATTAGGTACAAAGGTGCAAGTAGTCTACGCCAATATATGGCGTTGAAGCCCATAAAAAGAGGGTACAAAATATGGGTCTGATCAGATTCAACAGGATATGTGGTAGAATCTCAAATGTACACTGGCAAAGTGAAAGACGTAACAGAAAAGAATCTTGGAGCACTCTTTCACAAGAGAACTAGTTGGGAAACACTATCACCTCTACTTTGACAATTTTTTTAATAGTCTGCAATTGCAACGAGAGCTGTTGAAGAACGGAATAATGCATGCGGTATTTTTGCTTTGCAATGGGTGGATAAAAAGCTGATATTGTTTCTCAGCAACTTTCATCACCGGAAATATGAAGAGACCGTACACAGAAAACAAAAAGATGGTACGTACTTAGCTAGGAGTAAGGTATAAAGCGTTGGTCAATGATTATAATCATCATACGGGGTATGTGGATAAATCCGATATGCTCAAACCTTGTTATGAACTAGATCGTAAATCACGGAAATGGTGGCACAAGATTTTTTGGCTGTTCACAGCCAGATTTAACAGTTGCCAATACCTTTATCCTATTGAAGGCACAAAAAACTTATAGGAGCGAATCGTCCTACAATGCCGCAAATAGGAAGGTGAAGTGCTGAACGATCCACCTCAAAATTTAAAAACAAATACCATTGGAAAGAGGAACGGATACGGTGTGCAACTGCAGCACAAAAGCGCAACCAAGACGTACGTAGAAAAAATAAGTTTTCGGAAAAATTAAAAGTTCGTCCTGAAAGGGTTAATCTAATATTAATTACCTTCCCAAAAATTTTTGTGATGGCACAAGGCAACGATATGGGACGATAATTATCCAGAACATCAATAGCACCTCCCTTACGTATGGGTATAACTTTGGACGTTTTCAGCTCATCTGGAAAACTTTCCATACTCCGGTTTATGAAGTGAACCAATGGCTTTGGGATATTGCAAACTACAAACTTAAGAAGAAAGCAGGGAACATCATCAATCCCAGCAGAACTCTTAACAGATATTTCTTTAATAATTTTCATTACTTCACACTCATCAGTGGAAAACAGGTATATATTGGTATTAACTAACTCAGACCTAACAACCGGATCAGTTATATGTGTAAATGACTTGTTAAAATGTTTTCCAAACAGTCCGACCACCTTCACATACTACTACTGGCCGTACCACCACCCTTGCAAATCTTTCTGGAAAAGCCACACACCAAGTTATAATTATGGATAGAGTAGGAAAGTATTTCACTGTTCGGTAAGACATATAGCAGTAGGATATAACAATTCGTCCACAAGCCCCTCCAAGCGCGATACCTTCGAACGCAGACTAAAAATATTTAAGTGAAATATTATTGGGATCGTTAAACATGCATTGTCATTACTGGGCTTTGGCAAAAATTTTTATACAGGGAACTGATGGATTTGTTTGTTTTGTATAGTTCAGTAGGCACAACATCGTGTACAACCACATTAGAGTTTAGCAGTTTAGTTTTATTATAATACCCTTGTAGATTTGCTAGAGCACTTGGTTGAATGAAATGCTTGCTATGTGAAAGTAATTATTTACCGATCAATGTGCTGAAAGTACGTTAATATTAATTCATATTTTTTCTTTTATTCTTCGGTTATACGAATTATTTTAACACAACATTTACGGCTGTAGATAAGCGAATTAGATATAATTTTTACTCTATTTGAAAAGAAATTCTGAACATTTTTCTTCTAAATCAGAGGTGCCTCAATTTCATTAAATACATGAAAACAGCATTGCCGCTATTTTGGTATTCCTTTTTTTGTTTCCTATTTAGATTAACTGCCGAGTTAACATACAAAATTTATTAGTTTGGCACTTGTCGCGCACGCAAGATAAACAAAATTAATTCTGTTAGACATGTGCAATTTGTGTGTTTGCCAAATGAATTCCGATTGTTCCTTGTATATCCCGAACAGCGGATGGTACATTTGTTTGAAACGTCGCACTTTTTATTGCCCAAAGTTGATTGAAAAAAACAGCCGGATCGTGTGATGCTATTGCGTTCGAACGATTTTCCAGATAAATTGTATCCAAATTGATTTAGCTATACGCGCAGGTATAGTAGACATGTTGCAAAATGCACGCGAAATTTTCCTAGAATAAAAAACAGAGATTAACAAACATGCGGGAAAAAATCTATGGAAAATGAGAAACTATAATCGAATTGGTGAATGGGAAAACAATACAAAAGCGAAAATTGCATTTTAAAATGAAATATTGAAATTTTTTGTCGCACTCAGTCCTTCTTCACTCAAATGCCTACCACGAAAAAAGCTGTTAGAAAAAACAATTGACAAGTTGATTATAACAATACACTGAAATAAATATTATTTAATCATCGTACAGTTCCACCACAGTTCCACTTTTGGAGAAGTTCTAATAATTCAGAACTAAACCTCTTCTTATTTGGCAACTTGAATAAAACCATGTTTGCCTTATTATAAAAGCTTCCGCAAAACCGCAAAATCAGAAGGACATGAAACTTAGTATACAGAACAAATTTAAAATATAGAAATCTTTTAAGTGTATAGCGTAAACTACAATTTCTACACTTAACGAAAACATATCGCCCCAACGAGTTTTACGCTAGAGCGCCACGATCGAGAGAGTTTGTGTTGGTAAATAAGACACTATAAATGGAAGTATAAAAGTTTCTAAAATAAACAGCGCTGTCGATGAGTAGTGTAGATTAAAAGAAATTCTCATTACGGGAATATTTTCGAAGCAAATATTTACCATTCTGAAGGGTTTCCGGACAATCTCCAGCGGATACAGTATATCAAATATTTATACAATATCGCTACAACTCTACGATCTGCTGGAGGAAAAAAAAACCACAAAACAAAATGAATTTGTAATAAGTAAACTATTCGAACAACAAACATATCGAACATTCTGATCTATTAATTATCTCTAATATAACAAATGTGAATGTTAATTAATTTATCGCTAGGTACCTGTTTTTTGTAGCTAGTGTTGTTTAAAAATGTATTCTTTGTAAGGTATTAGGCTAGCTTGAACCTCTAGTGACTACTCTTTTATCAAAAAGTGTTTCTTCTTGATCAGTAAAAAACTTACTTGAAGATGTTAATAACGTAAAAGTTAGATGCAGTCAGATCAGGACTATAAGGGGATGGTCTATCCCTACGAAGCTGTATTCCTGCATAATTGGTCTGATTTTCAGAGCCTTATGCACAATACCATTGTCGTACAACAGAAACACTTCTCGATTACAGAAGAAGTGTGTGCATGTATCGTAGTTCCTTTCGGAATACAGTCGATGAGGTGGATATTCTTAGTGACGCAGAAAATGTTTGCCTTCATTTTTCCAGACCCTTTAGGCACCCAAGTCTTGTTTCTTGTCACAATTTGTACCAAAAACTCAGATGTTTTCTCTAAAGTTGTCAAATGGCTTTGCAAAATTTACTCGCTGACACTTCGCTCATGTTTAAATTTTCATGTAAAATGTTTTTGAGTCATTTCCGTATTTGTCGTGGATACAGCCCCCTCCCCCTACCCTCCACCTCTCCTCAGAATCAGAATTAATTCAAACTTTGCATCTAGAGTTAAAACAGTTGTAACTAATTGACAACTTACATTCAAATCTATCAACGTGCTATCAATGATTTTTTTCATAGCTAGGTAGATCTTTTGGGATGGTCCTCGTATATATTTTAATAGATGTTTGGTGTTCACACTTCCCTTGGGATATGAGGAAAGGTTTCTATTGTCAAACTTGTTTCCTCGCTGTTTAGCGTTCAGATTTGAGGTCGGAAATGGTTTTTAAAATGTTTTCTCCAGTTACAATATCGATATAATCAATTTCTGGCCAACTAAAACTATTTTGATGCAGTTTTAAAAATGTAGTTTTCCATTCGATATTAGTTTCACTTAAAATTAGTCCAACAAAGTGTCTTAAACGGATTCTCCCCGTTCTTGCTCGTCTTCGATGTTACTGGTATCAGAATTCTCTGGATCTACATATATCATCACATGAATCTATTAGAGACCCTTCTTCATACTCTTCATCTGTGGTACTTTTTTATGTTATTTATACTTTGGTTTTTTTCTTCTTTATTTTTTTTTGGTGCTCTACAAAACTTGAAATAAAGTGATAGCTTCTATCCTAGGCATCATTCTCTTCGCTTCTTTACTTTGACATGTTGGTCTTGACTTGGACAACTAACCTTTCTTAGTAATAGCTCTTCAGATGAATTGCTTCTATGTACTTAGGCTTACTTGTACTCCACCCTCTGCAAAACAATCTGACAGCTACCAGCTTAAGGCTTTTCCGTGTTTGACCAACTATTTCTGAAACTTTCTTTTGCATTTTCATACTTTGTCAAGCAACTAAGTTTTCTTCTCATATAACTTTCATTGGCCTAAACACATTTAAGTCCAGTGGTTGAAGTAGGTGACATCATCTGAAATTGCTAATTCTATTAAGGGAAAAATTATGTTGGTACTGTGTCCATAAAATACTACCAAGGCGGGCTTCCCTGCTTCAAATAAAGATATTTGTGTTTTGTGGAAATAGTTCACAAATATATCTGCCTCTATCCAACCGATTTTATTGGCAACAAATTCCATACCTTGATAAGAAGTTTTCCATCTAAGACCCTTGCATCCCATATATTTTTCTTTTGCAAACAATCAGCGATGGAGCTCTTAAGCCCACAATAAGTGGTTTCCTCAAGGTTCTATATTTGTTGGAGGTTAATTACAAGAAGATCAGTGTTTTTTAGCGCATATATTCTACTGATTGAGATTATTGTGTGCTACGATTATCTATTTTAAAGTTCATAAACCATTTGTCTCCAGGTACGTCATTTCTGTTTTTTTTTTTTTCATATATTCAACAACAAAGTTTTTTTTTAGTATACCAAGTTCCAGTTTCTCCTTTACTTCAGAGAGCATTAATTAATCGAGGCTTATTCTATAAATCAGCAACAGCAATCCACTTACCTTAAGGACTATTTGCAAATCGTTTTGTCGGGACGAACAACTTGTGTTGCAACAATCTAAGGAAGCGATGAATTTTGGCTGATGAAACTACTGCTAAATTGTCTTTACATAAATTTTGTCCACATTTTTGCAACGTGCAAACGGTTTCTTCACACTTACCCCCGATTCACACTAGTACCAAAAGTCTACAGTGATATGTTATTCAATTGAAGCAAATGTTGAAATGCCACTTACCAGCCTCCCATCTTTGTTCCGACTCCACATTAGCTTCTCAAAAATGAACATGCAAATGCTAATGCTTTTAGGCCAACCAATTTATATTATTTTGATCTGTATTGTATACGTATTTTCAATTACCTTATTGCTAAACAGAGTAACTTATTTAAACGAAAAAGAAGGTTGGAATGCATATCCAGCAATTGTGCTCTTTCTAGTATATATTATACACAAGCATATTTATTCTGGGTAACTCCTTCTACTCCTAATATACCTCCCACAACAAAAAATTTCTCTTCGAAACCAAGATATAAAAAACGAACTTCTCACATGTACAACCACTTCTGGGAATCCTGAAATATTAATGTACATCTCTTCCCTCATTCGTTCGCAGACATCCTCTCCAAGAAACGAAATACGGTCGCCTTGATTTTATTTCGGGGTAAACACCATTACGCACAGTTACGGCACAACTACGGTGAGTTTTTCTCGTTCCCCGACCATAACCTCGCCTAACCGGGTAGATTATCTTGTCGCAATTGCACGTTTTAATCCGGAAACATTCCGCTGCCTTTCAGTCGCTCACCGCAAAAAATGCTGATCGAATGAAACCCGTGCTTTGTCTTGGATTTTCATTTCCACATTTTCGATTGAATTACGAGGGTCAGAGTGGAGATTGCCACGTTAAAGAGCCATGAAAATGAGGTATCTCTCCCAGCGTGGGGTAGTGAGGAACTGCGCTAGAACCCGGATGTGTCTGTCGCAATTGACTGGAAAATAGGTTCCTAGCTCCGCCTAATAAGTTGTTGTAGAACAATGTTTTGAAGAGAAAAGCCAGTGGAAATTATTAAATTTTTAATTCCAACATTTGTTTAAGTGATAATGGAGTTGTTTATAAAATTGTTATAAAATTGCTGTACAATTCTGCAAGTATGTGAATTTCAGTGCTTGTTCTATGTATTTTAGCGATATTAAACGTTGGTAAAATAAAATACTTTTATATTTGATACCGATAAATATCTCTGGTATTTATATACAACAAATTAATGTTTGATAACGGCACTACAAATAACCGCAAACGATTGTATAAAATTGCCAACCAAATAATGTTCTGTACATATTTCATCCCTCTGCACCAATTTTTCGATTACAAAAAACACCGTCATTGAAGTTTTACGGAAAAAAACCTGTGTTTACCAATCCTAACATGTGTATCCATAACTATATCTTCGTTCTACTGGACGACACTTGCCTTTTATTTACAATATACCTACATACATATAACCAAAACTAGGGAATGTTAACTGCGTCAGCAAGTCGCTGATACATAATATAAATAGCAGAGGACCAAGGTTTGACTCCTGCGGCACACCTGATGAAGGGCAGAATTTCACTGAATTGTATGCATTATAAAAAACGTAATTAGATCTATCAGTTAAGTACAAACATATAAGCTTGAGGAGATTCGGATTTAATCCCAATGCATCTAGTTTATTAATTTAAAATCCATGATTAATGGTGTCAAATGCTCTACTAAAATCAGTGTATGTTACATCAACTTGACCTTGATATCCATTTCTTGACAAGCAAGTTGAGTCAACAAGGTCAAATTCGCAACCGTCGATCGTTCACGCACAAATCCATGTTGGTCAGGAGAAATCAGTGATTTGATATTAAAATATATGGAAGAATAAATTACGCTTTCAAATATTTTCGCAAAGTTAGAAATAATCGAAATAGGCCTATAATTCTCCGTTTTACTATTATCATCTTTCTTCAAACTTGGACAGATTTTTTTCTTCGCCAACAACCAGGAAATAGATAAGTCGCCTTCACCGAAATCGTCTGGACTATAATATTTGCCTACCCCAGCTCATAAAACTCCCTTGCTAAGTCTTTTTTCATTTATATGAATCCAGAGAGTTTCACAGTGTCTCATGCCGGTCAATTCATTCCAATAGACGCTGCATCTAGCAGCGAGCTCAAAGAAACGTTTTGACACTCCCATAAGAACTTCCATACGTCAGTTGAAGATGTGAATGATCCTTCACTAACAACTCTTGCTAATACGCTAGATGTTTCATTATCATTATTTTGCTACAATATTCTACCAGTTGTTCAAGCTTTTTATGGAGTCAAATTTGATGGCCTGTAGTGTCCTAAAAGCAGCTTGGTTGTCAGAAAGGACTATTAAGACAATTTAAAATGCTTTCCATACAAGCCTAAGAAATGGAGAGGAAGCCCTCTATGTCTGTGGCTTTGCATTTCGGCTATCCCTCCAAGTTGCCCATGCCATTCGACATTTTCTAGGCATCCAAAGATTCCTGTACAGACCCACAAGCCTCTCGTATTGCAAGTGTGGTTTGGACGTCAGTTTAGCGTTGAAGATGACACCGAGAACTAGCCCGTCGTCTAAACGTCATATAGTAGATTAACAAAGCACCATAAAAAAATTATAGTTGTCCATCCTCCTGCAGGTGAGTTACGGTTGCCTTTATAGTGCAGTTCATAGGTTCATCGACAAATAAACCATTCTGTTTCTTATCATGGCATCGTTCCATCTCCCTATCGTTGGTACTACTATTTTTGCTGTCTGTTTCGAGAGCGCCTCGGTGAGAGCAACTCAAGATTCAGAAATGTAATCAGTGTAATTTCTTTGTTGCCAGAAGCATTTTTTGTTTAGCCTGTTTCCAAAATTTTCCATAATGGTTCTCGTTGTCAAAGGAAAGAGTTCGTTAAATGCTTATCAATTATCTTCTATAAGATTCTGAAAAGAAACGAGGTCAGTTGGATATCGGACACCTTGCCTTGTTTGGGAAGGAAAGTCACTCTAGCCTCTTCCCAATTGTTTGGTGTGTATCCCATAAATGAGGTTGTCCTTAGTAAGGTACATAGAACAACAACAAATTTCTTTGTGCTCTCTAGTTATACATTTAATTACATTCTATATTCAACCTGTACAGTTTTATAATTAAATTTGAAATAAGGATTTTATAAAGGATGAGCTATTTTATCCTTCGAAAACTAGTTCTATTTACTTACGAAGATACGAACACAATTTTATTAGAAATGTCTTTTATTTATCTTTAAGATTTATTTTTATTTTTCCTCCACATTGTTACTGGATAGACGTGAATAATAACGTGCTACTAAGTAAAAGCAAAGCCGATTTCAAAATCGAAATTGTAAGTGTAGCCGAAGAGAACATTTTAAAGTAAATGGTGCCGTAAATATTTCTTTTCTTTAGTATTTAGCAGGAAGTTCAATTGTGAGCGAAAAGAGCTTTTCCTTATTCTCTCCCTTTTCTCGTTCCGTTTATTGGTAATTGCATTGAAACGACCGGGAGAAAAGAAGAATCTAATGCATTCAGCAGTGACGCAATATAACAAACGCTTTCCTCTACAAATTTTATTTAATTAAAAGTGCCGCCCCCGTTTTCGTTCCGTACTCTAAATATCAGTAAATTTTTACGACCTCCTCAGCATTTATAAAGATATATGGAAAACGACTAACGCCGCTATAGAGTTTGTTTCCTTGTATTTATTATTTATATTCGCAACGTTGGAAGTTGTATAATTTATTGCGTAACTTCGTGAACGGTTCGAAAAGCTGCTCGCGCAAGCGGCGACGACAATGTCGACTTTCAAATTTTTCCGGATAAATTTTTTCGGTAGACAAACATCTATTAATATTGATTAAGGACTAAGGGCATGATGGTTTTATTACGTCGCATGTTACGGAAGTAGAAGGCGGCGGTAAATTTATCGGCGAAAAAGTTTACCGCTACACGAACAAACATTTCACTGATCTTTTGTGTCAACCCTTAAACTACTATCAATGCCGTCGTTTTGTTGAATTAGCAACATTTCTCAACCTTTATGTAAACACGTTTATTTTCCTAATCTAATTCAGTGCTCTCCATTTTCAAATAACACTTTAGAACACGCACCGCACTAGATATGGGTTGATATATTATATGGATAATATCCTGAAACGTGAAAAGTGTACTTATTTCATGCGTTGGAAGTGATCGGTTATGGAAAGCATCTGCGACATTTGAATTATAGTTCAGATTCGAGTAGCGCATAGAAATATTATTAATAGTTGACATATTTATAGAAAAGTAACGTAACATACAAACATTGAATCATAATTTTAAGATTTGTACTTCCGTTTTAAAGGAATTTTAATATACAAATCGCAAAATTTGCATTAAGCTTCATTCAGAGATTTTTTTGTATAATATGCCAAACGCATTTTCAATGCACTTTCGAGCGCGTGATACGTGATCGTTAAAAATCCGTTTTTGATTATCTAATAGTCCATTTCTAGGACGAGGATAGGGCCGCATTAAATACTCCTTTAAAGGATACCCTTCGTCTCCTATCATAATGTTTGGTACAACAATGTCGGAATTAGGTAATGATTGTTCTGGTGGTACATTAAACCCCTTTGACTCTAATAAACGATATAATTCTGACGATTGAAACACTTCCGCATCACTTTCAGATCCCCGGGAGCCAACTTCAATTGTAATAAATTTTTTTTTCGCATCAGCAACACCTTGCAGTCCAAGAGAATAATATTTCAAGTAATTGAAATACATAGTTCCGGTTTTCGGTGGACATTTGATTTGGCAGTGCTTGCCATCAATTGACCCAAAACAATTTGGAAAATTCCATAACATATTATACTCTTGGATAATTATTTGCAAATTTTGTTTGAACATTAATTCTTCCCAAATAATTTGGACTAACTATTACCGAAACCGTTGAACATCCAACTCTAAACTCATGTGCCAAATGATGATTAGTTCCCGTTATAAGAAACCTAAAAACAAAATAAAAATTGAGCTCCCAACATGTTATCAAAAGTCTATTTTATAGAAGAAGCAGTAGCAAGTCGCTGGAAAAATAAAAAGGACAAGTACCGGCGTGAACTAAAGAGGTCCCAGTTTTACATTCTGGAGATGCTGCAAACAATTACAAATCCAATTGGCAGTATTTTGAAATAACTTTTCTAAAAAACGTCATGACTCCGGCGGTAAAATCTGAGAATTTACCAACTATTGAACACATGCAAGACTCTGCAGCTTCTTCCGATTTGGAGGAAAATGAGAATCAGACACAAGCAATGACAGACGTTTCTCTGTTATCTCCACCAGAATCTATAACTTCACAGGAAACGAGACCTTCAACAAGACAGATGATAAGTACTTGGAGATAGAAAATACGAAGTTGCAGCTGTTGGCAAAACATCTGGGTGATGATTCAGAGAAGTCAGAAAGTGAAGAACTACTTTTTTTCAAAAGCTTAGTACCTTATATGGAAAAATTTAACCCCATTCAAAGATTAAGGGTTAGGAATAAAATTCAGCGGTCGTCTTGGATGAATTAGTATCAGCTGAAAGTCCGAATATTCACCAGCCTACAGTGGCCTCAGGTACTCATCAGTCCCATCTTGCCCCAGCAAATAATGGATTGTTAACTTTACAGAATTCTTCATCTATTGCCTCTGCAGAGAGGTCAGCATTCTCGGCGTATGCGCCTCAGTATTCGTATGAATATCAATTTAATTAGTAAGTAAATTCAGAAAATGTTCTCTTACCTTAGTGTAATCACAACTTGTTCTGCAGGAGAAATATACCTCTTTTTGACATAATTTGTTGGCGTTTTTTCTAGGCGGTAGCTAACTTTTTGTAATAAATAATCAAATGTGCAAACAGACATTCTCAGGTAATTAAAAAATCGATCTGAATAATTTCTTAGTTCATGGTACAAGTGGTGGTATTCACCATGTAAATATCTTTTTCTGTTTATAGGATGAATTCCAATTTTTTTGTTTAACCTTTTTATGGTATAATATGATGTCTCAAGCAAGAACAGCAAATGCACTGCTTTCAACGGAGCCATTTTTAAACTGAAACATGTAAAACTTTTCCCAATTAACGCTTGTCAGACGCTATCACTCTGAATGCGCATGACGCAACGCAAACGCGCCGCTCGACGCACCGCAATGCAACGCTGTCACTCTGAATGAAGCTTTATTAAAATGCTAAAAAAATTAATGAACATCTTTGACAATACTACTTTAAGGAAACAATAATTAGGAAGAAATATTTGAGTCCATAAAATAAAAATAAAAAATGTCAAATGGTCATCTTGCCCCATAGACGCAGTAAAACCGGTTATATCCATGGGGTAAAGTGAACCACAAAGAAATACCTATAGTAAAGTATCTATTTGTCAGGCGCAGATGTGAGTCGCTTCAGGATCATCGTCATCAATACCAGCGCAGCTACAATGAGCGAATTTTCCATACATCAAACACATTATCCATCCCTCAATTGATTCAAAGTAACCACCGTTGCAATATAAACATGGGGTGTTATCCATTTCATCCTCGCTCTCTGACGATGAAAAAACAACCCTCTTGGTGGATTTCAGCTCTTTACTTTGACTTTTATCAACTGCTTTTTTTGTTTTCGCTTTCCTTGTTCTTCATTTTCTTTTCCATCTTTTTTGCTTTGTCTTCCAATTTTTCTGTTTTCTTTGTCTTATAGCATCCTTAAGTTCTCGCTTGTACGGTGATGAAGTAATTATTGTTGTCTTGCCTCGTGCTCGGAATACTCGTTTTTTTCTGTGAACTCATTGGCACTGGAAGAAGTTACGTTGAACTGGCTAATGCAAATACTGTCTCCAGAACTGGTTGTTCCATTAGTGATAGCTGTTTTAGCCAGAAAGAACAGCCTGGTTGAGGATCATCTGCTTGGTCTATTTGAATTTTGTTCTTGTCCTTATTGCTGTCTTGATCGAGGCCTGGAGTTTCATTTAATACATTTATATTGTTTGGGATAGGCTGTAATGCTTTCAACTTCTCACTGTTTTGTTGGTTCGATTGAACGGAGATTGCTACGGAGAAGTTCTCAATGCCTGGTATATCTGTAGCCATAGAACCTATGAAATCAGATCCTGTAAATACCTGTGGGTCATATGGCCAGATTCCACATTTTTAAAACCCATTAATAACTGCCAACATTGTAGCTGATTGAATGAACGCTTTACCAAACAATACCTGGCGAGTGCTAACTACAAGACTTGGATTACTACGAAGCCATGATATTACTGCTTGATCGTAATACGTGCTAAGAGGTTTCATAAAAGCGACGTCAAGGGGCTGAAGTCGATGCGTTGTAGGTGGTGGGAATGATAAAATCTCAATGCCATTCGCTCTATCTTCGTCGATAACATCAACGCTTTTAGTATTCGTAGCATGATCATCTACTAGCAATAACACACGATTTTCTTTTGTGGCCCCGCTCTACGTAATAAACTTTTTCAATTACCCTAAAAAAGTTCTGCTGTAATCCATCCCAAGTCACTACATACACCCCAAGCTCCTTCGGGTGCATTAACCATCAACTCCGGTTTCATTCGCTTTCTCGGGAAAATCATCATGGGATGTAAATAATGACCATGGTACTAAAGCATACCTTTACGGTTATAGTTGCTCCCCTCTCAGCAGACGTTAGTGTACCGACTTCTTTGCGGCCTTTTAAAGCTACAAACTTGCATCTGCTTTTAGGAATAACTGAAACACCTGTTTCATCACCGTTGTAGATGCAGTTACCAGCAAATTTATGGTTGACAGACAGCCAGCCTATTCCTGCCATACTCATTTGTTCTTTAAATGGATGAGTTTTGTCGTTTCTTATTGCCACTTGGTACGCTAAGATATTTACATCTCTGGTTGAAAAAGTTTACTTTCCATGTCTACAATATAAGTCGCAAGTTCGTTTTCTTCGTCGACAGTAAACCCTGTGGTCTTTGGACCCAAAGGAACCTTTATTAATTGTGGTGTGTTTGGATATTTTCGAACAAAATTAACAATCCTTTGTAGTATTGTTGGTGGCACTCCATAGGTTTTTGAAGATAACAAAGTCTCCAGTCGCGCATGTTGTCTTCTGACCATTGCGCCCCATCAGTCTTACGTTTATATGTCCGCACCAACCAAATCAAAAAAACCTCAAACACAGAAAACCTTGGAGTAAGACGGGCTACCGTATGACCATCTTGTCGCATTGGTAAATTTAAAAGTCGACGAAATTTTTGTGACAAATCATTGAAGCAATTCCCCGTATAATTAATCAGGTGAAAACCCAATAAACTAAACACCTACATGTTATTTAAAAGCACCGTAATTCTGTGGCTAAATCACGTGTTAAAAATGAAGCAAAAATAATTACGTAAATTATCTTTTTTGAGAGCGGTTCACTAACATAACCTAACACATTCAACGGCATTCGGGTGACTGAAGAGCAATGGGATACACATCTAATGCACCTCGTTCTCAGAACCTATCGTGTTCGATTCGACAGTTGACTCGGTTAGCCCGTGTTGCCTCCACTGCCCGTCTTGCCCCACCCTCCCCTATTTAAAATTTTAATTTTCTTTAGAAACAACTTGAGAAACAGGGATGTATACAATGGCATGAGGACGTGTCATTATCATGATTCGAATTCAGATTTAGAACAAGACATTATTATTGTATTATGCGCCTTATCGCACACGACCAGCGTGCCCCAACTCTGGTCCTTTTCAGCCACAACCAGGAGTCCTGCGTCAGGACGTGGTCTGAACGCTTGTTTTTGCCTTACAACTAATTATACAATAAATAATCATAATTTATACATGACATGTCTTATAAGTACTCCAGCTGAATTAAGATTATATATTTTGGGAGGGTGACTCAATTGTTCGCCAAGGTCCAGAGTCCAAGCAGCTCACGAATGCTTGAACGACTGCTTACTTCGCGTCCTACTTCCACAGTGAGGAATGAGCAGATTGCGGCTTTCAATTTAAGCTCTTCGTGGGTCCGTAATATATGCAAAGTACCTAATAGTACCTGTTTTTGAATTGCTTCAACCAGTCTAAACGCCACCTGTCTGTTGATTCTGTCAATTTTTTCCATATGTGGTATTATGCTTTACGGTACACCTCCTGATGCTCCTATTAGTAGTGATACAAATACAGCAATGTATTCAGGGTATACAGCGTAGGATAGGTCTAGAACAGAATAGCGACAGCAGGTTCTGCAGGGTTGAAAATGAAAATCCGCAACACCTGACATCTTACTACACCGCCAAACGTTTGGAATGGAAAAATTAGAAACAACGAAGTCACCATGTGATTCAACAAGAATCTTTCTTGGAAAATTTACACGAGGGCCACATTATACATTGTCGAAGAAGATGAAGCAAGGGTTTCAAATTTCAGCCGTGGTAGTAAACAACATCTCGTAAAATGGAGCAGAGCTTATTAAAAACATATCTGAGCAAGAAAATGTCCATTTTGATATCACGTACTCAGATGATACTATAGGCGCAGACAGACAACTTCTTCAGATACTAAAAACGTATCCGATTAGATGTATTCCCAGTAGAAGAAAATTGCACAAATACTGCTGGCGAAACTATAAAATTTCTAAAGTAATTTTCACTCATTGTACAACCTTTGATATGAATTAATGTTTGTAATTTATAAGAACATGAATAATTGAGGAATTGTTTTTCCAAAGTTTACCTATTTAAATTTTAAATGTTTCCTTTCTGCTTATGATGCTCCTTAATGCTCTTTAGACAACAGATTAATGATGCTTCTTCCATTATAAATTTAAAAAAAATGCCTGTAAAAGGCAGTCATGGTATAATCACCCTACTAGCAGAAGCAATAAGAGAAACTAAGTATGTGTTTAAGTTTGAATTTGAAATTTAAATTTCGCGCGCAATGTAATATGTTTCTGAAATATATGTAGCATATAAGACAGAGAGTAAAAACAAAATGTACGAACCAGGCATGTAGAAAATCGAAGGAAATAAAATAAGTAAAAAACAGTGTTTAAGTTTATTCAATTACAAACAACAACAAACATTTTGGTCGAAACGAGCCGGATACAAAAATAGTGAAGTATTGCCCCGAAAACAGGTCGGCAGGCAGAAAAAACGTTCCATTTGAAGTACGAAGGTTAGAAGACAACGTAATCCATCGCAACGGATGAAGCATCATAATCACATCTCTACTTCATAATCAAAGGTCGGTGAAATTCATTTCCAAATTACTTTCCTATTATTTTCTATCCTAAAACAAATAAAGGCATAATAATGCCACAGTTAAACCCTTTACATAGAAAAAGAGGTGGTAAAAAATGTTCATTGAAATTCATACGAATTTACAAAAAGTTGAAGGACAGATATTTAGACAAATTCACGAAAGGTTATACATTTACAACTACAGATGTAATAGAGTTGAAGGACAGAATTAAAAATATTGAAGGCATTTTCAAAGAGTTTTGCGAAATACAAGATAATATTGAGGAATTATGTGAGGATGATGTATTACAAACTGAACATAATGAACGTGATCAATTCTCAACAGAGTATTATAAGTTACTTGCAGTTGCTAAAGATTATGTTAAAAATAATGACACACAACCAGATTCAGCACAGGTTAACATAATTACGGCATTAGATACAAACACATCTTTGGAAACTAATTCACGCACACAGGTTAAGTTACCAACTATAAAATTAACGTTTTCAATTACGTTTTTGGGTTGAAAGACATGTTCTTATCGTTAATTGATAGAAATTGAATTAGCAATATTGAAAAATTACTTTTAAATTAATCGTGACAGAAATTCAAAAATTAGCAATATTGAAAAATTACAGTATTTAAAATCAAGTTTGTCAGGACATGCACAATTAATCATATCGCTGGAAATAACTGATGTCAATTACAATGTTGCATGGCAAATATTATGTGATCGTTATGATAACAAAAACTCTTGGTAAACAATCATATCAAAGCACTATTCAATTTACCGGTAGTAAGAAATGAGGTAGCATCAGAACTTCGAAAACTTGTTGATGAGTTTTCAAAGCATTTATTGGCATTAAAGGCTTTAGAGCAAAAGGTTGATAATTGGGATCCATTACTATTATATATTTTAACCAATAAGTTAGATACTGTGACGAAACGTGAGTGGGAAATATCACAATCAAACAAAACTGAAACGAATATCGAAGACATCAAGTTGTTCCTCAAGGGCAGATGCAATGTTTTAGAATCCTTAGACAATCAGAAACGAAATGTAAATCTATCAAGACCGTCAACTTCATTGTTAGCCGTAAAGCCGTAAAGTCTCAAAGGACTTGCGGTATTTGCAAAAAAAGAAAATCACAACATTCACGCTTGTACTGAATTTTTGAATTTAAATATCAATGATAGAATAAAAACAGTAAAACAAAAGCGGCTTTGTTTTAATTGTTTGAAGTACAATCATACAAGTGTCGAATGTAAGGCCGGCAATTGTAAAAAATGCAGTAAAAAGCATAATACTTTGCTCCATCTTGACACAAACAAGGAGGAATTAACCGCAAGCCAAACACAACCAAATACGACAATTGTCAGTTGCAACACAATTCATTCAAATGTTCTACTATCAACAGCTGAAGTCCATATTTCACATCAAAGTGGTGAATTTGTAAAATGTAGGGCACTTTTAGATTGCGGATCTGAACAAAATTTTGTAACGTGGGAATTATTCGAGAAATTAAATTTACCAAAGACAGCGATAGATTTAACAGTAATAGGAATCAATCAAGTGAAATCGGCAATAAAATACAGAACAGAATTAACACTATGTTCAATATACAACAATTTTACAAGGAAGATCTCATGTTTAATCATAGATAAAATTACGGACAATATCCCGAATTCTAATTACAACATTAGTATGCTGAAAATTCCAGAGAATATTGAAATTTGTGATCCAAATTTTAATAAATCAAGTAAAGTTGACATATTATTAGGTGCCAATATTTTTTGGGATTTATTACGACCACAACAAGTAAAACTAGGTAAAAATCAACCTACATTACAAAAAACTGTTTTGGGATGGATTATGTCGGGGCCTATTCCTTGCAATAATAAAGAACAATTCTCTGTATGCAATTTTGTTAAAAATTTCGAAATACAAGACGATTTAAAGGCATTTTGGGAAATTGAGGAATGCGATGGCGCAACCAGTGTGGATGATTCATTTTGCGACACATTCTTCAAAAAGACAACCATTAGAGATGAAACTGGGAGATTTATAGTTAACATTCCATTCAAGCAACCAACGCCAGCATTGGGTAATTCCTATGAAACCGCTTTGAAAAGATTCAATAACCTAGAGAAAAAATTAGAAAACAATATACAATTAAAGGAAGATTATATAGCATTCATGAGTGAATATAAATTATTAAATCATATGTCCGAAATAAATGATCCAATGGCAAATATTGAGAATTCTTATTACTTGCCTCATCACCGGGTTTTGAAGGAAAGCAGTACGACAACAAAATTAAGAGTTGTGTTCGATGGGTCCTGTAAAACTACAAACAACTTGTCTCTCAATGACATTCAATACAAAGGGCCAACCATACAATCCAAGTTATGGCACATTTTATTAAGATTTCGTGTTTATAAATATATATTATCTGCCGATATAGAGAAAATGTATAGGCAAATATTAATTTCCGAAAAGGAAAGAGACTATCAAAGAATACTGTGGCGTGAAACTCCCAACGCAAACCTTAAACATTATAGGCTCAATACAGTAACTTACGGAACTAAATCAGCACCGTACTTAGCAATTCGTTCTCTCCAAGAACTGGCACATATTTATACAACACAATATCCACGGTCGAGCAGTATTATTTTAAAAGACTTCTACGTTGACGACTTATTAACTGGTACCAATACAATAGATGATGCAATAACTATTTATAACGAATTAAACTCCATTTTAAACACAGCTGGTTTTCAGTTAAGAAAATGGGTTACAAATGACAGCGAAATATCAAATATAATAAATTCAAATACTGTAAAACCTCACGATGTTTTGAATTTTAATTCTACAGAAAGTAAACGCACATTAGGACTAGTTTGGCGTCCTGTGACTGATACTTTACATTATGAAATAGGCAATGATCTCATAGATAGTCAAGATACAAAAAGAACGGTTCTTTCTCAAATTTCTAGAATATTTGATCCATTGGGCCTTCTAGGACCGTTCATTATAAATGCGAAAATTTTACTTCAACAAATATGGATGGAGAATTTAGAATGGGATACTGTATTACCAGACCATATTAGCAAGAAATGGAAGATGTTGAAAGCACAACTTTCAGAATTAATTGCACTTCAAATACCCAGATATATAGTTAACACAAATGCAAAGGTGATAGAATTGCATTCCTTTTCAGATGCTTCAATTTCAGCCTATGGGGCATGTCTTTATATACGGACTGTAAGTGAAACAAATGACATTCAAGTACATTTATTATGTGCAAAATCACGCGTGACACCTTTAAAAAGGTTAACTATACCAAAACTGGAATTATGTGCTGCACTGTTAGCTGCAAAACTAGTAAATATGGTGCAAAAGGCTCTACCTATAGAATTTGTTAAAACGTATTTATGGTGCGACTCAACTATTGTTTTGCATTGGCTACGACTAACACCAAATGATTTAAAAATTTTTGTTTCGAACAGAGTCTCGGAAATACAGAAGTTAACGAATATTTGTGACTGGTATTATGTCCGATCAAAAAACAATCCTGCAGATGTCATATCACGAGGAACGGCAATTACACATTTGTCCAATTCAGACTGGTATCATGGTCCTTCGTGGTTAAATCTATCTCAATCAAATTGGCCAGTTGAATCACCTGAAATGAATTGTGAATTGCCAGAATTAAAAAATACATGCAATACCTTATCAACTTCTATCAGAGAATCGAATTATCTAATTGATCGTTACGCATCATTTGATAAATTGAAACGGATAGTAGCCTATTGTCTACGGTTTATACGAAATTGTAAAGTCGCGAATGAAATTCGAAACAAGGGCACTTTAACAGTCTCAGAGTTAAATGAAGCGATGAAACGACTGATAGGTTTATCTCAATCAGAAAGTTTTACTGAAGAGATCCGTTATTTGAAAAATAAAACTAACGTAGCACCGAAACTGAATTTTCGATATTTATCTCCTTTTTTGGACGAAGAGAATTTATTACGAGTTGGAGGTAGATTGAAGCACTCAAATTTTGAAATTGGCAAAAAACATCCATTATTATTATGTGGAAAACATCCATTGACCAAACTCATCATGGAAGGTGAACATTTGAAACTTCTACATGGCGGTCCTCAGTTGATGTTAGCGTCTATAAGATCTAATTATTGGCCTACAGGAGGAAGAAATTTAGCGAAGAAAATTGTACATAACTGTATAAAATGTTTTAAGGCCAAACCAAAACCATATAATCAATTCATGGGAGACTTACCAAAGGATCGTTTAACTCTCACCTACCCATTCATGGCAACAGGCGTTGATTATGCAGGACCATTCCAAATTAAACAACACAAGGGAAGGAGTAATAAGATATACAAATGTTACCTGTGTCTATTCATCTGTTTGTCAACGAAAGCTATTCACATAGAACCTGTCACCGAGCTTACCACTGAAGCCTTTATGTCTACATTTAAACGATTTATCGCTAGGCGTGGAAAGCCCAAAGATGTATATTCCGATAATGGCACGAATTTCTTGGGAGCATCCTCAAAATTAAGAGATTTGGGCAAATTTTTAACAAAAAACAATAACAAACTAACTTACATTGTAAGTCAGGACAATGTAACTTGGCACTTCAATCCTGCGCAAAGTCCGCACTTTGGAGGGTTATGGGAAGCCGGAATTAAATCTGTAAAGCATCATTTACGACGAACGATAGGCACCTCATTAATAACGTTTGAAATTTTTTTAACTTTCCTGACCGAAATTGAATCCATTTTAAACTCCAGACCTCTGTGTCCGTTAAGTACATCTCCTGACGACTACGAAGTCTTAACTCCGTCCCATTTCCTCATTGGCCGCAGTGCAACATCGTTACCAGATCCAGATTGGACAGCTACTCCTACGAATCGACTGAAACAATATGAACAAATTCAGAAAATAAAACAGCATTTTTGGAAGCGCTGGTCATCAGAATATATCTCGGAGCTGCAAACTCGTACGAAGTGGTTGAAGCATAACAAAAATCTACAACCGTCCCAACTAGTGCTACTAAAGGATGAAAACTTACCCCCGTTGAGATGGAAGATGGCCCGTATTACTGAAGTTCATCCTGGAGCTGATGGAGTCGTCCGTGTTGTATCAGTTACTACTGGTACAAATGTGTTGAAGAGAGCTGTATCCAAATTGTGTGTTTTACCAATTCCTGAAAATGATCATTAGAAACACAATTTGTGACATGTATTATACATACTTACCTTATGTTAAATGTTTATTAAGAAACTGTATCGTTTGAAAGCATATCCCTTTCAAAAGAGGGGAAGATGTTTAAGTTTGAATTTGAAATTTAAATTTCGCGCGCAATGTAATATGTTTCTGAAATATATGTAGCATATAAGACAGAGAGTAAAAACAAAATGTACGAACCAGGCATGTAGAAAATCGAAGGAAATAAAATAAGTAAAAAACAGTGTTTAAGTTTATTCAATTACAAACAACAACAAACAGTATGGTAACCTAATGCAAAACTCATTCCCTGTATCGGATGATTTTCTATCAAAACTTTCAGCATAGAAATCCTGTGCTTCAATAAAATTTAGTACCTTTAAATAAATCACAACAAAACAGATCGTGAAATTTATTTTAGCAAAGCTCTACCAACACAGACTATATACAAAAACGTTTTTTTTTTTTTTTTGGAAAATAATGTGATGTCATTCATAACTCATTTCGAGTGTCAACGATAAAAATCAGTCATATATTGAAATAAAGCACGTCCGTTGGGTCACATGTGGTTTTTGACGTTGAGCTTATATAATGAAAGAATAAAAATTGATATGTGGTTTTGTGCGTAACTTGTCGATATACACTCACACTATGCATACTGAACATCCCAACAAATATCATTTATCCAGTTTTATTATATTACATTTTTCCCGTTCATGAACTTTTGTGTTTTCAGTGCAGCTATTACAAATTTAAAAACGCTAAATAGATGCGTAGTCATGCTCTCGTTATGATTATTTGGATATAATAACAGATTTAGGAAAATTTAAAATTCTACGCAAAAACTATTAAAAACATAAATCCCAATGCCCACGCTTCAACTAAATATTGATACTCCTTTTTTTTGTAGCACCTGGAATTGACACATATTTACCAATTAATTCGAGTAGCATATGCGGATCCCGTACTTTTTTTACGATTTAACAAAGTACATATCCGTAATTGCTATCAATTAAGAGAATCATTGACGTTAAATTTCAACAACAAGTCATCACGCAAGAGCAATTTAAACTATGCTAGATATACGCGAAACAATTACAATCCCAAAACGGTAATAATTATCAAAATAAACGACGTACAATGCTACTTTATAAGTGTTAGCAACACCATTCGTAGTTTTAACGACCAGCTATTAAAATTGTATGTTAATGTTGCGACCCCGCCTTGGAACCAGCCGACTACCCTTCTCTTTACCAGCTAAAGAACTATGTTTCAAACTCGTATGATTATTTTACAGTCGTGTCAAATTGCTCTTGTGAATGTTTCAATTATTGTTAGACTTTAAATTGTTCGTTACACGTTATATTTAAATTGATTAAAGTAATATTAACGAAAACTTACATATTTAAAACTAGTTCTGACGAAGTATAAGTAGACATCAGAAGTTTTAACTTCATAACATTAGAAGAATTAGAAGTAGAATTTATTTAGTAGTTAGTTTGACACAAAAAGTGTATACAGGGTCCGGCAACGAAGCGGCGACGGAAGATTACACGCTTATTTGAAAGTTTGTCAAATGTTTAGTCATCGGATATTCTTCCGCACCATCAAGTGCACGTTTTAAAAATATTTTGTTTTATACAGGGTGTTCCAGATGGAAATGCCACACTAAAGATGCATTTTTTTAATGGAACACCCTGTATATTAATAGAGAAAATGATCCGCGCTTGAAAGCTGGTTACAACGATATAATGTTGTATAGGCCTGAAGTTGATAGTTTCTGTGTAAACAATGATTTTACTTGATAAATTGATACATTTCAGTAGGCTATTCTGCATAAGGAAAAACAAAAGATTCGAAACCAACAGAGTAGAATATGTTTTACTAGTATGGACTGCCGTTACTATGTGAAATAAATTCTGCAACTGCTCGCTTTATACAGGGTGTTCACAATTTTGCAAAATCGAAGAAATCTCGAAATTTTTAAATGGACCACCCTGTATATTTTTTGCTCATTGGAAAGCGTTTTTACTACGCTTTCTATTGATACCTCATTTGATGCACCTAGGATAGATCATTTTCTAATTATTTCTTTTTAAAGTTGAATTAATGAGAAATGCTTATATTTTTAGAAGCTAATTTGCATTTCAAACCTACTGTAAGATCGGATATTCGACAAATAATCCATAAATGGTCTATAACAAGAAGAAACTCCATTTAGTATGAGAAACAATTGATTTTCACTCAGCGGTGAAAGGTAACATTAATTTAATATAAAGTAAAGGTGTCAGTTTTAAGTTTGTATACTAATAACCAAGTTGTACAAAATTTCGTTTTGTGTTATACAGTATTTCGTTCAATCTTTAAAAGAAATTGTTATAATGACTAATTTTAGTAGATACTCAACAAACGCAAGCTCCTACCTTCAATAGCTGTTACCTTTGAAATACCATCTATACTTACATCTCTCCACATGCAGAACATTTAGAACGACTAAGGCCAGCTAGAAAAGAGATAGATCTAGAGTGGAGTGGTTATAAAACATATACGGAATAGCACGCTCGCCAATGCTTTAATTCCGTATATGTTTTACTATCTCTTTTCTAGCTAGCCTTACTCGCTCTAAATGTTCTATATGTGGATTTTCCTGTATTGTTTATAATACGGCCAGTTCGCTTTGTTTATTAATTACCGGTTTATTTGTTTCTCCCTTCTTGTAGATTACACCAACAGTTTCTATAAATTTCTCTAATAATCTTTCAAATGCTTCCGATCTTCTTTCAAGGTTTGGAAATCTCTCTGCATATACTCTACTTGCTAGGAGACAATTTCTTGTACACACCTCAAGAATAAATATCATATTTACCATTTCTTGAGTAGGTCAATATAACAATTGCTTTTAAAGATTGAACAAAATACTGTATAACACAAAACGAGATTTTTTACAACTTGGTTATTAAGTATACAAGCTTAAAACACCAAATAACTTTATCAGCAGTGAATCTATTGAAAATGCTATATTACTTTATATTAATTTAATGATTGCTTTCACCGCTGAATGAAAATCAATTGCTTCTCATACTAAATGGAGCTTCCTCTTGTTACAGACCATTTATGGATTATTTGTTGAATATCCAATCTTACAGTAGGTTTGAAATGCAAATTAGCTTCTAAAAATACAAGCATTTCTCATTAATTCAACTTTAAGACGAAATAATTAGAAAATGATATATCCTAGCTGCATCAAATGAGGTATCAATAGAAAGCGTAGTAAAAGGGCTTTCCAATGAGCAAAATATATACAGGATGTTCCATTTAAAAAATTCGAGATTTCTTCGATTTTGCAAAATTGTGAACACCCTGTATAAAGCGAGCAGCTGCATAATTTATTTCACATAGTAACGACAGTCCATACTAGTAAAAAATATTCTACTCTGTTGGTTTAGAATCTTTTGTTTTTCTCTATGCAGAATAGCCTACTGAAATGTATCAATTTATCAAGTAAAATCATTGTTTACACAGAAACTATCAACTTTAGACCTATACAACATTATATCGTTGTAACCAGCTTTCAAGCGCGGATCATTTTCTCTATTAATATACAGGGTGTTCCATTAAAAAAAATTCAACTTTAGTCTGGCATTTCCATCTGGAACACCCTGTATCAAACAAAATATTTCTAAAACGTGCACCTGATGGTGCGGAAGAATATCCGATCACAAAACATTTGACAAACTTTCAAATAAGCGTGTAATCTTCCGTCCCCGCTTCGTTGCCGGACCCTGTATAACAGGTCAAAAATACAGATTGCTTAAAGCTAACTAATTATTAGTTATAAAAACATGGAAGGGTAGTTTGTGTAGAAATATTAACAAACATAAGTTTATTGTACAGTATTTGCCTAATATATTATAACAAGATTGTATGCACTTTTAGAATATAGGCAGTTTAGTGTCTTGTAAATATAATTCCTCGATAGCATAAAAATTTTGTTGTATATTTTTATGCCAGCATGTAAAAGTCCCAAGCTAGTTAAATGTAAAGTGCATTCCGGACGATGTATGTCGTTCTTAGCTCTAGTATCATGTGTGTGAACTTCAGAGTTAGTTGGGAGGTTCCTCTTTCTACCATGTACATATATAACAGCAGACGTCCAGAATATATAAAGACGCCAAACGGCAGTATTCCCAGTTTACTGAAGATTGATCTACAAGAGTCAAAAAGATTAGCACCACAGATCGATCTTAGTACAGCTTTTTGCACCAAAAATACATTTTTTGCAGTTGGTGATGTGCACCATAATACAATACCGTATTGCAGCCGGGACTACACTTCAGCATAATACACAGATAACATTGTCTCATATGTTACTTTATCTCGGAGGCATCTGAATAGATACGCTTTTGATGAAATCTTGACAGATAAACTCACAGTGATTTCTCCAAAGTATATTATCCTACAGCAGTATACCCAGAAACCTAACAGAATTACTTTTTTTTGACACCGAAGTATATTTATTTTCTTGGCGTATGTAAGTACATGTATATAATGCAATAATTTTTCCCAAACGCCAATTAAATTAAACATATTTTTATTTAAAAATATGCCGTCCGGAAGTGAAGTCGAACCACCAGGTATGGCTATCGCGGCCTACCGCAACACCGTTGCGCCACCGGGCGGCTTCGACAGCACTAATAATCTTCACAAATATATGCGAACGAGATGTAATGACCTAGGATAGGCAACATTTTTGACACCGAAGTGTATCTATTTTCTTGGCGTATGTAAGTACATGTATATAATGCAATTTTTCCCAAATGCCAATTAAATTGAACATATTTTTAGATTATCAACATCTCGTTCATCAATTCTAAATTCTGCTCTTCAACATACCCTTGTCTAGTATGTAACATGCATAAATGTTATTTTTTCCGTACTCAACGCAAGTTTGTTATCGCAAAACTCTGTATAAATTGTCCAGCAGATCGTTTGCTAGCGCTTTTACATTTTCATTATTTTCTACTAATATGGCAATATCATCCGCATACATGACAATGTAAACGTCGGCAATAAATACGGGCAATATCATTGACATATAGGTTGTAGAGAATAGGACCATTACGTCTAATACTATAATTATATAATTTTTCGAGGAGCTTATTGTGTTGTACACAGTCAAACGCTTTTTGTAGAGCACAAAAGATGCCAATAGGAAATTCGCGACGTTCAATATGCTCTAGCAGTGTATTATAGAAATGTATCAGCGCGGATGCTGTTGATCGGTTCTTCCTAAAGCTGTGTTGGTGTTGAGTCATTATGTCATGTTTATTGAGATATTGATTTAAACGATCTAACGATCTTGGGACCAGAGCTCTCTAGATTAATGATAAAATCACCACAAATGGCAAGATTTTGAGTATTTCCATGATGGATAAAAACATGCTCAATCTAGCAAGATAATTATAAAAGCAAGGTTTCGGATTCTGACCCTACAGTATTCAAAATCAACATCCACAGCAAGGCTAAATACGGTAATATTGTCAGAGACTAAGGTTTTTTTGAGAAGAACTAAAGTACCACCCTCCATGAGAAGAAATAGATCGCGCAAAGTAACCACCACGCAATAATTATTCATTATTAGACAAGGAATCTTAATGTCGGTTAACCAATGTTTGTTAATATGGCTAATGTCAACATCGTTTTCACCAAGAAATAGTTCAAATTGACCACGTGGAACATTTTTCCACTCTACCCTTGTAGTTCTCCCACCTTCTTTCCAATGTATACTGATCAATTAGTTGGATATCATGACGAATCGCATCATTAAGATACTCTAATGTGATTGCTGCGCAAACATGAGCTTGTATGGGTGGAATATTAAATCAAGTTTTAAAATTTTCCTGTATGATTCTTGTTCCATATGTCAATGAGTTGACTTTGGCTGAGCAGATCGATCTGGACTCTGTAACAGCGCTACCCTTTATCTTGTTCACAATTTCTGGCAACCTTACCGTTCGGATAAGCTCGTCAGGAGATTTCCTTTTCATTAACGATCCTGTAGTTCTCAAGTTGTTGTCCCAACTGAAAATCGTTTTGAAATCCTGCCAGAAAAGACGTTGGGTGTTCTAACGTCCTTTACTCCACTCTCCGATCGATATTACTATCGATATATCGATACTATAATACTATCGATGTATCGATTAATCGATGTTATCGATATTTGAAAATTATCGTTACTCGATAGTAAAATCTTGTTATCGATAATTGTAGATTTAAATCGACATATCTGTCAAATAATGTTGTTGAATCAACTATGGAAGAGCTAAGAAAATAAATGGAAACTGTAGCAATTACAACAGCTACAACAGAATCGATACCAAACAAAAAGACGAAGGAAGGTTTAGCAGCTATATTAGAGACAACGGGAGAAAGTTTGTCGAACAGGATTCATTCGACTGGTGGAAATGCAAGCATGAGATTTCTGTTACTAGCACAATTGGTAAAAAATACTCATGTTTACAAGCCACCAACGTAACATCTGAAGGGTATTCAGTGTCGGTGGCAATGTAATAAGTGATTGTCGTAGTTCCCTCATAGGAGAACATGCCGAACAGTTAATATTTCTATTTTTAAATAAATCTAGTTCCAACAACGTTTTAAAATTATTTGTTACATATATACTTATCCGCTTTCTTGTTTTGTTAATAAATACATAGAAACAATACACTATCCAACCTATATATTTATCATTATCTATATTACCCTTTTATGCCTAATATAATTTTAATTTAGTATAGGTAATGAAGAATAATAATAATTTGGTACTTCTAATTGATCTCTGTTCAAAAAATATATTAAGCACCATCTGTTCGCACGTAGTTTCCATTTCGTTGCTGCATATATCGATGTATCGATAATTTTTTTCTAACGGATTTATATATCGATAATATCGATATATGAACATGACAATTCAATCCACTGTGCGGATGCCTGACGTCGAAAGCTACCTTGTGAACATCAAAATTAAATTATAAAACCCCAGTAGTAAAAACACACCATTTTGGAGACACCAGGTATATTGCACAAGGACAGCACCCTGTATATTAATATCAAAATTAAAATAACGATTAATAAAAAATACAGATATATATACTAATTCAATCTAGGTAAAACAACAATGTAATAGGCAATGTAAAGAGAAGAGATCTAATAGATAAATTGATAAAACTCATTAAGAATAGAGATGACATCTTGTCATGACAGAATAATGCTTCCGATCACACCATAAAAAATGCTATGTAGATAAGGTAATTTCCTAATCAGCAATGAATAAGGAATATCATATTTAACACAAGCGTGAGGAAACATCACTATTTCAATAGTTCCTTACAAAAATTGTCCAATTCTACAATTTCACATCGGAACCATTCCCAAGTGTCAAACAGAATTGTCATACGACAGAGTTAATTTACCGAATTTTGTAATTACCCTATTTGAGTGACCCTGAATCTAATTCCGTAATTATTTTCCAAATTCTAAAATAAATTTAATTAAATTTTCCAAAATTTCATTTTGTTTATCATAATAAATAAATTTTATTTCGTAAGACAATAAGTTTGAAATAAGTCAATACAAAAGAAAAAAGCATAAGACCTAAAAACACTACTACCCACCACCACAATACAAACATCGAAAAAGAAGGAGACCAAACAAAACAAAAAATTATGAATTTTGATCGTCTTTAAAAAATTCATTGAATGAATAATAACATCTAGATTCCATCCAATGCTTTAGAGCGCTCTTAAAATTTTTTTGATTAAAGGCTTTCCAGTTTTTTGGAAGCTGGTTATAAATTTTAAGACCAAGTATATCTGCACTATCCCAAGTCTATTTTTATTTTTATGTACAAAGCAACTAGATTCTAAAATATATAGTTCTACAAGTGTCAATATTTTCAGGTGTTAATATCCATAGAACTTTCTAAATGTCTAATTTTAAACAACACTTGGGGCCAAGAATAGATCCTTGCGGAACGCCAATAGACGATGGTAAAAATGAAGACCTAAACTTTTTCTTCTTGTTCATAGTTTTGACTTCTATTTCAACTAATTGAATTGAACCATTTTCATTAATTCTAGTATAAAGTTTCTCTAAATAATGCCCATTTTTATTTTGGTAAAGCCGATATAGTTACGCCCCTGCTACCGGACCACACTTGCGGTCTTAATAATTCTCTATAATCTCTCCATGATTATTTTCAATTGCAATCTACTTCCTGTCTACGTCAGTGCAGTACTCGATTCACGAGAGAATTACGGAATAACAAACTATATGATAATACCACAAGAGTTTAAATCCGAACTATGCAAAAACAAATATCGCAAACTTCACACCGATCCGTACCGAACGAATTTAGCAACTTTACAAATTCCAAATCTCACTCTAGAGCTAGCGAACCACCGCGAACACTCGCAATAATTTTCCAATTCCCCCGGGGTGATCATCAATAAAGAGTTGCACGAAGTCTGTTTTATCTTCGACCGAGTTTCAAATTTTAAACAGGCATTATCACTTTAAGCGCTTAATCATTTATTTATCATCCAGAGACGCCGCGCCGTAGCGCGAAATGAGTAAATATAAAACGTGTATAATACGAGCAATTCATCTTGGGAAGTTGAATGTTTTGAAATATCTATTGTCTCCGTAACTTTGTTATTCGTTAGGGAAGAGCAACCGTGTTAATCTGAAGAGATGCAATCTCAATTTACATATAATAGTCCTAAGAATACTAAACAGATACGGATTTCCTTCGCGTTTTACGCAGATGAACACGGAAATTAAGGTTGAACGAGTAAGAGAAGGAACAAAAATCGGTAGGGACTCGATTTCATCTAACTCAACGTGTTACTCGATACGGGTTTATAGGTGTGAATACTGTACTGTGAGTATTCGGGGATTTGAAACGGAACATTCCACGCAACCCTGGGCCCTGTAACGATGACATTAATAGGCAAACTGAATGACACCGCAGAAAAGGGAAACTGCTCCCTAAAATCTATATTAGAAGAAGTAGAACGAGGGATATACGGCAAATATATAACGCGCATCAATCCTTGAACTTTATGCTCTTCACGTACCATTACTATACTTCCTTTCTTCCAGTAGACGAATTGAGTGAGGTATCTCAACATAGAAGTGACACACCCATATAAATTATTCCATTGCATTAGTTCAAATGATTTAATGGTTTCTCAGAAAATGTTATTATATGCTAGAATTAGCTTGCGGATTTTGATTGTTAGGCAACGAATCATTGACACAGAAATAATCTATTACGAGTCAATTTTCATTTAGAATATTTAGCAATCTTTTCCTGAAGTAGCACCAAAATAGAAAGTTATTTTGTAAGTCGTTATACAGTGGCGGTAAATAAAAACCGAACACTCAGCATACACACATCAACATGCAACACTGTACCTTTATTTATCTGACGTGTATTACTCATTTGTTTAGAGACGAAAATATTTTGTTGTCTGGAATATACCATGTATCAACTTACAGCGGCAGTTGTTTACAATCTGCATGTCTTCAAGAGTTGGTCATAAAAATGTAGTATTTTCGCAAATTTTTGGTGCCGTATTTTGTATGTTTTGTCGTGGCTTTTCATATGTAGCTATGAAAAGTCCTCACTTAGTGAATAAATGAAGAAGATATCTCGATTGGAATAACAACGAGGATATACAGGCCTGTAACGATGCTGTATTTGAATTTTATACGCAAAGTACATACTAATTAAGAATAAGATACATCTGTACTTTCTATACTAACGCCATTGGTTACTAGCATTAATGTGATTTCCCAGTAACCGATCTCAAGCCTGCATTAGAAATCAGCAAATCAACAACAACAACACATTTTTCCCTCCCATGAAGATTGGAACGTTCTGAATGAGTCTACACAATAAGAAGCTTAGAAAAAGTGTTGTTAAAGACATCAAGTAATTGTCCATGGTATATACTGTAATGTTATTATAAATTTCTCCTGTTTACAACTCCATTTTTCATTTGACAGATGAGCATCCAGGAGTACGTAATCCAGAAACCATAAAAAGTACTAAATTAATTTTATAGTTATGAAATTGTAACCAGCTATCTGATTGTGTATTTCTTTTAATTCAATTTTATAAAAAATTTAACTGAATAACAATTAATTCAACACTATCCAAACAATAGAGAATGTTAAACTCTTCAAGTTGGCATCGTTTGACACTGTCTTCGCATATTCGATTTGAAATTGGCTGTGATGGTAAGCCGCAGGCGCCTAGGCGTTAGCCCATATCCTGCTAATTTCGTACCGCACTGTACATAATAAGTTATGAACCTTGAAACTGTCACCCACTATCTCACCGCCCGCACGAGACCGACACCTCGTGGAGAGGACTGGCGAGCCGGTGGGCCCCTCTCCCCCGTGCTACCCATGTTAGACAAGTTTCCGTCAACGTTGGACGGGTCACCGCTGGAGACGCTTTTGGAACTCCTACCCTACATCTAAGTCCACGGGGCTTAGGCCTCCTTGCGGATGTCGATTATCGGCCAAGCGTGGGAAACGGAATCTGGCCGTGAGGTACAACCAGCCCGCCCGTGAATTAAGCCTGAACTACGGGAAGAGGCGGGCCGACGCCCTACCCCAAAATGCCAACCGCGCCAACTCTTTCGCCCCTCCGGCGATCAAGTTTTCGCGGCAGCTACAGTTACAGCAACCGTAAGATCCCAGAATCACCGAGTTTTTTTAGGATGAAACCAAAGGTTTTCCCAACCAGACAACCAGCGGGCGGACTACTCCTCGGCCAACCGACTTTTGTCATCCCCTACTATCTTCGCCAAATCCTCTCGCCACAACCGTTTCCCTGAGTGTGTCCACCAGGGATGGGGTAGTGCAGCTGCAGAGTTCTCAAGGTAAGTGCCGTAGGGTGCCTCACTTACCCACCGTATATTCCGATAGTTAGCGGCCGGACACCAGAGCGTATGCCCATGTCTACGCCCGAGCATCCTCCCCTATATACGAAGTCTACTCCCGTCACGCCCGTTGTCCTGAAACTATGAAATCAGGGATTGGGTAGTGCAGCTGCAGAGTTTTAAGGGGCGACGCTATAGGGTGAACGCCGATCCTGCTTCGCATACGTACTAGTCGATGTCATGTTTTGCCTCAGTAGCCGTCTGACGTAGAAGGCGGGTGTTGGTCAGCGAGACCTTATTATAAGTCCAGCCAACGATAAGGACAGAAAGATGTCAAATTCACAACAATTAATTCTATATCATTTAATTTGTACAAAAATGCACATAAATACTGTAACAAAATTACACAATTAAATTCCACATACAAAAGAAGAAAAACTTAGCCAGTTAGTGGCACTAAAGAAGAAAAAGTAGGAAGTAATAAAACCAATTTTACGGTGACCCTGTATACCACGACTTTTGACCGGACCTGTAGGAAATTAATCCAGCAACGACCGTTAATTTCCGTTATTGACAGAAGAATATCGAAATGTATTTCTAAGAAGATTCGGAGACAATTGCAAATCATCTATAAAAAGCCATGCAATAGCAACAAACAGCCTCTTCTTACATAGATTGTTGAACAGAACGTTTGCTCTACGTAAATTTTATTAAGTAGCCACGGTGCACCGTTGAGCTCAAATAACCGGTCATCTTCGATTAAATGTACATTTAAACACCTAGACTTCATAAATTTCACCAAATTTTAATACCTCTGCGAAAAAAAAGTCCTTCCATCCACCATTCATCCAGGCGTGCAAAGAATTTCAAAAAAAAGCTTTCGAAATCTCACACACAGAGTCGCACACGTAAAATAAAGTAATTAAATTTTAATTACTTTTAAGTTCTAAAAATTTAAGAAAATCTTTCTGACTTGTAATTTTTTTGTGTAACTAAGAATTTTTTCATTTGGATATTTTTCAACGTAAGATAAGCTCTCGTATTCTGTTTTCTACACTTGCTGTAAAGAATTCGCGAATCCCTGAGATTATTTTTTTTATTAAAACCCCGATTTAAAAGAGTAAAGCTCGAATTTTATTATTAAATCAAATTTCACATTACAATACATACAATATTTTGTGACTAACGACCAATTCTATACCCTCGAGAACAATAATTTAATACTGAGATGTCTGAACTTTATCATTATGAGTCAATTGTGATTTTGATAGCTAGGGAAAGGCTATAAACAAACAAAAGATTGTTTTGCACAAAACTCTAACCAAATAAAAATTCAAATCAATGAAATTCCCGAAGAAATTATGGAAAATCAAAAAAAATTGATCACTGACACGAAACTATAGTATCGACATATCAAATATTATCATATTTCATTATTATATAGTTGTCAAAAATAGCAATCAATAATTTGACTTGTTCTACTTTTGCTGCATCTGTCAATATAAGTAATAAGTTATAATAATAGTTGTCCTACTTTTTTTGTGACCCAGTGTACTTTCACGTAAAATTGAGAAACGAGCGTTATTATTATTTTAACTTCCGGTACCTTTTACGGTGAGTATTATCTTACACAATTCGACATGTTTCAGGTTTCTCTCCTATTGCTATACTCTTAGAATGTGTTTTCTACGAACAACCGGCATCTCTATAGAGAGCCGGTGCATCTTCCATGATTGGTGCTTATTCTGTTAATAGTTGTCCATATTTTTAATGGTTGGTCGAAGGCGGGGAGGTTTGGGCAAGTTTTGGCAAAGTGGAGGTCGAGTCTCTGACCAGTCACGTTTCCACAAGTCAATCAAGCTCAACTATGATGTGTGCCGTTCCGAGGCAGTTTTGGTGGTTGATTTCCTAGATCGAATACGTAGAAATTCTCGGCAGACAGCATTTTTTTATGCGGGATGTGGCTTAGTGTTGGTAACCATTCGATAGAGGTTGATCTTGTAATTCTCATGGTGCTGGTTAGTTATACCTACATCAAACTTTTGTGTGTGTGCGCGATTGTTATTATTTTTCGATTTTTTGATTCAGTTGAAATAATGCTTCTTGAATTTTCAAAAAATAAACTTAGTATGCAAAATTGCATAAAAGAATAAAGGATACCACTCAAAATGCTTTTTGGAAGCGTGCTATGCATGCATAATAACTCAAATGATGAGTTTTTCAACTACAAGTGAGCTTTATATAAAGCTCAGCGCAGGATTTACACTTGTGCATCTTATACAGGTTGCCCGGACTTCGTAGTTACGAGGGAGCGTTTTTATATTCGCGGAATGAGCGGGTTGTAGGGGGTGATTAGGCGCATTGGGGGCGTGGCCTGTGCAGCGACTCATAATTGTTATTAAACAGTTAGTCTTTGAGCTATCGTCAACCAAGTAACATAATCAGGAGTGAACAGTGAAATATGGAAAAATCGAATATCGTGCCGTTATAAAGTTCCTTACCAGGCAAGGAAAATCAGTCGCGACCATAATGAATGAGATGTCATTGGTTTACGGCGACTCTTGTCCAGGAAAAACCATGGTGTACAAGTGGCATAGTGTATTTAAACAAGGAAGGGAATCCCTTGAAGACGACCCGAGGCCGGGCAGGAGCATTCAGGTGACCACGCCAGCACTTATCCAAAAAGTTGAAAAATTGTACTCCAAGATGCTCGACTAAAGAAGAAACAACTCGCAGAAATGGTTGGAGTATCCGCTACAACAATTTTTAAAATCCTACACGATCATCTCGGCATGTCTAAGGTCAGCGTAAGATGGGTGCCGAGAATGCTCACGCCGCCGCAAAAACAACAGCGCGTAGTGTTCGCGTGCATTTTTGGACCTCTGTAATGAAGACAAGGATGGTGTATTGAGTCGAATTGTTACTGGAGACGAAACTTGGGTTCATCATTATGAACCAAAACAGTCCAAACAAGACTCCATGCAGTGGCATAAAACGGGCACAGCACCTCCCAAGAAATTTAAAGCAACGGTATTTTGGGACTCGGAAGGAATATTGTTGATTGATTATAAAGGTGTTTCTATAACCGGAGAATATTACGCTTCAATATTAGAGCGACTAAAAGAAGCCATTAAAGAGAAAAGACGGGGAAAATTGACGAAAGGTGTGCTGCTTTTGCACGACAACGCGCCCGTCCACAAGAGCCGCGTTGCGTTAGCTGCCCTGCATAAGGTGGGCTTCGAAATTGTGAATCACCCACCCTACAGTCCAGACCTGGCCCCGAGTGATTATTACCTGTTTCCGAAAAAGAAAAAAGAGCTGCGGGGTAAAAAATTTACTGCCGATGATGAAGTCATGGAGGCAGTTTCGGTGTATTTTGCAGATAAAGAGAAAGCATTTTTTTATGAGGGTATAAATAAATTAATTGAAAGATGTGAAAAATGTATCCGTGTTGCAGGTGAATATATTGAAAAAGAAAAATAATTTGGTTTTTTTATTTCCGCCCCTTATCCCCCATTCCGCGAATATAAAAACGTACCATGACATCCCTGTTTTCACAGACAACGCGATAAACAAAAAGTTGTGAGGTCTGCCCGTAATCAGAATAAGCTTAATTTTCCAAATTTTGGCAAAATTTTCATATCATGTTATACATGATTGTATTCAGAAAAAAATCTTCTTTTAAAAGAGTCACAAAAATGATACGGTTCCAATTTAAAAGTTTGAGGTTAGGTGAGATACTAAAAATTTGCGTAAAAGAAATTTGTTTTATTAGGCGTCAATAATATTTAGATTACAATTTGAATTGCTTCAAACCGCATCGTAATATCTCAAGTAACAAACAAGTTATGGCAAATAAAAGAAATTAGGGGATTTAAGTTTTTCTTCAATATTAAACAATTGAAGCATGACAAGTAAAATTTGAAAATGGATTCTTAGTAAGCTTTTGAATCTACACCTTTTTGCTAATTTAACCGTCTCTCTATGTCTTCAAATAAAAAAGTTACCCATGTTGTCCCTACGAAATCCGGGCACCCTGTATATGCGGAAAGTAACACATTTTATGAAATTTTCTAATAAACTCAAATGCAAACTTCGTGCAACAAAGCTCTCATATATTCGAAATATTTATGTAAATTTTTTAAAAGTAGACTCATACTTAAATTCTGTAAGCTAGACCGCAACTTTCATAAGCTAGTTACTTGTTGTTTACATAAATATATTCTCTCGAAACTCGACCAAGTAACACAATTTACGTTAAGTTAAAACCTACATAACTATATTTCTTAAAAATACCGTAACGACACCGACTTCGAAATAAGAAAGTTTTCTAGTAAATAGGAACCAGAAATACCTATCCAATCTACTATCTTTATACCGTACACGATATAACGCTTCAATAGACACTATCTCGTTGCTGCCAATGAAAAGTACGTAACTTGCTATTCTCACTTATTCGTTTTCTTCTTTATATTCTTTCGCAAAATCTCAAGATCTCACCGTAACTGAAATTAAGTTATAGCTCTCTAATAAATGATCTTACATTTTATTTCATAGTCGCTATTATATTTTAACTAGTTTCATTACTCGACGGAAATTATTACGAATGGTTGAATAAAAATTAGAAAAAACGGCTTCTTTTTTCTTCTTTACCTCCGTCAGCATGTACAAAATTCCGATCACGAATCGGCAGGGAAATGACATGATACAATAGATCGTAAATTCCCATATTTAAAGTTTGCTGAGGAACTTTCCACTGGCACAGCTGCCTCAAAAACTTTTTAATAATTTATTTAAAGTTGTGAGTTTCGTAGAGTATATTAAAAAGCTCAGACATTTCTCGAACAATTCACAACATCTCGACTAGCATACCATTGAAATTAACTAACTACGAAGCATTATAAAATATTATGCACGTTTTCATGTTATTTAATCTCTCGAGTAGAATTTGCGTGCAGTTATACCAACCGAACATATTACCTAGCTTAGTTGTTAAAGTAGAGAAGCGTGTACCCTCTCAATCTCCAGACAATTCTTGCTCTATTATTAATAAAGTCGTGTATACACGGAAAAGCAGTAAATGCAACATTCATAGGACGACCCATTCAGTATGTTGAAATAAAATTATAGTGGCCAACTGAAGTTGTGTCGTCTTTAATTATTCCAACTATTTATCTCCTTGCTGTGGACAGTATACATAATTCATGGGTTTCCACATTTACTCATCACGTATAACGCAAAATAAATACATTTCCAGGTCGTGTGATATATGTTTGGATTCTTCTCCGACTGGAAATGTATCTGAAATATTTGTAGCTCCATCTGTCGGTATGGATATATGAAATATGTTGTGAGTTTCATACAAGAACTATTTTATAAAGCAAACATATCGATCAACATGTATTTGTGAAATACAAGATGTACTAAAAAGTTTTCTATCAAACAAAGAACATAAGATACGATGATGATTGTCTCTCTAATGGTTATCTTTTATAACTTTTTATGTATAATAGAAAAGCGTGTAATTCCACTATTAATTTTGCGGATCGATAACCGCAATGGCTAGACGGGGGTACTCAGCGATGTGAGAGATTACTGTAGCGCGAATCCAATTATCCGAGGGGACAGTAACGTTTTTCTCAGAGAATTCTATTCCGATCGATCTACCATTTGCCGTTGGGAGTAATGCAATTAACAGCACAGCGTTACATACGGCAAGATAGTACCACAAGGCCATTGAATAGCTACTTCTTCTTTAATGGATGTCCTTGCATTTATTTCTATAAACCTTGTTTCGTTTTTAGCTCACTGCATTGTAAACAATTAAGTAGCGTTAGATATGGCATAAATCGTGTTCATTTACATTCCTTAAGTCAAGGAATCATAATTTTTATACTCACCTGTCATCAACTTGAATACATTTCATTGGAATACATGATTCATTAGGGGCCATATTTATAGTCCGTGCTTGAGGTTGTGTCGATGCTTGAGCACGCGATTTTGACAGATTTGTAATGACATTTACGTCAAAATAACTGACCCTAATTTGTTTATGTTTAAACACATTTAAAAACGTAATGGAGGAAATAATTTATTTGAGCGACTGTACAATTGTATATACAAGGGAGCGTTTTTATATTCGCGGAATGGAGGATAAGGGGTGGAAATAAAAAAACCAAATTATTTTTCTTTTTCAATATATTCACCTGCAAGACGGATACATTTTTCACATCTTTCAATTAATTTATTTATACCCTCATAAAAAAATGCTTTCTCTTTATCTGCAAAATACGCCGAAACTGCCTCCTTGACTTCATCATCGGCAGTAAATTTTTTACCCCGCAGCTCTCTTTTCATTTTCGGAAACAGGTAATAATCACTCGGGGCCAGGTCTGGGCTGTAGGGTGGGTGATTCACAATTTCGAAGCCCACCTTATACAGGGCAGCTAACGCAACGCGGCTCTTGTGGACGGGCGCGTTGTCGTGCAAAAGCAGCACACCTTTCGTCAATTTTCCCCGTCTTTTCTCTTTAATGGCTTCTTTTAGTCGCTCTAATATAGCGTAATATTCTCCGGTTAGAAACAACTTTATCTTTATAATCAATCAACAATATTCCTTCCGAGTCCCAAAATACCGTTGCCATGAGTTTCCCAGCTGATTGTGACACTTTAAATTTCTTGGGAGGTGCTGTGCCCTGTTTATGCCACTGCATAGAGTCTTGTTTGGACTCAGGTTCATAATGATGAACCCAAGTTTCGTCTCCAGTAACAATTCTACTCAATACACCATCCTTGTCTTCTTTACAGAGGTCCAAAAATGCACGCGAACACTCTACGCGCTGTTGTTTTTGCGGCGGCGTGAGCATTCTCGGCACCCATCTTGCGCTGACCTTAGACATGTCGAAATGATCGTGTAGGATTTTAAAAATTGTTGTATCGGATACTCCAACCATTTTTGCATACCCTATACCTAAATACCATTCCTTCTGAGTTATTAACAATTTAAGAAAAAAGTGACAGATAACGATCGTACTTTATAGTGATATTACCTTACGTAAGAAGGAAAAAAACTAATGAAATTTTGCATACCTACACACAGCTGATATTGTGTAATTACACAACATTTCAAGTTCTTCTCTGTAATATTACACAGGCTGTTTAAAAACTTCATCAGAATCAGAATATCTAATAAAATATATATCTTTCTATTTAAAAAAATCTACTTTCCGCGGATTGAACTTATTTATAAGCAACTAAATTTTTAAACACCCTATATAATGTTAAAGAGAAGAACTACTTTTAATAGGCCATTCTCACCAATCACCCTGTATATCTATTCTTCAATACAGTCACGAAAACGGATCGTAAACATTTTATCATTGTCTCCAATTTGTACCTTGTAGTAATTTTTTAGATTCAGTGCTGAAAAAAGAGCACGGATCCGACTCAAATTAATTCTCGGATTTGATAAACGAGATTACATCGCTTCATCTAGATTGCGGCCAGACTGCATCCGGGCAAACGCGTACGGTTCGATGACATTTCCTGAACGTCGACGGAGAGAAGAAAAAAATAATTTTCAATCTCTGACATTTCTACTACTGGCCGGACGCTTTATCCAAGATTATTAAGCACTTTTGCTGGTGTATTTACCGTGAATAAACCGGCTCCCTTCCCATTTTATCGGAATTTATCTGGAAAATCTCATTTCCACTTAGCAAGAACAACAAATCTTATAGAGATTAAGCGGATTTCTGGGAACGCTTAAATTTTAATGTTTCATGAGAGAGATATCGACTTTTGCGTGTTGTAGAATTGCGCTTAAACGGTTCGGTTTACTTTTTAACGCGGTATATATTGAAGAGAGCTCAATATGAAGCAGTGAAGGGGATTGTATCTATAGGTTGTTATGAAACGAAACAATTGTTCAAGATAATTTTAATCCTGTTCATTCTGAGTGTTTCCGATTTTAATCACAATGTTTTGTAACACATTCCAAATTGACTTTAATTGTTGAAATCACTTGTACAAATTTAGAATATGAAACATCCTATATTGGCTTAGTTTTCACATTTTGGGGAGGTGACATTATTAATTGTTTACTTACAAAAGCACATTTATTAACACAAAAAATTTTAAACAATCATTGAAAGTATAACATGAAATCGCTGTTGCAATTAGTCCAATAAAGGCCATCAGTTAAGTGGAAGTTGATTGATTTTAAATCAACATGTTTCTTAAATCGGACCGGTTGCAGTTCACGTATAAAATCAAAACCAATAAAAATGTAGTTTCAAAACAAGTCTGTAAAATTCAGTGTTCGTCAGGTTTTGGTTTCATTTTTATATTAATTTTATCCACAACAGAAACGTCAGATACAGTCCTAATAAAGGCATTTCTAATTCTGTTTGACATTCTCATAAAAGTAAGTTGAAATCTATTTCCTGTCCTTTTATGTTGTTTTTATTTGCCATTATAACTTACTAAAAAAATCAACTTCAACAAATCAGTATGATCAAAACTCGCAAAATTATCTTGACACAAAACTTTCGATGCACACTTGCAATAATTTTTTCTTCAGAACTTTCGCTTCTCTAATTGCTTTTCTCTTTTAAAATTATTTTCAACCATAAAAACTTTTTCATATTGAACCTGTTGCTTTGGCTTTTAATTTCTTCTCAACTGGAATTTGCTTCTCTTCTAAGTCTTTTTCTATAAAGAATGCTTATGATAACTTCAACCTCTTATACATTTTTGTCTAACTGCTGCTAGAAGTGAACTGCGGAAACCTAGTTTAGAGAGTCAGGGGAGTCAAGATTATGCTCTTGCAAAACTTGGCGGTTGATAAGCCAAATACCAACAGCTTTAAAAGCATTTTTAGCAATGCTATCTGTATTTGCTCTTCCGTATACTTCCCCAAGTAAAGCAGCAACATTGTAGTGAGTGATTAGTTTTAAAGGTGCGTTTGGATATTTGTTATGGATGTCGTGGTCATCTATTTTGCTTCGTACTGATGCCACCTTCGCTAAATCTGATGCGTATCGTTCTCTTTTAAAGATGCGGTGCATTTACACAACAGTCGTCTTCACACCTCTTTCCCCACTGTCTGTTGCTCTTACTCGGTTATTTCTTGTTGTAAATTTTGTTTCGTCTACACTATAGATCCTTGTGGATAGTCGGATAGTACAGAAAACACTATATACACTGTACCTCAGAAAAAAACATCGTTTCGTTCCTTTGGTTATTTCATTTTATCGAAGTAATTTTCGCTACATTCAATCCATATCTCCATCCTCCGAAACCAATAATTAAAGCAGCTCTGCAGAGTAAAGGGCACTCGTTGTCCCAAGCACTCAGTTCCTCGTCACTGGAAAACCGTTTCCTTTTCAGCTTTATTGTAACATTTGGGAGCATCGCAAGGTCACAGGGAACAAAATCTAGACTGTAACAAACGGTGAGCTGGTGCGTTGTCCTGATAGAGAAACCAAATGTTCGTTCTTGACTTTGGCCGCAGATACTTCACCGATTTGATGACGTCAAGCAGGTATTGTTCTGTGTACCGCTTAGCTGTGACTGTCTCTTGTGTGTCCAAGACGACACGTTTCACAATCCTAGTCGATTTGAAAAATACGGATCGGCATTCGTGGGTCTTTCTTTCTTTCAGCACCCTCCACTGAATATAGTTGTACGATGTGGACAAACATCACCTATTGCAACAATCATGCTTTCTAACGAATAACTGAGCTCACACACTTTATGTGCCGGCTACTATGCAAGTATGAACATGTCTTAGTAGGTACACAGCAATAAGCAGCCTCCTGTAAATAACGTTTAATCCATCATGTAATTTTCATTGATTAGGGAGGAGGTGGTATGAAAGGGACAAGGTATGAAAGGGACAGCAACCAAAATACTGGTATCTGTACAATTTAAATGTATTTCTACTACTGTAGGACAGATGGCACTACCGGTGAACACCAGGGTGCAAATGATAGCAGTTTAATAGTTCAGTTTTTAAATAGAAATTTTTAGGTTGATATTTATTCAACGATAAGAAGTATTTGAAGACAAATTTTGCGGTTTTCTTCGCATCACCTACTGCAGGCAAGTGCTACACACATCACGTGTTATCAATTTGAAAAATATATATACAGGTTATATTTTCAGCCACATGTAATTATTTGTTATCACCTAGTTTTGAAAGGGACATGTAGTTAAGTGTTGAAAGGGACAGTGTCTCTTTCAATACCTAAGTACTAGTGCCGTATTTAGCTATAAATTGAGGGTGTTCTAAGGTATATTTTCTTATTTGCAGAACATGGGAAAAGCGAAACGAATCCTTCAACGAAAGTCTGAAACCACTATCAAGGAGGTGGTTAAAGAAATAATATCAGACAATGTTTCTATTAGAAGCGTAGCTTTGAAATACAACATTGCAAAGTGACAATTAGCGAGACTCAAATCAAGCAAAATCATGCTCCAATACTGCAAATTTCGATTACAAACCAAACATTGGCTATAGACGAATCTTTAGCAAAGAAGAAGAATCATTAGTGCAACATATAAAGCTGGCCTTAAAGATAGCCTATCGTCTTTCATTTGTTCAAATAAGAAAATTGGCATATGAATATGTGTGTGAATTAAATAAGGAGACTCCTTCAAAGTGGAAGAAGGACCAAATTGCGTCAATAGGCTGGTTGAAGTCATTTATAGGTCGTCATCATGATCTGGCTCTTCGCCGCCCAGAAAAAACGTCCCTAGGTCGTGCTACAGCGTTCAATAGAAGTACAGTACACAAATTTTATGACAACCTACAGAACGTTATGGATAGATTTAAATTTCCCTCGCATCATATTTTTAACGCTGATGAGACCGGTTTAACTACGGTAACAGATCTTCCAAAGGTGGTTGCTGAACTTGGCACAAAATAAGTTGCTCAGGCGACATCTCATCAGCTGTAGGTGGCAGCGTTCCACCTGTCTTCATTTTCCCGAAACTTCGGTGTAAGGATATTTACGTCTAAAGATTGCCCGCTCGGAAGCCTTGGACTATCTAACAAATCCGGATGGATGACAAAAGACAATTTTCTACTGTCACTAAAACACTTAAAATATGTTAAATGTTCGGTAGAAGAACCAGTATTGCTGATAATTGATAACCATGAAAGTCATGTTAATCTAGATGTAATTTATGCAAAGGAGAATGGAGTTATTATTCTTGCCATATATGCCTCCTCATTCTAGCCATAAGTTACAACCTCTAGACGTGGCTGTATACGGGCCATTCAAGGCATTTTTCAAAACTGCAATGAATGACTGGATATTATCACACCCAGGCCAGACTGTGACCATTTATCAGCTTCCACAGTTTGCAAATCTGGCTTATACAAATGCTTTCAATATAAAAAACATAACGTCAGGTTTTAAGAAATCTGGCATTTACCCTAAAAATTCAAACAACTTTGGTGACGAAGATTTTCTTACGTCATATGTGACTGACCGCCCCGGAGAAGATCATTTGCTGGAAGATGTAGTCTCTAGAAATGAAGAAGATGATGCACAAGCAGGTCCTAAAACAGAAATACACAAGTCTAATGACAATGAAGCTTCTACTGGTTGTCTTTCTGTTGAAGAAATCAGGCCCTACCCCAAGGCGCCATCAAGGAGGAAACCATCCAGAGGTAGAAAAAAGGTGCGACATGAATATTAACCAATACAGGTGAAAAAAAGATTTTGGAAGAGGATCAAACTCAGAAAGCTTCAAAAATAAGTATAAAGCAAAATTCTGCAGTAAAAGGAAAACTGATGAAACCTAGGAGCAGTCAAGAGAGTTTGGAAGACGTTGAATCTGCAGAAAGTGATGACAGTGTGGGCACTGAGATCTTTGAAGATGAAGATATAATAGACACCGAGATAAATATCAATGACTTCGTCCTAGTTAAGTTCACCTCAAAGAAAGGAACTAATTATGCCATTGGCGTTATTAAAAAAATATTAGACGATAGTGAATGTAATGTTAACTTTTTAAAAAATCAAACAAAAGTTACAGTTTTACATATCCTGAACCGGCCGATATAGCAGATGTTGTAAAAAATGCAAAGGTAATGCCAGTAAAAGAGCTTCTTCTTTTTTTTGCTTTGATGTTGATTTAACTAATTTTATTGTACCTTTCATGCCACCTCTCACCTACTGTTTGAACATCTATCTCTCTCTCTAACTACCTCTACTGTAGTTTTGATTTATTTTAATAATTAAATGTCACCATTTTACTAGATATCATCTTTGGTGATTTTATTCGATTCTTGGATAAATAAATTAAAAACTGTAATAAATCTAGTTGTTTTAGAATTTGTTTTTTTTTTACTTTTTGTCGAACCTGCTCTACCTAGGCGATTCCACCTAATTTTGTTTGCTGAGTCCTTTGTATGTATACGTGAAAAAAATACTTTTAAATCGAATTTAATTTTTTTTCAAACTTCCACCAGTTTATTTTATTTACATGTTTCGTAGACTCTGCGGCGTTTCATCGAAATACATTTTATCAGAACTCGCACAAATTACTTGCTAGGGAAGGTTATTTTTACGAAGCATGTCCGGATTACAAGTACTGTTTAAAAAAGAACTCGAAAAACTTATTTCTTCAAAACAACATTTATTTCTTCATAAAAACGTATTACTTAAACTATTTTACTATATAATCGCCACTATTATTCAGATATTTATCATAGGGAAAAACCAATTGCTTTATACCTACCTTCTTCACAGAAAAATGCCGCCAATGAAGATAGCCACTGCTCTCACAGCGCCTTCCTCCAAAATCACGCTTAAAATCCGACTATAATATACAGAGAAAATGATTTCTATAAAAGATATTTTCTTAAGGTTTTAAGAGAATTGCCTATACGGTTATATAACATAACATCAGCTTATGTAAATATTTAATATTGTTTACACTACGTTTTTGCGTATTGTGCCTGCATTATATACTTGGGTTCTTCCCACTTTCACAATTACCTGTTTGACGAGCATAACTAAATAAGCACATCCGCCTTAAATTTTCTCATATTTGCAAATACTACCTTCATTTCTATTGTTTCAGTATACCTCAAAGCCTGCTCTTGCTCAGGGCTAGTCGCGCAACTCAGATAACTTCTCATAATTATTCCCCATAGTTACCCACCCGTGTGTAGGGTTCCATATTTACACATACACCCTGTGAAATTATGCTTTAGTTAGGTAGGACTTATAACGGGTGTAAAGTACACCAACATGTAAAGATAATGTCTCGTCCTATAATTTTAAACGGAGAAATGTTATTCAAATATTGTATACCATACTAAGAAACCGCCTCTAATATTACACATTACGTTAATAATTTTAGCAAGATGTATATTGAAACGTCTGAAACAAAAAATAAAAACAGCAGAAGAGACATTTTGAAAGTCAAAACAATGAAATAATACGTCGCACATTATCTATAATAGTTTGATTCAAAATATTTGAAATCATATCAACATATATTTTCAAATGAATCTCGATCCATTTCCTCTTACACGATAAAAAATATAACAAACGTAATGGAGCAAACATTTCTATATTAAAATTCTATTAAGGAAATAGCCTCAGAGAAACTTGGTAGAAATGCACGTTGCGTACTAGAATGATGTTAACATTAACGTTACGTGAAAATACATATGTAGAACAATTTTTTACTTCCACTACGCTGATTTAATATTGCTACCTCAAGACTGGAGGTATTCTCTTAGAATTCTCTTCACGAACCGATTTTCCTTCTTTTTTTTTCATTCCTTTGCAATCCTCACGCACTTATGAATTCCTTTTTTGTATAAAATAAGGTACCTAGTGGTAAAAGAAAACCTCAGTTCCTTTTCCATTTTTTTTTCGAATAATGAAATAAAACAGATTCCACATTATAAGATGTATTCGAAATGTAATTTGACGCCTTTTATAAAATGTGTGTATAAAAATCGAAAAATCTACCTACATATAACGATATTCTCTTTAAAAAGTCTTTTTCATCGAGACAGTTTTCTGACATACTTTTATATATCAGGTACAGTCTGTAGAATGTTATGAAGGTGGCGACCCAAATTCCGAGAGTTCTGTCATCAACTAGTGCTCAATCAAATCAGCGGTGATAGTAGTTATAAGCTTACTTTTGAAGATGTGCGAATTCATCAAAATTCATTGCAGAATAAGAGGCACTGAAAGGAAGTAAAACCCAAAATATTGGGATTCACAGAATTTGCTAATGGATATCCACAATATGAGATATGTAACAAAATTTTGCCCAATATTTTGATGTTTTCTACCAAGCCTGAAGGACTTTCGAAACTATTCACTTCACGAATAAGACTGCAGATTATTTCAACAGAAGAAGATACAACTCTAGTTCAGAAAAACTTGATATCTCCTATGAAGACAAATAACGAGAAACCAATCAGACTATCTTATTTGGTTAGCCATGGTATTGCTATTGTGAACATAGTGAAGTGCACGATAAAGCTACAAATTTAATCTCCAATGTATTCTTCTAGAATATATGAAACACTGCTATAATTTTCCGTATCAACCCGTATCAATGTTGTTGGCGTTGTCAAAAAACTTAAGAAAGTTAAAAACAGATGAAGAAGCGTGCTCATAATGATTCGTATTGTCATCAAACTTAAAAAAAAATGATATAAAACAGAATGAATCATTAACAATCATAGTAATGTTGTCAGTATACATATTGTGTCTAAGGCTCCGTTCGAAACTTTTGTTTCAAAAAGGACTCCAATGCTGAAAAAGTTTGGGAATCGCTGGTCTAGTTCAAAAAAATAAATCAAATCGGAAAAAAAATTCGAACACAGCTATAATTCTCTGTGTGAACTCTAACGCTATCTAACGGTGGCTGACTAGGACCTTGTGCTTAGTGCCACTTCCAGCTCCTAGATGGTGCAGGCGACGTGTCGGTATTAGTAACATGCAGTGGTCAGTCTTTATTCATCTAAGATCGGCTACATTCTAGCCAGGAGTGGGTGATGTTCTAGCTGGTCATCCGATGGAAGGTAAAGTGGAAGAGTTTATGTCATCTACGTCTATGTGCCTTCAATGGCTAGGGCTCTTCTGATGCGGACTCTAGGCGGAGGTCTGTCCAGGTCAACGTCGGCAAGACGGCCAATTAGCGGGTTACCAGATCTCCCAATCCTTTTCAAAGTTCTGGTCGCAAGCTGGAGGGCATGGTGTTTGAGCGTTGAAATACCAACGTCTTCTCACAGCTGCTGGTTTCTAACAAACCGCGGGGCACCAGTAATAGGACGAAGGGTACGGTTTTGGAGAGCCTCTAACCTTTTAAAATTTGTCTTAGCCATGCTGAACTATGTGAGTGCTCCGTACAGGTCTCAAACAAGTGTAGTAGATTAGTATCTTGATCTTCAGCGACAATTACGACCTAGAGCAAAGCAGTGGGTGTAGGCAGGATCTAGCGACGCTGTACCTGTTGATGGTCTTCTCCATATGTTACTTCAAGATCATTCGAGAATCGAGTCTATTTCCCAATGTTCCCCACCATGATGTTGTCCGGGGATGGGCGAAGTCTCTTAGGAAATTGTACAGCCACGCACTTGGAATCGTTGACCCTGAGCCGCCATCTAGAGGCCCATTGGAGGATGTCGTTCAGCGAGTTAGTCTTCACCATAGATGTTCTTTATTTCTTGAAGCTTGCGTAGATAGCGAGATCTGTGCCTGGATGTTTAGGAAGGTCGCTCATGAAGATCAAGAACAGGTTCGGGCCCAGCAAAGAGTCCTGAGGTCAAATAGTATATCATGTAAGGGTAGATTTAGCAGCCCGGAGCAAAAAGCACAGTATAAATATCTTCTAATCATTAACCACACTGAAATACCCAATTTTGATAACCTTACGCGTAAAAGGTGGCTCTTTAAATTGACAGTTGACAAGTAGTTTGGTTTTATATACATTTTATGCGTTGTGTTAAAGCGTTTTTGCATGTGTAATATAAAACTGTTTTTCGTCTACCATTAATGCTTTTAAATTGAGTTTAACAGATGTTTAATTAAAGATTAAAGGCCAACAATCACATGAAATATCAAAGTATACAAACATTGCGGCAGGCTAACTTTCACATTCTACCGAAAAACTTCACTAGCACTATTAAGTTAATTAGTACCTATCTATAAGAGATTAGAGCAAAGATGACGTAAAGCGTTTTCTTTGCAACTCTAAGGCTGAAGAAAAAACAACTTTCTATCCGATATTCAAAGATATAACGAGCCATTTTAGTAAAATAAAGTAAAGTTTATTCCCAAAAGATCTACAAAACAGATATAGGGGAAATCACAGACAAACTCAAGACAATTCCTAAGTGCAGAAGTAATGATAATAATACTAACAATAAAGATAATAATGAAAGTATGAATAACAATGAAATGGTATTGGTAATAGCAATAGTAAAAGTATAATAATAGTTATAATAACAACCATGGTTATAATAACAATACTTAGTAATGATAACAGCAACAACAATAGCAAAAGTAATACAATAATTATAATGAAATGGTATTGGTAATAGCAATAGTAAAAGTATAATAATAGTTATAATAACAACAATGGTTATAATAACAATACTTAGTAATGATAACAGCAACAACAATAGCAAAAGTAGTGCAATAATTACAATGAAATGGTATTGGTAATAGCAATAGTAAAAGTATAATAATAGTTATAATAACAACAATGGTTCTAATAACAATACTTAGTAATAGTAACAGCAACAACAGTAGCAAAAGTAGTATAATAATTATAATAACAACACCTAGTAAAAGTAGTAGCCGTAATTTTTTTTTTTTAATGTGTGGTGGGTGCTTAGTTGCAGTGACTCCGTAAGCTGTATTACTTGTCTGGCTATCACTGCAACTCTTGCGGTGTAGTTTAGTGTGTGTAAGTTGTGTTTTTAAATGGCGTTGTGACAGCATCATATCGCCTTTTATGATGCCGCGCTGTTAATCACTTTGCTCCCAACAGCGAATGGCAAGTCGATCCGGGATTAAACTCTCTGAAAAAATGTCACCGTCCCTCCAGAGAATTGAACCTCGGCACCTATCGTCCTCTCACAACAATAGTCAGCCGCCTAACCACTGCGGCCATCGACCCGTTTAAGACCCATTAAGAGCAAGAAATCTTAGACTTAGAATTACATAGCGGCTCAAGTAATACTAAAATTGAAGTATTCCTGTAAGGAATAAAAGGCATTCTCAACTAAGTAATCACGTACGTGGTGTTTAAAGCGCAGACGGGTTAAACTTTTCCAATGTTTGGGAATTTTATTAAATATTTTAATAGCTAGAACCTGTGGGGACTGCTGAAATAAAGTTAATCTAGACCGAGGTGTGGCTATGTCATCTCTATATCTGGTATTGTAATCATGTTTGTCTTTATTATGTGGAAATCTATTACAATTATCATAGGCATAAAGAGCAAGCTCGAGAATAAAAATACATGGCAAAATTAATAATTTGTATGTGATAAATGCAGGTTTACAAGACTCCAAAGCTTGTAGACCTGATATACAACGGATAATACGTTTCTGGCTAATAAAGACATCTTTACACATGGTTGAATTTCCCCAAAATATGATTCCGTAAGAGAGTTTGCTATGAACATAAGCATAATATACATCAATCATCTGTTGACGCGTTAACGTCGTCCTTAAGTTACGGAATAAAAAACAAATTGAGTTTAATTTGGGTAGTAGACTTTTACAATGAGCCTTGCAATTGAGAGACTGATCTACCCACATTCCCAAAAAATTTGGTAGAGCTCGCGTTGGAAAGCTGGTTGCCGCCCAGTGACAAATCCAAATAAAAATCCGGGGTGGGCTGAAGCTGATAGGGATGAAAACGTAAATAAATGCTTTTCTTATCATTAACAAGAAGCCTATTCATAGAGAACCACTCAGATGCATCACTCAACAAGTTATAACAAGTCTCAGCCAAAATATCTTCGGTTTTATCTGTTGCTAGTAAAGCAACGCCATCTGCATACCAAGTGATTAAAGCATTGTGCAATTTCAAAAGAAAATCTTTGATAAACAATAAAAAAAGTACGGGACCTAAAATAGATCCTTGTGGTACTCCAATGTTATTAGGCAGAGACTCAGAAGAAACACTCCCAACAGCAGCACTTTTGTCGTACAAAGTATTGATGTACTGAGTTCGGTTTCGCAAAAAAGACTCAATCCAATTTAAAGCATTCCCTCTGATTCCATACGCTTGTAGTTTGTTTAAAAGAAGGTCGTGCGAAACACAATCAAACGCCTTACTTAGATCCAAAAAAATTCCCACAGGATAGGTACCATTTTCAATAGAGGTCATGTTCCATTAATAAAAGTATTTAAAGCAGTAGAAGTAGAAAAATTTTTCCTAAAACCGTGTTGGCAATTTGAGATTATATTAAAGTGAGGCAAAAATGTCTGTAACCTGTTTAAAAAACAATATTCAAATATTTTTGAAAAAGAAGACGTGAGAGCTAGAGGACGGTAATTTTGTGGTAGCGACCTGTCACCCCTTTTAAAAATAGGAACCAATTTAGTCTTTTTTAGTAAGTTAGGAAACTCACCTTGCTCAAAAGATTTATTGATTAAAAAAGTTAAGACCGGGATTATAGCAGTAAATACGGATTTTATAACATAAAGTGGAATATCATCTGGTCCAGCTGAGAACGATTTTTTCAAATTAAAATTTAGAAGATTAGCAAGCTTTGAAAAGGAAAAAGGTTTCAGAAAAATGGTTCTGTTTACGGTAATAGGAAAGTCGGCGGTTAAGGTGCCACTAAATTGATTAAAAATCTTTAGAGGGGCATTAATAAAGAAATGATTAAAATAAGGATTTTCAGACATGGTAAACGAAAAAGTATTAGTGTCGTTTGCCAATTAATGAAACCAAATCCCTTTGGATCATTGTAGGAGTTTCTGGTAAATCAATTATGCTTAAATTGATGTGATAGAATCAAAATATACAGTATGACATAAAGCTTAACAAAATATATATTTCCTATCGTAACAAGACAGTGATTTGAAAAATATTATTTACAAGGGTGTCAAGTTCGGATAAAAGGTCTCCGTTGCATTATTTGGATTTAAATTAGTTCAAAGAATATACTATCTCTAAAATTGAAATTTATTCGTAGATTTTGGCAAAGTTAGAAAGTATTGATAAACTTAGAGCATCTCTTTCGAACAACGCCCTATTAGAATCAGTGTTATTACGTGCAAAAATCTTTTGAATGCCTCCACTTATAAGAATTTGTAAGGAATTGGTATCATTACATAAACGATAAAGTCTATAGAACCTTGAAAAGAGTCCTGAAGTATTGAAAAGACTATGCCCAACAGGAAAAACACTACTCTAATCAAATCAAATGCCTGATATGAGGTTCTGATATTATAGCAAACAATATCCAGACAGTGTACATACATTTTGTACACTTCACAGTAATTTTTAATGCTCCACCGTTAAAAGTTACTACGAGATAAACTTAGTACTTTTAACGAAAATTGCATTATAGTATTAAAGCGATAAAACAACTTTGTTGCTGATATATAAGTCACTCGCCATAAAAATGATATACTAGGTTGAGTGTTAAGCACGATGCACAACAATGCAGCTCAAACTATTACCATAATTCTACCAACTATGTAAGGTACTTCCTCATTCATTAATGCAATTTCTACAACAGAACTAAGTACGTGTGTGCTTTACACAGAATACCATATGAGACATTTAAAATTTAACGGTTGAATAGCCAGCCATACGTCGCTGTATTCAGTGCGAAGTTATCTTTTCAGGTATTGGATACACTTAACTCTGTAGTTATGTGATTAAATTTTGAAAGCAAAACCTCGCTAGTGCTCGTTAACGTATACGATAGGATAATGTCAAAAACAAATGAAGTCCTGTTTACGAAAATTAGATTTACTTTGAAGATTATGACATAACCCAGAGGAGATAATATTTAGAATTGGGTTTCGAAATATCACTACAGTTCTAGCAAGAATTAGATATTATTTAATTTCGTGTAAAACATCGAGCATAAAACAAAACTATTCAAAGAACGCAGGAACGAAGAAGACAAGTAATAAAAGTAAGATTAACGTGTGTTCTACAATTCCGTAACTTAACACTAAAGAATGGCTGAGATCGGTTTAACATGGAAATTTCTACTGCAAGTCTATATGATTACTACTAAAGCAGTTATTTTGATATGTGAGCTTTCTATGGTAATTCCAATAAAAGTTCCGTCTACAATAAAATTTGTAGTGCTATAAAGTAAAATTACAAGAACTCTTAATGTATTGGATCGTTGCTCAGAGATAAAATTTGGATAATGGTGTTTTCGAAGTGCACGTACTCTAATGGAAATATGATACTGACAATTTTATGTTGTCTGTTAATAATTCTACCATGTTTTCAATTTTAGTTGAATATTTCAATTGTAAAAAATTTAATTTTTGAATAAATGTAATTCGTGCATTAACGGAATCGTATTTTAAAATGGGAGAATGTAATACACAATTTTATCTCAACAATGCTAGACTAGAGAATGTGTCTCTTATTTCAGGCTAAGTCGAAAATAAAACAATAGAAACGATGTTGTAGATATAAAAACCTGCATAAGTTCCGAAATTGGAAGTGATCTTACCTCTTGTCGACAAAATTTAAAAGAAAGAAAAGACAGAGAACAAAAATTGAAAACATCGACAATTCTCAAGGAAGAAATTACCCTACTAGCAAGAGTGATAAGAATAAAACAAGTATCAAAGACCAACTATATAGTTTCTATCTTTCCGACTTTATCAGTGTCTCTCCGGAAGCCAGACCTACTTCCATCAATTCTCTCCACCATAAAATGTATTGGGCAATGGATTGGACAATAAACTAATACTAGATTCGCTCCCACTATCAAGCAAAGTTCGAAGCAGTACTACTGATCGTCAGGAAAACAACTCAGTAAGTATAGATTCTGATCTAGCTCGGACAATTCATGAATTGACAATCCCGCTAGATAGCTTGATTTTCGCTAAGTAGTTCAGTAGGGTCATTCCTATAATTATGCCTTCAGCGCCTATTGTGGTCAGCTTTGGTTTGTTATGTTTGCCAATCCTCGATGTTTTCAATTTGTTGTCATGGTACGGTTGAAGCGATGAAGAAGGTCTGGTGCTTTGAAGGACGCTGATAAACTCGGATAACTTCTCTCTAATCTATTTTCACTGCTCTTGCTAGTAAAGTGATTCCTGTTATTATACTATGAGCGCCTATTTCCGTTGATATTTAAAAAAATGATACCTACTAGGGGCAGTAGTACAAAATACATATCTTGCAGATAGAAGCAATAGGAACTATGAGAAATACAAAAGACTTAGGAAAAGTGTTTAAGAGATAATTATTCAGTCAATAAGGATAGTTGGCCTGAATTCGACAATAAACTGTAGTAAAACAGAGCTATTAAACGGTGGATAACGATAAATGCTCAGATGATGATAAAATTTTTCCTTGGAAATGTTTAAATATGTGTCGGAAAAGAGAGTAAATGTACTGCTGAAGGCAAACAATAAAACGTGTAATAAAAGGAAACCAGAGGCAACCAGTTATCCTCATTTACCCACGTCCGTTTTTACCAGAAGCTGTTGAAGCTGTGAAAAATCCAACTCACAACTGAACATAAAGAAGCCAGATTGAGCGTTGCATTACAGTATTTTCGAATAACAATAACTTTTGGAACTATGTAATTTTTGTAATGAAACGATCCTACAATTATCTCCTTCTGACTAAATTATAGTATCTAGACCAAGAAGTCGAAGGTATGGTGCAAAATATACACAAAAGGTTGAAACCAGAAGAACAACGTTTCTCAATTGATGTACTATATACTAAGGTTTTGAAAGATGTGGTGTTGCATTTAGTGATAGAAGTATTTTCAGAAAGCGACTTTGCTCACATGAAAACAGATTGGATTCAAAAACAGCTTGAGTAGCCGAATTTGAGTTCGGATTTAGCGCTATAGAAGACAGAATATTGGTCAAAACTATACAAAGCCAACTTATACATGTTCAAAACGGGCAGAAACTTTTTGCCTGCCATACGTATATCTTGAAATGATCTTCCACTAAGCTATTTCAGAATTTTAAGCTTAATAAACTGTGTTCCATTCGCTGGTTAATATCTTTATTGTACTGTGACAAATAGAAAAACAATTGAAAACATTAATACCAAATCCAGATACACACTAGACTGCTATCAAGTGCATTAGGAATGACAATGACAACCATAATTTATTGCTCGCCATAATTTTGCTTCGATTAACTCTATTTTCTATAGACCAAAACAAAAAACCGAAAAGCACTGTATTTGTTTATAAGCAATTATTATTTTTGGCGTAAACTGGATCCTTATACGAAAAATATTAAAGGGGCTAACATTTTTCCATCATGTTTGATACTAACTCCATTATTCGCCTTCTGTCGATTCTCACACATATCTGTGGGAGCATCCTGCATGAATCTTGATCATAATATATTACATTTAATCTATGTGATCTAAAATTCTACAATTACTCGGTAATATATTGATGCTGTTCTTAGTAGATTTTGATTTTAAAAATGTACATACAATCCACAACAGACGTCAACGACTTAATTTTAACACAATTACAATTGAGCCCAGGGGTGTAGCCAGGATTGATGGAACGGGGAGAGGAGGGAGGGGGGGGAGCGAATGGAGTTGTAAGAATAATTTTGTATAGGTTTGTTGTGTAGGATTCTCCCCCGTGAAATTTTCAAGCAGATTATGCCTCAAAACGCATTTTCCGGATATCTGAAAACCATTAAGTTGTTTTCGAAAACCTGAAATTCTTAGATGAAAATTGCCACTTATGAAAGGTAAATTCTTGCACTAGTAGTGCTTCTGATTATGTCCTCCTACGTGTTTAAAGATGAGGCTAGTCGCACTCTCTAGTTTTGCAGTGCATATTCAGTGGCATTAAATGGAGCCATACTTTAGTTACTCGTATTTTAAGCTGGTTAATGAGGTGCGTTATTATTGAAAAAACAAAACAATAATAATAATAATAATAATATATTTATTTGCCCAACAGATTGCTCCAAATAAAGGACAAAAGATACACTTAATATATTACAATAAGAACTACAAAAGTTAAGTATAAATGATTACTTGAACTCAACATAACATTAAAAATTCAATGAGGAAAAAAAAAATTACATAATATTGTATTGTGTCAAAGAATTACAGAATCACGATAACTGATCAATTGCTATTGACAATATTGTCTGTAGAGGTGTAAAATGTATGTCGCAAAGTGAGATTAAAGCTGCGTGACATTGACACTATAGGGGAATTTAGTGAAGAGTTTAGGCGAGCATATGGTGTATAGAATGTGAATGAGGACCTTGAGGATGAACGAGGGACAAGAAATTGAAGGCGAGATAAGAGGTAAGGAGCATCAATATTGTTATTCACAAGGTTAAACACAAATTTTATAAGCTGTAATTGTCGTCTAACCTCCAACGATTCAACATCAAATTGGTGAAGCAAAAGCTGATAGTCATAGCCACGCTCGGGGTACGAACCTTCCTGCTTGAAGTATAAATATTTTAAAAGTTTTCTTTGAACTTTCTCAACAGTTTCCTTGTGCGAAGTGTAGAATGGATGCCAGATCAGAAAACCATATTCCAGTTTAGATCTAACGAATGCGAAGTAAAGTAATTTAATTGTTTCAATATGAAACAAAGGAGAGCTTCTAATCAAAAATCCTAACATCTTCATAGCTGACATTACGATGTTTTCACGATGAGTGGAAAAGGTAAGGGAATCATCAAGATAAATACCCAAGTCTCTCACAACTTTTTCTCGAACAAGTGAAGTTCCATTGATGGTATAGTCAAATAGAATAAAGTTCTGCTTTCTAGTGTAGCTCATAATTCTGCATTTGTTGACATTTAATTGTAAACCATTGTTAGTACACCACTCGGTTAACCGATTGACCTGATCTTGTAAATAATAACAATCAGCAATAGAATTTACTGTGGTGAAGATTTTGAGATCATCTGCGAACATACATTTATCAGTATTAATGCAGTCCATCAAGTCATTAATGAATAGAGTAAACAATAGTGGCCCGAGATTAGAACCCTGCGGAACACCTGAAGTTGCATGAAACAGCTGCGATTTGTATTCATTGTAGATTACATATTGTTGTCTATTATTCAGATAAGTCTCAAAAAATGCTACTAGGGAATCACTAAAACCAATCATCCTCAATTTTTGTAGCAGTAAATTGTGTTCAATTCTATCGAAAGCTTTTGATATATCTGTATAAATAGTATCCACTTGCCCACAAGAGTCGAATTGATCAAGTGTATATTGGGTAAAATGAGCCAAATTGGTAACTGTAGATCGTTTTTTCATGAATCCGTGTTGATCTGGAGATATCAGGTGGTTAACCATTGGATAAATTCTTGAATGGAGAACAGATTCAAATATCTTTGCGAAGTTGTTAAGAATCGATATTGGCCTGTAATTCCGCACATCACTGGGGGATTCTCCCTTTAAAATTGGACTCACCTTGGAAGGTTTCCACAACTCAGGAAACAATGAAATAACATGACTTCAATTAAATTAAAGTAATTAACATTAAATGACAGAAAACCAATCTAAAACTATTATGATAAAACAAACATATATTAACCCTTTGTCACATCTATACCAAACTTAATTTTCTAGAATTGACTGAAAACCTTTTTAGAATATCATGTTCAAAATAATCTTTATTTTCTTTGATACTTTTCCTATAGACACTCATAAGACACAGTCCATTCAGACGTTGACCTGTCATTGTGGATCTAAGCCACGTCTGTAAGGATTAATAAAAGTTTTAAAAGAATGCATGTGTGTAGATGCTGCCAAGGCATTTTATGGTGATTATCGTCTAGAAAACAGATAGGCACATCTTTTTAAGAAATACTTTAATATCGATAATATACATATAAAAATTCGGTGTTCCCTAGCGACTATATGTTTAAGGAGCCTTCATTTGGATCCTATTCTTCTTCAAAGTTTTATACCTGACATGAAATAAAGAAAGTGCTAAACGTGCTGGGCCAGGTTTACAAAATAATTTGGATACTGCATATTTTCAGATACATGAGTTCGTTAAATTTTATTTAAAAAAAAACAAGTTATTAAGTCTAAATATTGAGAATATATAAAGATTATGTTTACTAAAGCGGTCCTCCCAAGGGTATAATTTCATGCAAATCTACTTATTCGATTACACGGTACTGTATTTGCATTAAATTAAAGCCTGTTATTCTTGTATTAGAAATGTAATCATGAAAATATATCGTATAATATTGTATTATTGTGAATTTTGTGAAAGATGCGTTAACAATACTCAAAGGCAACATTTTCTTGATTTCTACCATCTCCAGAGCAATATTTATAAAACAAACAACCTCTTTGGTGTGTGTCTTACGTCAAAGAAGAATCCTAAACAGTATTTTCACAAGTAATTAACATTTACGTGTAGTTTCTGATAGTTTTACTTAGACTCGTATTTTCTGGAAGCTCTATTCCCTGTTTGTTTTCTTTATCTCTCAAGTCAAATGTTTGTGTCCCACAGAACCTGAAGGGTTTTAAATGTAGCTTTTATACTGCTGTTTTATCTTCTTCGAACTTTTTTTTTCTCTTCTTTCTTCGGCGCATATTATTGCCAAGAGACCTGAAAAGATAAGGGCACTCTGCCTCTGAAATATATATGGATCTGTGTCCTGCAGAGCTTTTGTAAACTCGGTGTACACTTTTAAATTGCGAAATATCATAAACTTCCTTGAAAATGGAAGGTTAAGTTGTTTAATAGGAAAAATTTACATTTAAAATCGAAATGTTCATGTCACTTGAATCGTTGAGCAACGTTTGAATTAACGAATTATTAAAATTTATTTTTCGAAACATAATGGCTTTTATGTAAATGAGTACACCACGGGGGAATTAATTTAAAAAAGTTTACGACAGGATGTATAATACAAAAAAATAAAACAGCAGCGCCAAGGGTCGTGTAACATAAAATCTCAACAAAAATTAGCAAATAATCTACATTCCTTGTGGAATTATGCAATATTCGGCCCGAGAAATTTATGTCCAATATGTATGTTAAAAAAAGAAGCTAATTTGCATATACAATATAACTAACCGTATTCATACGTAATTATTTATGTTTCAACACACGAGTTTCATCTTAATTTCGAAATGAAAAACCCCACAGACTAAATTTACATTTCGGATTAGTTTTATTTGCATTATCAATCTCGTACATGTTGGAATAAATGGAAATTATGTGTTGGTAAGCTGCTGAATTACTAAATTTCCCACTAATCTCCTCTTAGTGGTATTCACATATGTATATTATACGTTTATGTAAATATTTAAATTAAAAGGAATTAGATTGCCTTGTAATATTGTTCGTAAGTCCCCCAAGGATAATTGTAGTACACTCCGAGTTCTGAGAAGTGGAAACATTGCACTGAATTTTGACAGAATATTAGCAATATGATAATTGACATTAGTAAAAAAATGTATCTTGTATACAGGCCATTTGACCAATTTTTCGATTTACTGAATGCTTCTAGAATTTAACTTTTGAGTATTTTATTACCGTTTTGATTAATCAATAATTTTGGCATTTAGCTTTCATGAAACATTTAAGTATCGCTTTGGGAAATTCATTAAATCTAACTATTCATTGAATGTGCTCTGCCTAAGTGATTGATATAATCTCGTCTACTCGTTCATATAACAGGCTTAACAACTTTTCAAATTTTAGTACTGGATACTATGCCTTCGTTGCTAATAGGTTAGCTTATTCTGCTTTCTCATTCATCTATTTTATTATTTATCTGGTAATTCAGTTGTGGTTATAAAATTATAAAATTAGGAAAATAGATATACCCAACGAATATATCTTGCAATGTAGTAAAACGTCTAAAAATGCTACTACACGAATAGAACATTTCAGATCGAGTTCGTGAACGAGCGCATGCAGTTGAAATTTAAAGAAAAATTGAGTTATCTTTAAACCTTCTTTCTGTGGCCTTTAATGTGACATTGGAGCATTGAAGTTCTCTCTCGATAACAGCTAGAACTTGCTGAATTACGGTGCTATACTGATCTAAAGTAACTTTTCCTGTATACCACAACTAGTTATTTACATTACAAGATAGGAAAGTTTACTTTTCGATGTGAGGAAGTATTTGAATGGCCGACGCTGAAACTTCGAAACACCGAAAAGAGCTTTTATATCATGTGATGTATTTAGCTTTTTCTACTATCCTTCGGTATTATAGGATTAAAACTAAATAGTTTTATAAAATACTTAGACAATCCGCATCAATTTTATGGTTTAAAAGGTTTTTTTACATAGTTACGATTAGAAAATAGCATCGAATTAAGTTGCATTAATCTCACTATTATCAAAGAGATCCAAAGATAGGCGCATTCAAATATATGAAATCTTCTTCTTTCTATCTTCAGTTTTCTATAGAGTGATGGAAAAACCCAATTTCATAAAACCCTACCTTCATTTCGCGTGCCCAAAAATATTTTCCTTTTAGGTGGAGTGTCAGAAAACAAAATTTTGTCTTGGGCATCAAATCGTTCTTTCACCCCTATCGTTAGTGTCTAATTGTCCTGAAATACATGGAAGTTACTACCAAATCTGGAGAATAGGGTGCCTGTTGTAAAATTTCAAAGCCTGCACTATAAATTGCGACCATTGAAACACAGCTCCTGTAATGCCCTGATGGGTTGTTCTGAGAAAACAGCACACCATGTGTCTGTTTTCTCCTCCTTTTTTCTTTGATGAAATCACGCAGTTTTGAAATTAAACCAGCAGAATATTGCCCACATGGTAAAAAGTCTATAAGGATTCCTTCGGCATCCCAAAAAACTGTGACCATGATCTTCCTCGTAGATACGTTTGAGTAACAAATCTTGCTAGAAAGTGTTTAGGATCTCGCTCTATGACGGCCAAATTCATCTCTGAACTGACTTGTCGACTACGCTTTTGCTCTGGCGTCAACATTTTCGGTGCCCATCATGCAGCACCTTTTTGAGATCTAATTTTTTACGTAAAATGCTGAAATGTGATTCGTCTATCGTTCAGAACCATGTCATTGACCAGATCAATATTCTTTTTTGCAAACAACAGTTTTCAGCCATCCAGCATCAACAACAAGGTGTTGACACAGGTCTCTCTGCCAAATTTAAAATCCCTTGCGTGCCATTTTTCAATTCGGTCTCTATGATATATTTCGGAATTTGTGTCTAAATAACCTAATAACAACCACACAAAATAGTTCCAATGTTGTGCCATGTGTCCAATGTGTGAGCTCTCACAGTTTAAGTCGTTTTCTTAAATAATCTGCATATTTCCAACTTTTATTAAGAATTAGAAGTATAGATAGTTGTAGTTGATAGTATAACCAGAAGTGAGCAAAAACAGAAAATATTTTTATAAGAGAAATTATATTAAGTTTGATAAGCCTTACAAAATTTAATTAAGAATTCGAAACAGTTCTCCTGATATACCTAACAGACCACTTAAAAAAAGATAAACTGACTGTTTATGTATTCACGTCATAAATCTGGCCACATTAGTGCGATTCAGATAAGAACAATGTTCAAATCTCAACGTGAAACAGACCGAAAAGCTCGATTAAGTCTACCTCATGCTTTGAATATTTCTCCGCGCATTAATTTCATTTAGTTATACGTCAAATATGTTTCATTGTTACAAATTCATACTGGTAAAATGTCGTCTACAGCATTTATTCCGCGGTGAGTACCGTAATAGTTTATAATAAAGTACAAACTTTCATATTTTGGAAGCTTTTACCTTAATTAAAGTAATATTTGACATACGTTGCACGTTTTACAAAGCGATTATAATATACCTTGCATTGCGGAGTAATCCACGTCGTAAAATCGTCATTGTTCATTACACAAAGTTCCTATGCGCCCGGCGATAAGTACCGATAACGAATTAACTATAAACCAACCAGAAACCTAATAAAGTTTCATTGGCAGGATTTAAATGGCTAAACTGTAGATATATGTTTTAGAGCTAGCAAAAAAATTAAGATAGTGAAGTGCAACTTTTATTATCAAGTTTATTTGCTCTTGTATGCAGTCGTAACCATATTACCTCAAAATAAACGTCAGTACTTAGTTAGCATTATCACAGACGTCTCAAACGGTGAAACTTCAAAGTTGAGAAACTATCCAACAACAATGGATTTGCATCGAAATAAGTTTTGTCAACTTTTGGTTCAAATTATATTTCTGCTTATTTTCTAGATGTATTAGCCTCACAACAAAGAAACCAAAAAAAAAAAACAATTGAAGACACTTCGCTGTAGAGTTTAAACTTTTGGCATTTGCGTTCCTAAGGATTAAGAAATGAATGTGTAATTAACGGTTCTAGTCGCTACTGAATGAGCAATTGAGGATTTTAAAATTGCTATTTTAACTCGGTTTATCAATTTGTGTTTTAATTATTGTTCAACAAAAGCAAATATTCATACTCATAATCATATGTCACTAGCTGGATCTATTATAATGTGGGCTACAAGATTAATATTTCAGAAGGCTCAAGTCAAATGCTCTTGTAATTTATGTTTTTCATTTATATCTAATTGTAAAATGTAGTGCTCTTCTTTAATTTACAAGTCCATTCGTAGGCATCTCCGAAATGAGGTCGTTCGAGAAACCTTAGAAATATACGGTAATTGCCTCTTGAATATCTTTACTACGCTACAGCATGGTAATGCTGTGTCTTTGATACTTCTTTTGGTAGCGTAGCAAAATGCCTAAATTTAATTTTAAAAGCAACTAACATATAACCAAATCATAGATTACTTGAACAAGTTCATCATTGCTAAACATATTACTTCTAATATCTCTAAAAGTTCATGATTAATACCGTAGTGAAGCTTTCATTAGCTAAAAGTTTTGTTTCTAATTTGATGACTAATGTTATTGTCAAATTATGAATTTCAGTGTTTATTGTAGACAGTTACTGTATAACCGTTAAAGGAGCCTTTTCTTAATTAGAATTAGATTTCATAATGACACCAGATACTCCTTGAATCTGTATCAGAAAGGGTGTATAATTGAAGTTTAAGACGTTTATCAAAATAATATGGTGTAGCGAAATCTATTAAAGGTAAAATAAAAACAAAGAAGTAATCGACAACAGAAAAAATTTAAAGGAATCTAAAAGTAAGCATGATTACTGGAGATATGATAAAGGAATAAGTAAAATCTTTCCATTTTAACATTAAAGAAAATAAGTTCAGGTAAGTGTCTCTCTTTTTCAGTTCAATTATATTGATAAAAAAACAATCTAACAGTGTTCGGTAAACAGCATGTGACGTTATAAAATTTACCATTAGACTTCTACATGGGATTCGTGTTGAAGACACCTATGCCTATCTGCCAGAATCGACTGTCACACCATTCGGAAATGAAATATAATAAACATATAGTCGGAAGGTTAGAGCAGAGGACAAATGCTGGGTGATGGAGGAAACTAACGTACGCCTGGGACGAATAGGAGACTGGATCAGAGGACTGTCACTGGCACCGCATAAAACAAAAGGTACCATCACCAGAGGCAGAAGAAGGAGAGACCACGTTACATTTGTATTGCAAGGCATACGACGCTCAAGTACTCAGGCGTTACTTTCGACTTTTGGATCGCATAGTGCATCATGCAATAAGCAAACAAGAACACCGAAGAACTATTAAAAGAAAGAACTCAGAGGAACGTACTCCTCCGAGTAACATCAGCTTACAGATCAATGTCCTTGGCAGCCTTGCAAGTGATAATGGCGATAACACCAGCAAATCTAATGATAAAGGAGGAAACGTTTACTTACTAGCATAGACAGGAGGACTGCAATGTTGTACCAAGTTTACCCAAAGCAGTCTCACAACAAAGTTGGCAAAATAGGGGGTGATGGAGAAGGAAAAGACTCAATGGACAGCTGTAAACATCGCAAACCTGATTACTTCCTAACGGAAGCACTATCCGCACATGATTCCTTTCGCCCCTATGCAAAGCTAGATAGACAAATGTATACACTTTATTCCAGTGTAACAGCACTTTCTTCCGGTGTAACAGGTGACACCAGATAAGAAGCACAATGCAAATATGCCTAGGATAGACAGTAACAATAGATACCATGATAGTGCTGACGATAGCAACGCACCAGAACTGGAGAGCCTTCAATAACATGATGCCATGCAGAGAAAAGAGACTGAATGAAATGAAGAAGCAAGGAATAATCGCCAGAGAATGGGCGAAATGAAGGAAGTGAGTAAGTAGCTGATGCAATATCTCCAAATGGTCCCAGTTACTATCTAGGTCAAAGAGGGGTTTTAGTGTTCGTAAAGAGTGTTTCCCATAGTAAAAAAAATAGACTGGGATTTTTTAATAAATAATGTTAATGCTTGAATAAGACATTTTAATCCCAATGGTGATTAATGAATGGATGTAAGTATGGAGAAGCTCAAAAAATTGACTCTCTCACCGAACCTACAATGTATTAATAATAATCCGATCAAGGAACGTAATCTACAATATAGAATACTCGGGACACGGATTGAATATCGAGAATACGACGATGAAATATGGGATGAAAATGAACTAATAATTAATTATTCATCGAAAAGTTACACTACTGAAGTAGCCTTGTTTATAAAATTACAAGGTACAGTTATTCATTTGATATCCACATTGAACCGATTAAATCCCAAAATGCTGGGCGAAAGAAAACATTAGATTTCAATGAACATAGAAAGATAGCAAAACCATAGCAATAACTGAATCGTATGATCTTTTGAACAAGTTATTACAAGTATTTAGTTAAAGAAGATTCTGCGCTAGGTTTAACATGTACATTTGTTTCCATCCTGAATTTACCGACACAGATCTAATTAAACTCAATGAAGTGGGTGCTCACCCAATGAGAGAAAAAGCAGTTCAGAAAATGTGAATGTATCAATGCGCAATATAGTATTTTTACGATAGCATTATATCCCTTTAAGCTTCGAGTTAGTCTCTAACTAACGTAAACACCCCCTGTTTTATTTTCTTGACGGTATCGCAAGTTTAATGTGTTTACTGTTCAGGTTCTAAAAGATACCTCCCTTCCCGGATTAACTATAGGACAACAAAGATATAGTTTTAGACTGGCAGTTTATGGTACGTTTAATTACGAAGTAATTGTGTCCCGTGAAAGTGTTCCAATAGCCTGCTGCCGTTGCTAGAGCTGAAGTTCAGTTTTCATATTCCTTCTTTTTACTATTGTATACTTCCTTGAGTACATGATATTTTTTCAAAATATGTAAAAAATGTTCAAGTTACTTTTGACATTAATTTTGTGTGCATAACAAAGTTATTGTGTATTTCGCCTATCCCTAACCAATAACTTGCCAACAATTACCTCGTCAATAATACGTTTAAAATGTTCAAAATTAAAATAAAGCTATTAAAGAGTATATGCGAGCGAAAATCAGGAAGGCATCGTTAGTTGTTAAATTTCAACCAAATTCATTGTCACATCAGTTTGATGAGGGGCTAAATTAATTACCTACATTCAATTAACTGTACTAATTAGAGTAGTTAATATTGAGTTGCATGCCGACCTGTTTTACAACAGATAAAGTGTCACATGTGCAATGATGTAATAAAATAAAGCTAACTTCCTTCAACTATTCCATCTTCAATTATACTTTATTACATTATTCAAACTAACACAATTATACACCTCTATCTAAAGTGTAATACGATGATGATGAAAACGCGCGAGATTTTCCTCTATTAAAGAAACTGCATCCTTTCAAAAACTGTTCAGAAAAATTAGATTATAACTTACCTTCGAGTTCAACGAAAAACGTCTCTAGTAGTGGCAGTAGTAATAGTAGAAATTGAAACGATCGTAAAGAGTTTAAAAACACACATTAGAGTCAAAACGAAGTGTTCGAACAAAGCTTATATTTAATTGTCAATGTTCCTAGTTCACTTTTATTGCAATAGTTCGCATCAACAGACTCGCTTTTAGAATCACATGCAATAAAGTTGTGATTAATACAATGTTGGTAATAATAGCAGTAGCAGTATAATGTTGGTAGAAGTGTTATACGGGTCGCGTCGTCGAACGGGACTGAACTCGGGCGCACATTGGACCGACGCCCCTCGGCGCCCGGACGGAAGGCGTCAGTACGCCGGTCCGAGGCCGTTATTATCTTAGATTTCGGATATTCCTCGTCAGATTTTCACCCTTTCGCTAGCTGACGCTGGTTTATATTCGCTACGATCTGTTTCTATTCATATTTTAATTTTTTTCCGTTTCCCTTAACTTATACGGTTTATAAATTTTGATCTCAAAGGATATATACACACATATCCACTTTCGTTGTTCGCGCGGAAGAAAACGACTCCGCTTTGCTCTCGCACTATGGAAAAGACTGGAAGAAACTCAAGTCTAGAATAAGAAAAACGACGACTATACAACGTCAAACTTAATTAGTTTCGCCTATAAAACTATCAGGAATGATTTCCTTACAATTTTGAGGGCAATGGTCTCAAAATAATATCACTACAAAGATCCAACGGTTTCCTGTGTATTTCTGAAGTGAACAAATGAAAATTAATGTGCTTTTCCTGTAGATATAAGATCTTCTCCCTGAAAGCTACCGCTTTTTCCCTCAAATATTTTGAGGAAAAATTACTTTTACCGTTTTGTACGTGAAAATGTCTGTATAAAAAATACTTGATTATAACGAGATTTTGCTGCTTATGATGTGAACCTTATAAAGTATGTAAGTATTAATATAAATATTGAAATGAGTAAACTGAATAAACTATACTTGACGTACCGAAATTTTAGGTACGATTCTGTTTCAGTCTAAAATCCTGTTGGCTATATGAACACACGATAGATTGCCAAGATGCCAATAGATTATTTTATTTAGTACATTAAAAACAACGGCAATTCCTTTCTTATATGATACAAGTCCACAAAACATTGTCAAATTTGTAATTTGGGTCTAGTGTACAAAGAGATGCAATATTTTTGTTGAAGTGATTATCGATTTCCTTCATGACAGAAGAGGAAAAGTAATTTCCGAAAACATCAACCAGCTCGACTGAATTTATAATGAGTATCGTACTGTAACAAGCCCATTTCAACACATTTAAAACGCACAATTTATACAGCAATGGTTGCATGATAGTCAGACAAGCAATACAGTTTAAGAAGCCGCTGAACCTAAACATTTCAAAAATTCTCTCTAAAATAAACTAAGTTTATTATTCGAGAAAAAAATAATTTCTTAGTAACCTACATACGAGGTGTGTTCAGAAAATAATGGGAATTTTATTTTTTTGAAAAAAATATTTATTTATTCGTCTACATTACTGTTGTCACCTTCAAAATAGTTCCCATTAGAAGAAGCGCTGGCACAAGATCATAATAATGCACTTGTGCCAGCGTTTCTTCCAATCCCCGAAACAGTTCTCAAACTCCATCTCTGGGATAACCTTTGGCTGTTTCAGCAATGCGCTTTTAATGTCATCTATGCTTGTAAAGCGACGACCCTTTAAGATTCTCTTTATTTTTTGAAATAGGAAAAAGTCAGACGCAGCCATTTTGGGCGAATATGGAGGTTGGGGCATTCTTACAGTATTGTTTTTGACCAAAAATTCACGAACAAGCAACGAAGTGAGTGCAGTGCATTTGTTTTCGGATTGCTTCACGCAAACGGCGTTGAACTTGTGGGTAGTACTCCTTATTGACCGTTTGACTTCGTGGCAAAAATTTACGATGCACTATGCCATTAAATTTGAAGAACACAGTGAGCATAACCTTCACGTTTCACTGCACTTGCACTGGGACGATTGAGTCTTAGTTTCGATGTCTCAGCAAGGACTCGACGATATTCCAGGCTGAGGTTGCAGCGATTCATCACTGTGTTAGAGAAGTAGATAGATGGACCGAACCAGGTAACAGCGTCGCTATTTACTTAAGCACTTAAAGCGATCAGTTCCGCAAGTGCTGCCTCAAAGCTGGTCTGGGATTGCGTAAGAGCCCTAAATGAGGTGAACAAAGGAAAACAACTTTGCCGTGGGTCCCCAGCGTTATGGGCGTGCAGAGAAGCGAGGCGGCAGATGAGCTGACTTTCGTCGGCATCACCAAATCAGAAATAAAAAGTCAATCTACGAATGGACACAAAATAGATCCAAAGAGTGGTGGAAAAGATCACCAGAAACAGGCAAAGGAGTTCCTAAGGGAACAGAGGCCTGAGTTTACTGAAGACCTACTGAGTAAAGACAGGAAGACTGTCAAAGTGATAGTAGGTTTGATGACCGGTTACTGCAGACTGAATAGGCATATGTTTAACATCGGCCTGGCAGAAGATGCTCTCTGCAGATACTATCAAGAGGAAGAAGAAACCCCAGTTCATGTTTTGTGCCAATGCGACGGCCTAGCAAGGATAAGGTTTCTAGCTATGTGCGTAGTTAACCCCACAGCTAACGGCTACATAAAAGAGCCGCCCTCAAAATTAGAGAGCGTTCTCTAAGGTAAAAGAGGATAACAATAGATCTGCAAAGGTCGCGGTGAAACAGCATGCCACCCCATTCCTAACCTAACCTAACCTAGTCTCATGTCATATCCGTAAAACCATGTTTCGTCACTTGTTATAACACGTTTCAGTAATTCTGCATGGTCGTTGACTTGATTTAGTGACTCCTGAGCAACTTCCATTCGCCGCTGTTTTTTGGAACAAATTTTGCTGCCACACGTTTCATATCCAAAACATAGAAAAAAGTTGCATGGCATGAGCCAATCGATATGCGAACATCATCAGCGATTTCTCGGATTGTGATTCGGCGACTGTTCGTAACAATTTCTCTCACTTTTTCCACGTTTTCATCGGTTGTTGATGTGCTGGGGTATACGGGGCTTTCATCATCTTCAATGTCTTCACAACCGTCTTGAAAACGCTTATACCAATCGTAAACTCTTGTTTTACTCATAGCAAACTCACCATAGGCCTTTGTTAACATTTCACACACTTTGTTACACATTATTTCATTTTCTATGCAAAATTTGATACAAATCCATTTCTTTTAGCAAACGAAAATCGCTGAGCTCATTAAAACACGTCTAACCTTAGTGGCTGTCACAAGTATTCAATGAATACAGCTGAAACTTCATACTTCAAGGACATGTATATCAACATACAAAACAAAATTTCACAATCGGACTCTCCAAACCCGCCAAATTTAAAAATTCTTTCGAATACACACCTCGTGTAATTTATTATTGTTACGTGCATTGGATGAATGATGTTTGAACTGGAACACAAAATTATTATTGTGGAATGTTATTTTAGAAATGGAGAGAAAACTCATGATAGGCAGAGTAGTCATAATCCATTCCGTTAGGCATTCAATAGTTTCGCAACAGATTTCCAAACTTTCCAAATAACTGCCGAAGTGTATGGTAGTTGTTCAGATTCAGAAACTTGTTCACAAGTTTAGAGAAACGAGCAGCATGTCTCGAAAACTTGGTAGTAGTCTACCAACCAAGCGAACAAAAGAAGTTAGCTTCAATCTCCTCGAAAACCTATTTCCAGACTTGCATTGGAAATGGAATTATCGTACGGTAATTGCCAAAAAAGTTCTTAAAAACCATTTACACATGTTCCCCTGCAAGATAACTACAGTGCTTCTAATTTTTGCCCGAGATTTTCATATCAGACTTGACTACTATCAATGGCTTTTAAATGAATTTAATAACGATATTCTGGATTTCACCTGTTTGGATATATTAACAAGCAAAATATGTAGTCATGGGTCTGTAAATGCTTCTGTCTGTATCCGTTGCTTGATGACATCCATTTTCAACAACTTAAAAATGGGAATTTACCCTCACACAACAAAATAAATATACAAAATCTCGTAGTAAAAGTTATTTAGAATACAAAAATCTGATAGTTGGAGTACATTTTTGCAAGGACGTATACGTCTATAATAGATGTAAAGGCGGCGGCCCCTACAATATCCGCAAGTATAGTTCCTTGAGATGGCCTTTTCATCAAACGTAAGTACCTTCCTCGAACTAAATAACCAGCTAGTTTATAGCCTTATCTTTATGTTTGTTCCGTAATAAAATATGAATAGGTATATACAGCTGGAATATGTGCATCACATACATGACATTTTATGACGCTACATTTTTTACCAAAATAACCAATTAAAATTAATGGTCACATCTTTATCTCGTATAAGAATGTGTAACAGGAAGAAATCGAAAAAAAATTTTAGGAGGGTCTTTCACACTTGATTACTCTAGGTTATATATATTTCTTTGCAAACTTATTTTACTAGAACATCCCGATTTATTCGAAAATATATTCTCATGGGCGCGATTCCTAAGCAGAAAAAATTGAATATAAAAGTGGCATACTTGTAAAATAGTACTACAGATTACGATCGGATACGCACGTAATGCGAGAAAGTAAAACTGCTTATATATCATCGTAACTCCGTTTTATAACCCGAGCGGAGCGAAATTTATATTATCCCTGTTTTCAAATACTGTACACACATTCCTGCACGAAGGATATCCGTTCGCAAAATTCTACCAAACTCATTAATAAATTATGTAGCTTGCCAACCGAAATGATTTAACTCGGCTTTCGACTAATATCTCCAAGTAACGGTATTGAAAGATATTGATTTAAAATTCATGGAATGTGTTATTTTAGTAATTCGGTTAATTGGTTATATCTATATCTTTATTATGATAAGTTTGGTATGGAAGTAGTATTACGCTTGATATTGAAACTGATTTAAAAAACATAACTCAACTAACTGGTACACTCCTAATTATAACCCAATTGGGATTATTAAAATTGTGTAATACTCTGGAATATGTTGTTAAGGACTCAAAGACATTTAAAACAAGCATTCTTTTTATTTTACATATATTTGCTATATATTCAGTATTTTGTTAAATGAATATGTCTAAATCTCACGCTTAATGTAATATAATATAAATAAGCAAAATCATGATAACGAATTAATAGAAACAAGAGCCACCGATAGGATATAATTCCAAAAATGCTAAGCTTCGGAGCTAAACTCGAAACTACTTCGTAGCGATGAAAAGAAGCGCGCGCCGACCCGTATTATAGAGATGACGTGCTATTTGACTTTGCGCGGTTTGTTAATGGTATAGCCGCCCACGGACTTGCCTGCGCTGATCGCGATACGCATACGAGTGCGCAAATAGACGCATATGAAAATATATACGATAAATTCGATATTCCTGGACGTAGTTTTGAGTTGTATCGTGTTTTACGCGGTAGTGATAAACTATTGAACTGATTATTCACTTTATCCCTAGTTCAGGAATCGCTCCGATAAATATTTCCTTTTGGCTCGTTAAATACAAGAAGTACATAAAGTAAACATTTCAAATAGCGTTTAATACGCAGGAAAGAGAGACAGTATTTGTAAATATTATTTTATATGCTTATACATTATATGAGAATTATTATTTTGTGTCTTTCATGTATGTACAAAGAACTGGAATTTATGTTTTATTTTTATTTCTTTATTTCAATATATGTATTAAAATAAACTCACTCGTTTATTCTGACAAACCCTTAGACTGGTAGTATTTCTCCGGCAGCTAGGTCCAATAAAACAATTGGACCGTAACATATGTAGATTGGTCATTCATTTCCGATTCTTACTTAACTTTAGATGTCAAAACTAATATGTTTCTCGAAACAGTTACTAATGCAATTATACAATCAGCTTTCCTAAAAGACGAAAACATTTTAAAACTTTCTACATTATATGGTTCAATCGTGAGTTATGCACTATGCGCGAAAATTTAACTTTCATGAAACAAATTAATGTTAATTAAAAGCTTTACAGAAACAGTACCGATCGGGCTTACAGTATGCTAAAACTTATGCATACGATAAGTACATTTCTGAACATAAAAATAACTCAAAAGCAGTATGGCGCATTGTAAATAAAACATGTAAAACGCAGGTTAATGAAACAAACTTAGATACTGATACTTCAAATAAATTCTTTGTTAATACAGTTACTGATATCCTTCATAATCTTCCATCTTCTAATATTAATCCTTTGTCGTCCTTTGGAAACTTTTCTGATTTGGTTTCTTTAATTTTCAACCTGTTAGCTATACTAACATAGAGTAGTGTGCATAAGTTATCATCACACGTATATTATGGAAATAAAAGTTTATTACAAACCTGATCTGAGGAAATCCATAAAATAAAATATCTAATATTATTTCTACACGTTATTACATTGAAAATAATACGAGAGGTATCACCATTTCTTAGGATTAGACGTTAAGTGCATTTACTAATGATAAATGTCTAATTCTGAGAAAAGAACGCTACCTGCACGTATCCCTGCAGTTTATTACAGATCAATACGGTCAGTCTATTGTAATTTGCTAATGCAACTGGTTGTAGTACTGAATGTATAAAAGCGTTTTTGACCAATTTTACTTTGTAAATTTGTGAAATTTTGAATTTTATTCCGTAAAGTTGTTTCTTAGAACAGAATTATTGTAAATAGTGTATATAAAGTAAATATTGATTAATAAACTGTTACTTTATTATAAAAATGCACATAGTATCGATAGAAAATAATTATAAGGTTCTATTTTTGAGTGAACAAGGACATAGTCAACGGAAAATTGCTGCAGAAGTGAGTTGCTCGCAGAGCTATGCCCACATAGTTGTAAGGAAAAAACCAGAAACAGACGTTTTAACAAGCAAACCAAAATCTGGACGACCAAAAAAGGTAACTGAAAGATCTGACCAGTTCCTACAATTAACTGACTTAAGCTATCGAACACGAGGATCGACACGGTTAGCGCAAGATCTACACAAAGCAACTGGTGTAGCAATACATTCGTTCACTGTACGGCGCCATCTAATAAAACAAGGCTCGCATGGTCGACTTCCTCGTCGAAAATCATTGCTTAGGCATGGAAATAGACAAAATAGATTGACATACGCCAGAAACCATATAAACTGGACCATTGAAGATTGAAATCGTGTGCTGTAGATTGATGAATTAAAGTTCCGAATATTTGGCAGTAGCGGGCGCCTGTATGTGAGAAGACACCTCTGCGCAGATTACAATCCAGCATGTATACAGACTAGGATCAAACACAGTGGAGGCTCTATTGAAGTTTGGGGGTGTATAACAGCTGTTGGTTTAGGGCCCCTTGTCAAAACTGACGGTCGTCTGATTGCAGCGCGGTATTTAAGTATTCTCCAGGAACATACGTCGACTGATTGGGCAACATTTGAATTTACAACAGTATCACGATGCGAAACATACTGCTCGGATCGTTAAATAACACCTTGATGATCAGGAAAAACAAAACATTTGCAAATTAATAACTTCGCCCCTTCAGAGTTCTGATTTAAATATCATCGAAGACTTGTGGGATTACCGGGACCGAGCAAGACATAGAAGGTCGCCTAAAAATGCAAATCAACTGATGGCCCTATTGCAAGAAGAATTGGAACACATTTCATTGGACTTTTGCCAAAATCTAGGAAATAGCGGGCCAAACAGACTTACACAAGTGATTCGAGCGAAAGGTGGATACACCGAACATGAACAAATTATTTGCATTATATTATTTAAATTCGGCACTTTATGTTTAAAACATCAAAATTGTATTTTGGTTTGATTATTATGTATTGCCTTTGCAATCCACCTTCATTTATCAAAAATTTATACGAATTAATGATTTATGCACAAGTGATCGATAACTTGTGCACACTTTCTGTATATAAAATCAGTTTTTAATAGTTTTAAAAATTCTTCCAGCAGGGATGCATACAGTATTAACTCTAAAATTGTAAAAATCATAACAAGTATCGTTATACACCCTTTCACTAAATTTATTAATGAGACTATAGTTAAAGGTGTTTATCCTACAGCACTTAAAATGTCCTCCGTGTCTCCTATACATAAAAAGGCGGCACTAGTGATGCTAACAATTACCGCCCAATTTTCATTACACCTGTTTTTTCCAAGATTCTAGAAAAAGTACTAAAGTTAATTCACTCTATAGTTCTTGCCAATTTAGTTTTCGAAACCAACTTTCAACTACATTAGCTTTACTAGATTTAAGTAATACTATCTTAGAAAATTTTGAATTTAAAAAGTATACTTCCGTTACTTTATTTGACCTAACCAAGGCCTTTGATTGCGTAAATTATGTGGTAAACTAGGACAATATAATTTTTCTGAACTGTCTCTTCAACTAATAATATCTTTTTAACAGATAGATCCCAATTCGTAAAATATAATAACACGTCATCAAATATTAAAAATATTATACATGGTGTACCACAAGGATCCGTCCTTGGTCCCTGTCTATTTTTAATCTATATTACCCAGCAAACAAAATTCAAATTTCGCGCAATTATTTTTAGTAACTACAACATAATCGTATAAAAAGAACTATTAATCTGAAACAAATTTATAGGTCATTTCATGTTTCAGCGTTGAAGTTACTAAAAATAATTGCGCGAAATTTGAATTTTGTTTGCTGGGTAATGACCTACCTCATTGTGATATCCTTTTTGCTGATGATACTAAGGCGCTAAATTCGGTCTTGTCTCACTACTCTTACTGAGAACATGAACTCTGCAATAAGTGACTGGTTCCTATCTAATAAATTGTTAACTCAGGTTTCCTGATCAACGACTAGGTGTTGTGAAAAAATTTTACGCAGACTTCATATTAAAAAACATCGTATATTTAAGCTTTCGCTAATTTTTACCTTCATCAGAAATAATTCTTAAAACGTTACACACATATTAAATCATAATATCACCTATTACATAGCTTGATATAATCGAAATCGGAAAAATTGTTTTATACAAGTTCATTGCGAACAGATTTTATCACATCAACATTTTTTCCCCCATATTTCCTACAATTTCAATACATACCATTCTACACTGCTAAAATACATACATAAATGTAGCTACACAGTTAAAATAACAAAATATAGTTATACACATTAAAATAAGTTGCATATATGTCGTATCTATGTTGTTCCATTAATATTTCGATCTGACCCACGGTTAGTTATGTCAACAAATTTTTTGATTAAATAATGGAGTGATAAATTGTGGAAAGATTGGCAACATCAGCTCTGTCATTAATTGCGTTTGGGTGTTTTTTTATATAACTCATTTCTAGAATGTCTCTTGCTTTTTGTTTTGTTTCTTTGTGTAATATTTCAGTGTCTTCAAAATTAAAGTCGTGATTCAAATCTGTTTGATGTTTCTTCAACTCAGTGATGTCACTATTCTTATTTTTATGTTGTCCGATTCTATCGCGTAAGTATTGTTTTGTTTGACCAATATATATAGCATCATACTGACTACATGGGATCCTGTATATAATATTGGCTTGCTTATTAACCGGGGTGTCGGATTTTAATCTATAAATTTCATCAATAACTTTCATATTGTTGTCTTTATTTCTTCTTTCAGTGTGTTTGTTATATGCTTTATGGATCAGCTGTTTGAATATGCTATTTATTAAGTTTTTAGGGTAACTATTGGTGTTTAAAGTAGCCTTAGCATTTTTGATAATTTCATGACGAAGACATGGCGATGTTAAGTTGATGACACGATTAGCATATCCCATGATCGTACTTTTTTTGTAGGCCATCGGTGTGATACAGTCGTAATTCATAAACCGAACCGACCAGGTAGGTTTCTGATATAATTTAGTAAGTATAACGTTCTTATTTTTTATAAGAGTTAAATCTAGAAAGTTGATTTGGTGTTTTTTTTCGATTTCTATCGTGAATTGAAGTTTTTTGTGACACGAGTTGAAATGATGCAAGACAGTTTGTTCACTGTTAATCGAGCTTCAAAATATGTTTTTTTGTTTGTTTTTTCTTTTGGTTGTGTTTTTTAAATTTTTGACTATATTGCAAACTTTAGATCTGATGCCATTTTTTTGTGTTTCCTTTAAACCGTTAAGATCGTTTTCTATATTATCTTTGTTGTTTCATATTTTAGATTGAACTTAGGACCCAAACTAAGCAAAGTTTTGAACAGGGGTGGGTATAACAATGTCAGAAATGTTTTCTAACCATGACTCAATGTCGTTATATTGTACTTTGGGTGTTTTACAATTCAATTTTTGGAACTTTTTTTGTTGTTTGAATTTAATTTTTTTAAAAAGGCAATCTGAATTATAGTTTAAATTTTCGAGAAAAGCGTTAATGCTATTACAAGATTGTAGTACATTGATCTGGTTTTTTTTTTTTTTTTTTTTTTAATGTGTGGTGGGTGCTTAGTTGCAGTGACTCCGTAAGCTGTATTACTTGTCTGGCTATCACTGCAACTCTTGCGGTGTAGTTTTAGTGTGTGTAAGTTGTGTTTAAATGGCTTTGTGACAGCATCATATCGCCTTTTATGATGCCGCGCTGTTAATCACTTTGCTCCCAACAGCGAATGGCAAGTCGATCCGGGATTAAACTCTCTGAAAAAATGTCACCGTCCCTCCAGAGAATTGAACCCCGGCACCTATCGTTCTCTCACAACAATAGTCAGCCGCCTAACCACTCGGCCATCGACCCGTTAATACCATTAATTATGTATCTATTTAGTAAAGCTATGTTCTTAACAGTATCAGTTATCAATATGTTTAATGTTTTGAATTTGAAACTGTCAAATACCTTGCGGAACAACTGCTCTTCTTTCCGATTTCTTGGTAACAGGTGACTGACTTTTAAGTTCAAGAAGGATGGTCTTACTTCTTCGTACTTGCACTTAAGGAGAAAAATTCTTCGGTTCTTCTGTTAGTTTATTTTTTTGCTCAATTTTATTATGTGAACGCAAATAAGCTACAGAGACTTACACTAACAGAGGCCAACTGATAACGATCTCAACAAATCCGTAAGATTACTCGGTGTTCTGTTGGACCCTAAGTTAACCTGGGAGAGTCACATTGATGACTTGTGTGTATTTTTTTTTAATTAGATCATTAAAATTCTTATATGTTGCTTACTTTCATTCAGTTCTGAGTTATGCCATCCTAGTTTGGGGACATTCTAACCACCTATTCAAAGTTTTTAAGTTACAACGGAGATTAATCTGATTGATTGCGAATTTAAGCTATAGAACAGATTGTAGGGAAGCTTTTGCAGCCTTAAAAGTTTTAACCACGCCAAGCGTATATATTATCTTACGGTGTATTTCTGATACGAAATTGGAATGGGTCGTGTGTTGGGTTCGCGGATACGCCTACAATTTGTATTATTATTATTATTTTTAACGATAAAAATATCCAATAAAAAAATCTGTTTATTTTATTTTTTGAAAAGTGAAATCAAAAAAATTAAGAAAACCAGATACGATCTAAATGTAATTTGTTAAAAGACTAAATTTGATTATACAACTACTTATACTTAAAAAAGGAGGAAAAATTATTCACGATTAATATTATGGTCTGTGACTACCCGATGTCGCTGATAACAATTCAAATAACTAGCTATGCTATACGTAGGCAACCCATTTAATCAAGTAGAATCGGAAATCAGAACTCGCCCCTTTTGACAAAATGTTTACACAATAATTAATAGATCAATCAGTAGATAATCAAAAAAAAAATCAAATAAATACAAACTACAGGAAGAACTCAATAACACGAAGATGATCTTTATTTCTGACTAACCTTTTCGGTCCGGGATGTACTACGGTGGGTTGACTTGACAGCTTTTGATGGGAATTCTCGAGGAGAGGGTGTTTGGAAACCGAAGGAAGATCAATTCATGATTTGTAAATACAGTTCGGGAAATATTTTTCTGGTTAGTTTTAAATCTCAAATTCACCTTTTTTTTTAATATTTCATATATCTCTTGAGATAACGGTTTTAGGTTAGAATTTTGAAGTTTAACCTTTAAAAAACTACTGGATCAAAAGTAAGGTTAGGAATTTTAGCGGAGCTCAAAAATTGTGCGTCTGTATGATTTCAAAGTTAGAAACGTATCTATTGTTTGTTTCTATGGAAATTAATACAAAAATCTGCAAACTCAAGGCTGTGATTGGTGGAAATGCGGTGTGATTAAAGAAAACAAATGAACATCGTTTTTCCTTTTAAAACACTGGAAAATATTTCGAAAATCTCTTTTTGGATAAGAAAATGAGGTGGAAAAACGAATTCTCCGGGTAAGAATAGGTCTATATTCGGAATTTCGCAAATTAAAGATGTTTCCTTTTTTAAATAAAATATACCTGTCAGCTCCAATGTTAAATATAAAATTCTTTTAAATGGAAATTTGCTGGTGAAAACATGGTGTAAACCGTGTTGTTGAATACCTAAGATCATTCTCAAACTAGCCTGTTACCTGCGAAATGTTATTCAGCGAGTTCTAGAATCTGATTTTATCGGTGAGTTTTAAAAATGCTAACGGTTTTTTTTTTTTTAATTTTTTCCACTCTTTCACAATATTATTTACAGTTTAATTATACAATCATGATTCTTACTACTTAGGTTTGAGTTTCTGATATACCGGATTTTATGGGCATTGTAATTAGAAATTCCCTCGGAAAGGATGCAAATTTGACATGACATCAACGTATAAGACTGGAATAGAACATTTTGTAAAGTAAGTGTATTCTTTCTGTATTTTTGACCCAGTGTGTGTGTCATTTGAGTGGTTGTACGATGAGCTGAATGGTGTCAGACGTCTTAGAACTCCGAGTGCAATGCGAAACTGATCGTCCTTATCGTTTCAGCTCGGAAATCCTAAGCTGGACCTTTACCTAAACAGACCATTGCGTGTGTCGTGGCTAAGGTGTACAGTACTGTACCAGGACAATATATATACAGGGTGAGTCACAACTATTTCCTCGGTCTCTTGTGTCTAAACGCTAAAAGATATGAGTTTCAAAGTTTAGTCAAATATGTAGGACGATAAGGAGCACCTTTTAAAATTATTTGTAAGTATACAGGGTGATTCAAAAAAGTACAGCATATCAAAGTTAGGTAATTCTTAATGGAACACTCTATACTGTATACCATTTTTGGATTCTACGTCATATATTAGGATAACTTTGTTAATAGACCCCTATACGTATTTGCTGCCAATTTCGAGAAAATTTGATTTTTATGAAAATGTCGGCTTTCGCGAAAAAATTAAAAACAGGAAAACGGTATGACTTGGAAGATTTACATTTGTAAGAAGTTATTTTGACAAAGCGTGCTTTCAACAAACCAGTAGAGTATTTTGCTATTGGCTACATAACATTAAGCAAAACAATTTATACTTTATATTTTTTCAATCATCAATAACTCTTTTAAGTTAAATGGAACATCCTGCATTTATCCATCCTATGTGAAAGCACATTAAACCCCCTACAAAAAAAAAACTATAAAGATGTCTATATCTAAATTCAACAATTAAAATGTTATTAACGAAATTCCTCAAAAACGCTCTAAAGTTGATGCCTTTTCTCATCTAAATAGGCCATGCTTTCTAATTATTTGTGTGTGGATAATTATATTCCTTGTAAGTTGTATTCTAATGATAAATAAAGTTGGAAATTATGTTGAAGTAATTTGAATATCCAATTAATACATTATTAAAGAGTAAGATAAAGTTCAAATGAATCATTAAAGTAATGGACTATAGGTCGAGTATTTGAATATTATTTTCTTGAATCGAATGAATATTTGACTATTTGAATATCAACATGTCGAAAAACTCCCCTTTTCCACTCCTAGTTTATAATATATTGATATACGGCATGTTGGTAACTTATGTTATTGGAATTGAAAATAGAATAATTAAGTAATCGATATCATAAACAAATTAATAAAATTACAAATGTAAAGTAAAGTACAAAAAAATGGGTAAATAAGATTGTCAACCACATTCAAATTTTGTTGAAAGTGAATCTCCAAAAAATGTCTACTCTACTAAATGATCGTTTGAATTGGATAAATATAAATAAATTATCTAATGAAAAAGATTACAGTAGATGTTCACATTGATTAACCATCTTATTCTATGCATAATGTTATAGGCAAAAGAAGAATCTTTTTCCGGAGTGAGCCTGGAGGGATCGAATCAAATACATTATTTATAATACAAATAAAAATTGATAACGCCGACATCTTCAATTAATTAATTCATTCAGGACACATGTTTCAGGGGCTAATAGACAGATTTTTATTTGTATTATGCGAGGCCACATGCTTTGAAATTATTTTATTATTATTTTTTTTTTTTTTTTAATTTAGTTTTATATCTTCGACAATGGGAGGTGGAGCATTGTTTGTTTGTTTAATTCTTCATCTACAAGACCTAATAATTGTTCAAAGTATACGATTTATATATATGAATTAATGACAGTCGCAACTAGATGAAGCTATGCTAATTTCAAAGCAGCATGGCCTCCTATTTAGATGAAAAAAGCATCGGTTTTATGAGGTTTTTAGATAATCGTTAATAACATTTGAATCGTTAAATTTAGATATAGACATCTTTATAGTTTTTGGTAGGGGATTTAATATGCTATCATATAGGATGGATAAATACAGGGTGTCCCATTTAACTTAAAAGAGTTATTGATGGTTGAAACAATATAAAGTATGAATTGTTTTGTTTAATGTAATGTAGCCAATATCAAAATACTCTATCGGTTTATTGAAAGCACGCTTTGTCAAAATAACTTCTTACAAATGTAAATCGTCCAAGTCATACAGTTTTCCTGCTTTTAATTTTTTCGCGAGTCGATATTTTCATAAAAATCAAATTTTCTCGAAAGTAGCGGCAGATAGGTATAGGAAACTATCAACAAAGTCATCCTAATTTATGACGTAGAATCAAAAAATGGTATACAATATAGGGTGTTCCATTAAAAATATCCTAACTTTAATATGCTGTACTTTTTTGAATCACCCTGTATACTTGCAAATAATTTTAGAATGTGCTCCTTAGCGTCCTACATATTTGACTGAAATTTGAAACTCATATCTTTTAGCGTTTAGACACAAGAGACCGAGGGAATAGTCGTGACTCACCCTGTATATTAGAATATATAACTTACATGAAGGTAAACTTATATAACTATAGGTACATACATCTAATAATGATCGTCGTGATTACTCTACCAGACGTAATGATTACATTAGGATACGTCGATTGAGATAAGGTAAAAGTTACAATAGCGTGAATTATTATGCCATTTTTTTTTAATATGTGGTGGGTGCTTAGTTGCAGTGACTCCGTAAGCTGTATTACTTGTCTGGCTATCACTGCAACTCTTGCGGTGTAGTTTAGTGTGTGTAAGTTGTGTTGAAATGGCTTTGTGACAGCATCATATCGCCTTTTATGATGCCGCGCTGTCAATCACTTTGCTCCCAACAGCGAATGGCAAGTCGATCCGGGATTAAACTCTCTGAAAAAATGTCACCGTCCCTCCAGAGAATTGAACCCCGGCACCTATCGTCCTCTCACAACAATAGACAGCCGCCTAACCACTGCGGCCATCCACCCGTTAATGTTATTAAACGTTCTAATGTTCTTTCTCATCACATTAAGAAAAAAAAATTATGAAACAATATTTGCTGTCAAAAAGCTTCTACTCAGAATAATATTTATCCAATAACTTTACTGATATAAACCTATAGCACTAATGCATGATTATTTTGTTGTTTTCTTTGACGTCTGTCATCGTATTATGTATGTATGTATTATTATTATGTATAGCTACCAATAAAATTGATACCAGAGCAAAAACCCATTCGACAGACCACTTCAGCGACGAATTTAGACAACATTAAGCAAGATCCTGAACACTTCCTAGCAAAATTCGTTACTGTGGGTGAAACCTACCACCATTCTGATCATGAATCAAAAAGGCAAAGCATGAAATGGAGCCACAAGGGTCAACCACCCCCTCGAAAGCTTCGTGTAACAGCATCTTCGAGGAAGACCATGGCCATAGTATTTTCGGATACCTAAAGAATTATCCTTATAGATTTTTTGCCACGTGGTCAGCCTGTAACTGTCAACGTCTTAGAGGACTGTGTTTAAAAAGCTCACCTTTCCAAATCGTGTAATTCTATGTCAGGGACAATAATATCTAAACTGTCCTCGTAAAAAATCTGACATTTTAGGACAGAATTCCATTAATATTCTATTCCTAGTTTGTCACTCCTTTTTGTTCGAATATAATTTCTCATAATTGTTTTATTTCATTTACCAATCCAATTCCAAATTATTTTCACACATTGTACATTCTATGTGAAATTCAGTCAGTATTTCACTACACGACCAATATACACCACTGAAAGTGTAACATTATTTATTATATTATGTTATTTTATTTTTAATTCGAATTTCCAGCCACCTATTTGATTTGTTTTTCCATAACGTAGTTAAAAAGTTAACTTCGCACACGCAACGTCACAAATTGTTCCGTGGCTAACGTATTTGCCCCAATCAACTTCGACAGTTCTAATGTGATTGCTGTTGTTTCATTTAATCGAATAAATATGCCGTATTTAAATTACAAAATTTAATCGACACTTAATAACGCTGCGTGTGTAATTTTAAATCACAGACAGCATTTTGTTTAATGGTTTAGATAATTTTTAAAATAATATTGATTTTTATTACAACAATTTTGTACTAGAAATATTCTATGTCCCTATGTTGTGGCGTGATTTCGGGAAGAACCAGCATGTATACTGTTTTAGCTATGTAGATGTTTCTAGTATTTATTTCAATTTTTTTTTCAAGAGAAACAGTAAAGTAAGAACTTTGGCATTGCTTGTTATCCTGCACATTTCTAGAACTGGAAATTCATGCCGCAACTGTTACGTTTTGTTTTTCTATTTTTACATTTTCCTTGACGTAGACACCAAGTGTACTAGTTCTCAGAACTTCACGTATTCGCTTAGATTCTCTCAACGAAAAATACGTCGGAGCTTGGGAAAAGATTTACCTCCTGCTAGAGTTACCATTACAATAGACCATGCAAATCATCATGTAAAAAAGTAAGTATGTGTTTCTAAGAACAAAAATAATTAGATTACTATTATGAGTTACTTTATTTCTGCTATTTAAGCTAATGTTTTCTCCATATAACCGAATTACTTTTCTGGAATTAAAGCTCGCCGTAATGGAATACTAAAATATCAAAGACACGCCTCATTAATTTCAATTCCTCCAAACAAAAACCTTGCATCGCAAAAACAGGCTTTGCGGCGAATACCAGAATCGGAAAAAATTCCTTTCCGCTAAAAACTCACGTACCTCTATTGACGAATGAACGGCTGTATTATGGTGATAGAGAATTCAGCCATTGTTCGTTAAATCCGGACAGATGCGGTGATCACGGCTGCCGCAAACGTACAGAAATCCCCGAAAAGAACTCTTCGAGTAACCGTTCCGTTGGCTAGATGCGAAAAGCGGCTTGTATCGCAAAAAAATCGTGATTTTTCGATAGAGTTCCGACGCTTCTTCGATAATTCCATCATCTTCCCGGTCCGTACATCGCAATTTATGGCAAATTTCTATTGATTTTGATCCGATTTTGCGGGAAAGGAAAAAATGAATAGGAAATATAACAAATCGTAAATAATCAGATTCGGTGGGTATTGCGATCCATATCGCCAAATGTCTATCACGTACAAGCTATACATGTTAAAGCATACAGAAGTTAATACACGATTCTAGTATTCTACAAAGTTGGTTGAAAGGATAGACTAGATCAACATCTTAGATAATTTGTAACACGCAATTTAGTAATAAGCAACAGCATCCCAAATATTTATAAAGTATTGACAACGTTGTGAAGCCACCAACCATGATCGCTACATTTTATTTAAAAGTTGACATCGGTCAGTCGTTTCCGAGGTCATACGTGAACAAAACAAGGGGAGATCTGGTATTAAAGGTCATTTATATTTTATGCTTGTGCTTCTTTTTCATGTCACAGCTTAAAATTAATTAACCTAAAATACTCCCGATTTAATTTAGTACAAATTAAAATTATATGTTATATATATAGCACAAGTCAACTTACTGAAGGAAATCAGTAAATACAATCTTAAAATAACAGCTATCCAGGAAACTAGGTAGACAGGCCAAGGAATCGTGGAACACACAGTGGAATACAGTGGAAAACAGAATGGAGGAAGAGAACTAGGTGTAGCCTCTATCGTCGACAAGGAAATAAGACAGAACATCCTGGATTTCCGACCTATCAGCGAAGGAATCTGCAAACTAAGAATAAAAGCAAAATGTTTTAACATAACGTTCATCAATATGCACTGCCAAACAGAAGAGAAGAGAAGGATAGGGACACCAAAGAAACATTCTACCAACAACTCGAACAAGCATATGACAGCTCTCCCTACAACGATATCAAAATAGTATTAGGCGACATGAATGAGAACATTAACAGAGAAGACAACTACTATGGACCATAGGAAAACACAGCCTCCACAAGGAAACTAACGAAAATGGAGAAATGGCGATAGATTTTGCCACAAGCAGAAACATGATTATCGGATCCACCTTCTACCCGCACCGAGGTATCCATAAAGCGACGTGGCTATCACCAGATGGACTCACCACCAACTAAATAGACCATGTCCTTATAGACAAGCGTGGAGCAGCAAATGTTCTAGACGTCAGGAGCAGAAGGGACGCGTCATGCGGTTCAGATCACTTTCTGGTGCAGATAAGTTTGAGAAATAAAATTAGCAGAAACAGACCCAATAGAAGCACACGACAGATTAAACTTAACCTAGAAGGGCTGAAAGACACCCAAACAAAGGAAAAATATGAAGAAGAAACCAATAAATGCCTAGAAAATAAAACCAAAGAAGAAAGGGAGGAGCATATCGAGGAACAATGGAACAAAATAAAAATTGCCACGTTGAGCTCTGCGTAAAAAAAATCTTTGGTAGCCAGAAGCAGCAACGTAGAAAAACATGGTTTGACGATACCTGCACCAAGAGAGAAAGAAATGAAGAGTTCAAAAGGGCAAGAAAGGAAGCCAACAAAGTATGCACAAAAAGGAAGCGGCACTTCTTAAACCAGCAAGTCGCACAAATGGAAAATAACTTCAAAAACGACAACCCGATAAAAGCCTATAAACATATAAGAAAATTGCGTACAGACTGCAAACCCCACACCACCTTAATGGGAGACAAAGAAGGAAATATTATAGCAGATCCGGATGGAGTCAAGACACTATGGACAAAATATTTCGAAGAGCTCCTGGAAGGAGAAAATCAAGAAGACAAGGAAAGCGCACCGGACCAAATCACTCTCGAAGAACAACCTGAAGAACTACCAACCATAGATGAAATTAGGCAGGCCATACAGGCACAACAAATAACAAATCTCAGAGCACAGACTCAGAGAACAATTGCACCTATATCAATAATCAATGTTTGGAAATCAGAGAAGATCTCCCAGGACTGGCAAAAAAGCGTGATCATCCCCATCCACAAAAAAAGGGGCAAACTAAGATGCAACAACTACCGCGAAATCACACTACTGTGCACTGCATACAAAATATTTACCTACATACTAAACAAAAGAATGTCCAAATACGCGGAAAGGATTGTGGGAGAGTACCAAACGGGATTTAGACCGAGCAGATCCACTATAGACCAGCTATTCAATGTAGAGGAAATCGTTCGCCGCACATGGGAGTTTGACGTTGACGTACACCAAATATTCCTAGATTTCCGGCAAACATACGATTCTGTTAAAAGAAATAAGCTGTACGAAATAATGGAGTTCCTGCAAAGTTAATAAGGCTGAACAAGACAACCATGACAGAAACGACAGCACAGGTGAGAATACAAAACCAGCTGACGGACCCTTTCATAATAACCAAAGGCCTGAAACACGGAGATGGCCTGGCCCCTACCATATTCAACATAGCCCTGGAATATGTTGTCAGAAAAACATCAATAAACCCTAACGACATGTTAAGCAACAAATTATCACAAATAGCAGCATACGCTGAGGACATTAACATAATGGGCAGATTAATAAACACAGTAAGAGAGATATACAGGAGCCTAGACAAGGAAGCCAGAAAAACGACTTAACAATAAATACAGAAAAAACAAAAATCCTGACACAAACACGTTCAAAGAGTATTACAAAACGCCGCGATAGGAGATGACAACCTAGAAAGAGTTTCAGATTTTACGTATCTGGGAGTAAACCTAGCGAAGGACGGCAACGAAGTAACTGAAATAAAAAAAGGGTCACCCAGGTCAATAAAGCATACTTTGCCATACTCCACCTATTAAAATTTAACGACGTCAAACTAGATAATAAAATGGGGCTGTACAAAAGTATCATAAAATCAATAGCCACATATGGATGCGAAACAGAAAGAAAAATCTTAAGAAAAATATTTGGCCCTAAGAACGACAGTGGGACGTGGAGAATTAGATACAATTTCGAAATCTACCAATACTTTAAAGAACCCCCCATATCACAATTCGTAAAGCTGCAAAGACTACGCTGGGCAGGACATGTGGTTAGAATGGAAGAACATAGGATGCAGAGAAGGGTACACGCTTAATGCAATCCAGGAATTGGACGAGAGACGCCAAAGATAGAGACAGATGAAGAGGAAAACTGAAGGAGGCCAAGGCCTGAATCGGGCTGTAGCACCATATGAGAGAGAGAGAGAGAGTAGCAATGTTAAAAACGTTTATCTTAATATGAAAACATCGACAAATCTTACTACAATATAAAAACCAAAAAAATGTCTCTAATAGGCGCTCATGGTATATTGTTGGAAACCACCCTGCAAACAAGTGCAATGAAAATAGATCAAGTATTAGAACCGGACCACGTAGTTTTGATCTATCCGATCTCGTCAGCGATCCTTCAAATGTAAGACCTAATTTCTTCGCAACTCGTCCCTTAACCTCAATTATATAATACCTGCAACCATGGACTAATTCCAATCCCATACTTTCTAGTGAGCAAGGTCAGAAGCAGCACCGCTGGGCATTACACCACACAGATCGATAACAGCAGATACAGATCTAGCTTGGACAATTCGTGGATTGTCAGTTCCGCTAGATGTCTCAATCTGCAAGTATTCTAATAGTGATTCCATATACAGCCGATCACTTCGAAAACAATGGATGATAAAATAAAAATCAACTTCATAAGACAATTAAAACATTATCCAAATCAACACTTACCTACAGTATAAGCTCTGCTCTGCTATTATGCTCATATTTCAGTAAAATTTCTAATACATCATTCCAAATTTCGCATTTAGTAAAGCATATTTCCCTAAATGTAAGAGATGTAAAACGTTGCTAAAATTCATTCCATCTTTTAGCGCGACCTTTTAAAATATTACACATTTTAAAGATAAGACCCTCAACACCCTGTTATTAAGAACGTTGCCGTAGGAATGCTCTTCGATTCCGTCAACGCCCACGATACACATCTAATATCTTACTGTTCCGTTTTATTCAGAAGACACAGCGTAATTAAGGCGTCGGAAATGTTTACGCGTCCTCACGCTGACCCCATTCAGCTTGATTGCTAAGGTACGGCGGAGACGAACCCGAGCAGCTCTACGAGTGAAGGTGTTTTCGAAAAAGAGGTTTTTATTAAAACACTTTTCATCCCACCTAATAGCTTTTAGAATCCTCCTATAGGATATTTATTTATTAATTAGTAAAGGGTTCCTTTCCCAATCGTAGTGAACAGAGCGCAGGTTCTTTTAAAGTGTGCCTTTTTTATGGAAATTTACTTGTTCAAGCGATAAAATACATCAAAGATCTTTTAGGTTGGGATATAAAACAGCGGTATATATTAACAGTAAATTTTATTCAATTGCTAATTTATTTCCATTACGTTTATGTTCACAGGATTTGTAATTAAATTAACATTTCATTGTATTTTAAATTGTGCTTTTGATCAAATAACCATCGACTATTGTTTGCCATTAATTAAATGTATATTTAAATAGAGGTCAGCAATTAATTGATGATGTATTGTCGCATCAGCAATGTAGTTACTACATTGTATGGGTTTTGTAGGTATGTATTAGAGTAGTAGAGTTTTTTTTTTGTTAATTATGTTGTGAATTTATAGACTTAAAAATAACAAAATAAATTAAATGCTAGTTAACGTACTGCAAACGTACTTAACTTTCTGTATTAACCATATGATTACGAATAGATCTAAGAAAAAGCACTTATAAATGGTTATTTCAATATCCATTCTAATATAGACAAATGTAGAAACAGCAGATTATTAAATTCGTCGGTAATAGGAGTAGGGCGACTCGAGACCTATCTACTGCTATCAACTAGAAACATCCAAGATGCTCACTATAAATTTGATGATGATGATGATGGAATGTTTTGTATTGGGCTGCAAACCACTCGTTCACCTCTATCATCCGTGTCCCATCGTCCCGAAAGTGAATCCCATGAAGGTGTTCTTTGAGTTTGTGGAATACAAGGAAGTCAGTAGAGGCCAAATCTGGAGAGTAAGACGGCTGGCCCACAGCCCCTGTGGGCAGGAACGTTGTCCTGATGAAAGAACACACCACGTCTGAGTTTTCTTTCCTTTTTGTCTTTAAAAGGATCACGCAGTTTTGAAATGAAAGCAGCGGCCATAATCTTCCTTGCAAATGATATTGCATAAACTTTCGATGGGATGGTGAACTCTTGTGCCTACCTTCCATGCTGTACCTTTTTGATTCAGGATCATAATAACTAATCCAATAAGAAGGAGATATGATGATGAATTATTTAATTATCATATTCAAGAACCACTAACAGAGCCCAATAACAGAAAAAGTAATGCTTCAGATTGTTTTGAAACAGTACAACAATCCAACCCGGGAAAGATATTCTGGATCACAAGGATAAACACTTTTCTTGAATTTCAAAAAATTATTGACCAGAATCTGTTACAACTTATGGTAAAAGAATCGAATGAGTTTGTATTTACAAAAAACACGGATAGAGTTCTAAGTAAATCGGTAGCGGAGTTAGAAAGAATCATAGGTATTTGCTCTCTTATGTCCATTTACGGATTGTCAAATGGTATCGGTTTCTAATGTTCCATTATATCTCTGAAACTAATGTGGTACAAAATGTTTATTGCGTCCTTGCCTAACGATTTCTTATCCGTTGTTATTTGGTGCAAATATGTGTTTAAGATCTTGGGCGCCACGATATATGAACAATTGCCCTCGTGAACCCACGATGACGGACGTTACTAACACCGAAATAAAAAAATTAATCCCCTGACTAGCAAAATGTCGGTCGCAATAGCTCTTAACGTAATAAAGAAAAACATGTACTTACTTTACAGATTTTCTTCTAATGTTTTTCTTTATACGTTCCCAAAACGTGTGGTTTATGGAGGATTTTGAATATTTTAACAGACACAGACTTATATGTAACTAAATGAATGAAAAATGCATCAAATAAATGTAATGAGCAATAATGTAAAGGCATTTAACGGGTAATTATTAACTCACAAGCATCAAATGATGAAGAGTGATTTTGACGTTAAATTTTGACAACAAATCTTTGAGAACGCTTATTTTCCATGGCACACTGGATAAGTATCGATGAGTTATGTATGCATTAAAAAAAAATCTAATTATCTCCTAAACTATCAATTCTAAGTATAGGACACGTGGGACGTAGAAGATGTAAAATTGAACGCCGAAGACGACTAAGTAATGAAATATGGGGGCACCATTTGAAAAAATTGAGTTATGGTTATTCAACATTTTGAACAGTTAATGTGCCATAGTACAGTAACCAAGCAATGTAGATAACTGTTCTCGGCGCTAAAATATACTCCATCATGTTATGTAAGAATGTTATGAATTTTAAATTGATATCCGAAAAATCGAGTGCTGATTTTTTGAATAAATGTCCGCTATAATATAGCAAATTTTTTAGAAAAAATCGAATAACTACAAAATGCCCGAATCAAATTCAAAAAACTAAAGGTATTTATGAAGCTTAAAAATAGCTAAATCAAAATATGTAAAAATATACAGGGTGTTCCATTAAAAATAACAAAGTAGATGGCGATTTCCGGTATAACCGGAAGCGTTAGAAATCTAATAATATTTTCATTGAAGAGAACGTAATCGACTACATATAATTCTGAATTTTCAAATTTATATTTTGGCCAGAACCCTATCAACTTCTAATGCACGGTCTCGCTGAGACACCCTGTATACAATATTAAAGAATACCGGACAAAACATTAAGACTAAGTGCACCTTTATTTGATTAAAGCAACTGCGCGATTGAGTGAACTGAAAACAACAGATCTAAATATGTACATATATAAAAATTTAAGAATTACAACAACGATAAACTTGACAAACTTTATATAAAAAACAATAGTTAATATCTTTAATTTTTACAAGAAGATACGAGCTTCTTGTGTTCTAATTTCTTGTACCAGCATTTTAATTTATTAGCTGCGTGCTGGCCTTTCACCAATAAAACACGGCTTTTTTATACTGATTATTTAAATATAGTATATATTACGTTTACTGATAATCGTCACTGACTGTCAGTTTATGCACTTTTTCTATTCCGGTGCTATAAAGTTCACTTTATGACATCCGTTTTGGTTGCATAAAGTATTAATTTATGGCACGCTAATTTTCATGTCAAACAATACCTATCATACAAAACATGTCTCTCATTTTAATCTTTTTTAAACTTTTAATAACCGAAATAGAAAAATAGTGTAAAATACACGTTTCATAAGCCATTTTTGCGTACGTTCTTTAGAAAAGTCGCCTAGCGGCTCGTTTTCTAAACTTGAACGCGTGTGCAAAAATCGTGTCTTATGAAACTTGTATCTTAATATACTATTATCGCACTAGAGCGATGTCTAAAAACTGCGCGTTGTCAATACCAACCAGTATGTAACATTCAAATTGACATATGGAAAAGCACAATAATTACTTAACTTAAAATATATTTGAAGAAAATTATAGAAAATAGTGATAGTGATATTCCGAGTACACTTCCTGAGATCAGAAGTGCTGCAAGAGCTGTAAGTTTGAATTTTTTACCAGAAAAATCAAAGACCATGAGAAGCAACCGCACTTCATAGAATGGTATAATGCGAAGAAAATATGTAAATGTTTGAAAACCGTATACTTTTTTCCTATTTTCCCGAAAAAGCCAAGACACTAAAATCGTCACTTTCAGGTTCCGGTTTACAGATAATGTCAATAAGTGAATTGTTGTAAACTATTGTAAAAAGGGACATTATTGCTCTCCCGCAATAATGTGTCACTTTTCGCTAAATACATAAATAACTATTATAAATCATTCACAAGTTATTACTGACATCCGTTTGAATTTACCGCTAAATTAAATTACTTCTTTCCTTCAAACACCAGAGGCGCTCAAGTATTTGGTTTAAACCTAATGCACGGGGGCGTCGAGTATCTATAGATTTAAGTGATTTGTGATTAGAATACTCTTCAACTGCTCTAATTTGTAAAGTCATATTTTCAGTTCGATAATGAAAATGACAACTAGATAAACATTGATTTATTTTATTATACTTACAGCCTCCTCTCAAATGTGCATAGGTTCACCGCAATTTCGAGTAGAGGAAAAACTAACTGTAGCATATTAATGTGAAAATAAAATCTGCACCTAGTAAATACATAAACATATACACGATGTTCTATTTCAAAGAAATCACCTGTTTGATATTCAAGTGTTTCAGATTTACCATATTTTAAATATCCTGTATAATGTGTGGTGAATTGAGAAATATATTTTGCAACCCTTGATGTTTTATGCTATGGATTATCCTTAACTTGAAAGTTTCAAATTTATAAATAGTTAGGGACTCTGGAAACTTTTAATGAACAGTTTCCGTGGTAGACCCTGTATATGTTTTATATTTCCTTGTGTATTTGCTGACTAGCGAAGCGATTGTGATCACACTCCGTTCAATTTATGGTTTGGTTGGTTGATCGTGAAGGGTACCTTACATATCGATAAACATTGTTGCATTAACATGTAAGAGCGTTTGGCTAAACGGACAGCTTATCGTATGGTCAAAACTTCAAACAAGAATGTGTGATGGTGGTATATTTTCATTGCATTGCGAATAAATTAGACACTAATAAATGTAATATCACTTTTACTTTACAACTAGTACGGAAGGTAAGGCATAATGACATAGCAGGCAAAACGACACAGTGGACGTATCTCGGTTACTATCGACACAGTGCACATATTTTCGATGGCACTCAGTGTGTAGTCGTGAAAACGTTTCCTACGGCATTACTAAATATGTCAAAGAAGCATATTTTTAATTTGTACCGGTACTTTCCATTTTGCTACTTGAAAAATCAGGGTAAGTAGTCATTGCTCAGTCTCTTCTCTTGCTCGATTGTTGTAATTATTTTTATTCTGATGTGTATTCAATCGGGCAAAACGACACAGGGAATATATGTCGTTTTGCCTTGTGGTGTGCCGTTTCGCCTTCATGATCTTTTTGCACCATATTTTTTCTACAGATGGTGTCCAACTACAAAAGAAAATCTAATCGTTAGTCGTGGTCATCTGCGGACATGCTTAAAGCAATTCAAGCCGTTAAAGAAAAGAAGGTGGGATGGTTGAAGGCTGCAAAAATGTATAACAATCCCCAAGCTACGTTACACAGGTGAGCGCAGAAGAATAATTTTGCAAGCGATGGAAAGAAGTGTTTGGATCGTTTCAAAAAATCACTTACTGAAGAAATGGAACAAAGACTGCCTAATCACATTTCAGAACTAGAATCGAAGTAGCAATCGCCATCAATTCAACAACGAAAAAAAAATTGCCAGTAAAGAGTGGCTTCGCAGTTTTTTATCTAGAAATCCAACCCTTTCCTTAAGAATTCCAGAAGCCACATACGCTGCTCGAGCGCAGACATTCAGCAAGCCTCAAGCTGACAATTATTTTAAGAAACTTGACGAAATAATACAGAAAGAAACAATTGAGTTAACTATGATCTATAATATGGATGAGACTGGCCTTACGACTGTGCAGAAGACACAGAAAGTTCTGGCAAAAAAGGGCAAGAAACAGGTCGGAGCTCTTACTAGTGCAGAGCGAGGAATTCACACAACAGCCGTTGCATGTGCTAGCAGTTCTGGAACGTTTGTTCCGCCAGCCTTGATTTTCCCAAGGAAGAAGTTTAATATGAATTTGTACGATGGAGCTCCACCTGGTAGAGCTGGAGAGCTATTTTTTAAGTGGATTAAGCATTTTGTACAGTTTGTGTGGCCAACTAACGATAACAAAGCCTTGCTCATTTTAGATAGGCATGCGAGCCACAAAAATCTAGAATCACGCGCGTATGCGAAAGTAAATAATGTATTATTCTGTTTACTAGCCCATTACACCCATCGATTGTAGCCACTTGATTGTTGCCTTCTTTGGTCCTCTTTCGACCTACTATGGCCAAGAAATTACGTTGTGGCTAAAGGCTAATCCAGGGAGGACCGTTTCCGTTTACCAAATTGCATCTTTTTGTGGGAGGGCTTACAGCAAAGCTGCTACCGTTACAATAACGCTTAGTGGCTTTAAAACTACTGGAATTTCTCCATGAAATCCCCACGTTTTTCCAGATCATCTTTTTTTGCCTAGTTCTGTTACAGACAACTCAGTAATACAAAGAAATAATGACAGTATCGCAGCCTTACAGCAGTCTTCTACAGACCCAGGAAATAACGATTCAACATCATTCAAACATATTGGCAACGTAATGAAAGATAATAATGCCATCCATCAACCTATTCAATGAATTATTTAGTCACCTCATGTCAAGGGAACTCTGGATACAGTGTCAATCCTATAAAGGATGGACGCATGCCGAATGTGCAGGATTGACACGAAAAATTAAACATTTCATCTGTAACGCCTGTATGGAATAGTTTTAAATTTAAAACAGAACAAAAATGTATTAGTTAGTCTTTGGTTTCATGAAAATAAGTTTGAGTTTACATTATAATTAATATTAATAAATAATAAGTAAGCAATACCTAATGTTCTAATTTTTAGCAGATCATTAAAATTATTAGGAAATTGTTTGCAGTATGCCATTTTGCCTGATAGTGGTAAGGCAAAATGACACTTTCAATATATCATTGATAGATTGTGTTATTGTATTTAGATCATCTCGGAGGCACAAACATTTTCTTGTTATCACTTTTGATGAACACCGGTTTCATATATCAAATAATGACATTAAAATTATAAACCTGAAGTGCTTGTTGTGCAGTTTAAAGATTATATGCCATTTTGCCTTGCCTTTCCCTAACCAGTAAATAATTAATTAACTTGTGCATACAATAAATATAGTCCCATCGGGAACAAGATATGGCCTCCTATCTAAATTGAAAAATATAAAACTTTATAAGAATTTTTGGAATTGATATTCCTGTAAGCAATAACAATATCAATTAACTTAATCCAAATACAATCGTAAAAGTAACCGAAACTATCTTCCTAACAATAATTAGATTCCACAAAAGACATTTCCGAGATAGCTTCTGCACTATATTGCATTTATAAATAAAAAATACAATCTCACCTCGAGGATTTAAAAAGCTTACCCTCAGAAGATAAGACTTCTTGAAGTCTAAATAAGCGCGAGTTTTCTTTCTGGATTCTTTCAGAATAAGTCTCATGTTAAAAACATTCGTACTTTGTTTTAGAATCGCATGCGATAATAGAAGACGTGCTGACTTGAACAGCCATATTGCGTCGTGCTGCAGTTGCTTGAAATGTTCTTTATGGAAATATTACATCGGTACAACTATAGTACTGTTTGTTATACGAAGCATAATGTAATAAATTAGAATAAGAAAATCTAAAGTGGTCACGAATTTAATTTTAGATTGAGCTTATTCGACGAGCAACTTCAATTACATTTCTCACAGAATATCCAATATTATAAAATGCAATAACCTCCGCAAGAGAAAAATAAATATCCGTTACTCTATTTTATTCTATCTTTAAAATACCTTTACATACCTTATTGAGTACTGCTGAAAGGAACAACACATATAACGGAGCTCAACGTGTCTTGCACTTCATTACAACGCTTGAGCTGGCGACCACAGTCGGATGTAGGCAACTATAAAGCTTCAAAAGCTCCGGCAAAGCACAAAAGCTCGCCTAGGCCAACGGTATTTCGTAACGCCTTACTTTGAGCTAAGTTTAGTGCTGATTTATGAAAACATCGACCTCTTTTCTTTCCAAGTACTAATAATTTTCTTTCTTTCTTTCAATATTATTACAGTTTCGTTGTATTTTCCGCTTGCTTCTAGTGTTCTTTCTCCGAATTGAAAACAATCGCGAAAAGTCTCGAGAGCCCTTTCATACTATAATATTTAATGCAAATTCTCGCAGTTAGCCGTTAATACTTTGAATTCTGTTGTGTATATTCTAGGCAACTCACTACTTGTATAAATATCCCCAAAACTTCTCACATTTTTTCGTCTTACAGTAGTATAGTCTTATAGTAGTATAGTAAGTAAAGCCGGCATTTTAAAGAAAATTATTTTGATGCGAAAAATGTTTAAATATAATTTGCATATATTATTTCGTGGTCAATATTGTTTTTACTGACTTCTTTCGAGATATTTAAAACTTACACTACGCCTAAAAATAATATCGAGGAGCTTCAGGACATAGTTCAGAGATTCCACCAAAACTGAGATTCTTGTCGATGTAGTAACTATTGTGAAATAGAGAGAGGAAGATTTTGAACATACAAGACTTTTTACATTTGTTTTTATTTGTGTCTAATAAAGAAGTATTCATTAAAAGAGTTCTGCATATTTTTTACCATAATATTATTTCTCAAAACTTGCGGTAGGTTTTTAGTATCCTCTACAAATAGGTTGTTGAAAATGTAGTTTTCAAATCACATATCATTCGACTGTAACCGACCAAACATTTACTTTTACGCTTAATTCTAAAACCTAGTAAATAAACGTGTATTTCACAAAATTAATTCAGAGGATTTTTTTAACGATCTATTCAACTTAACACAATTTATTTGTATACAAAAATCTTTCTAAAGCGCACGTACAATTATAAAATGTGCGTTTTTAGGAGAGAAAATAAGCTGCTCCACATAAGTTACGAATATTATGGGAAATTTGATTTTTCAAAAGAAACAAATTTTTCAAAGACGATTTTAAGCTATTTATTTAGTTTTGAAATGCTTATTTCTTAGGATAAAAAATTTTACATATTTAAATTATGTGAAAGTGACTAATAACTTAATTTCAAATTAACCAAAAAATAAAAGAGAAAATAGACACAAATTTCTTCTTAATTTCCCTTTCAGCAATAACGAGTATGTCCTCCATGGGTTTCAATGACAGCTCGGCAACGTCTTTGTATGCTGGTTATGAGATTATTAAAGTTTTATTCCGGAATCTGTTGCCAGAGTTGTGGAAGCAAATTTCCCAATTGTTCTATTGTTTGTGATTGGGGATTATGATGATCCAAAACTCTCTGCAACTGATCCCAAACATGCTCTATCGGATTTACATCAGGCGATAGAGCAGGTATAGCTAAATGAGGAATTCCATTGGTTTCAATTGCATCCATAACTGCCATGGATTGGTGTGGACGAGCGTTATCGCCCAAAAAACGGAAACCAAGACCCACAGCAGCATGAAATTCTGGCACAATGTTGTTGATCACCTGATTCAAGTATACTTCTGCATTCATGTTTCCCGGAATAACCAGCAAGTCGATACGGCCATCATAACAAATGCCTCACCATACAGAAACAGTGCCTCCTCTGAAAGGGTGAACTTCTTGTACTGAACGCTGGTGTCTTGGTAGCAAAGGTTATGTCCAGACATGCGTTCGACAACTATCCCAAAAACGACCATATCTGGATTCATCAGTGAACAGTACAACTTCCACTCTTCTGTCCAATTGACACGCTCTCTTGCCCATTCTAATCTTTGTCGCCTATGTTCGCTAGTCAATGCTACACTTCTAAAAAGTCGTCTAGAACGTAAATTTACATCTTACAAACGTCTTCTGACAATTTCAGCTGATATTGATGTTCTTGTGGCTTCTGTGAGCCTACTACTCAACATTCGACATGCGCTTAAAAGTTCTCGGCCTGCAGAAATGGTTTCTTCAACAGATCCAGTTTCTTGAAATCGGTCTAGAAATGCCACTTTGGCTAACTTGCTAAGTTAGCCTTGCTACGTCACTTTGTTGTTGACCGCCCTGAAGCAAACTAATTTTATTGCTCTATTTGCTTCGTCAGATGTTAATTTAGGTTTAGGTATCGGGAATTAGGAACGAACAAAATTTTGATACCGAATTTGCACAATAAGACAAGAAATTAAGCCAAACAACCAATTGATTCGTTAGAACGGATTTGAGCGACAAGAACTTTCCACAAGTGACTACTTGCAGTATAATGCTACATTGATCTGTATCGCAAAGGTAATAATAAAGTGTCAAATATGACAAACATTTGATAATTAAAAATTTGAGTATCCTTGCTTTCGCTGGGCGTTTCACACCCACTACCACCCACTGTAGGCTCTGTCTACGGGTCTCAGGATCATATTCGAATATCCAGGATTAATCTCCAGTGACTAACACCGCTCATCCAGTCTTCACTCTCAATGCGAGACAACAAATCGTCACAAATTGATTTCCGCATTTGTGTTTGTTCCATTGCGAGAACTTTGGGCACCATCTTCGCACAGAGCTTTCGCATATTCAAATTTTCGTGTCACATCTTCCTAATTATGTTTTTATTTATATTTAACTCGTATGATAACGCACGAAGGGTTAGGCGACGATCAGACAGGATTACCTCTCGAAGACGATCGACATTTGCGTTTGTGTGTTTGCGAATTGGCGCTCGATTCACGACAATTTTTGAACCGTTTTGCCCATTCAAACGCACGTGCTTGTGACTGACACTCATCTCCATACATCTGCCGTAATTTTCGTAAGATTTCTGCAGGATTTTTTCCACTTAATACCAAAAATTGGATCACAGCACGTTGCTCAAAACCCGAGTCAATCATTTCTGCGACCGAGTTAAATACTTGAATCTGGAGAAGAGCCGTAAAAAACGAACCACACATCCGATTACCATAAACTCTTCTCTGCGACTGAGAGAAAGGACCACTCTAACCATGAGCATGCGCGCCAGGCATGCAGTGTTGCCGGTTCGTACATCACAACTAAATTCTCGAAATTTAATTGCCATACCTCGTAGATCAGTTGCTACCGTTGTTCTATGTAGTATAGACACAGCTTAGACCTGAATCTCGCGAATCATGAGGATGGAGCAAGTTGAATATGATACTGTGTATGGACCGAAATATATTGATGAAAAATGTATTATGGGTGACAAAGCTTTATCAGGTATGGAACGGCCTTTATCAGGTATCTAATGGCTTTTATTAGGTATCGAACAGTTTTTATCAGGTATGGAACGGCTTTTATCAGGTATGGAACGGTTTTTATCAGGTATCGAACAGCTTTTCGCTGTATATTCATGGAGGGATTTTGGGCGATCCTATCACTAACTGAAAATAGGAATGGTGAGGGGCGCCCAAGGTGCCCAGTTATCCAGTCATTATGTTAAATAAAAATCGCTTGTATTGACAGATGAGTGGAATATCAGCAAAAAAAGATAGACATAACATATTATGCACACTCGTACCTAGTGAGCTTTCTTAAAAAAATTACCATAGTTTCACCGAAAAATAAAAAAAAACTATTTGCGATCTTGTAAATACAAACTAAATTTGTTAATATTTTTTTATACAAACGTAGTTTGTGTAGCATTTACGTTAAATATATGTGTGTTTGATGTTAAAATGTGCGCTAAAAGAATTAGAAAAACAGTTGAATAAATGTATGTATTTGCCGCATGACGAAATTACAACGACAGTTCCAATTAACAATATTTCCCTTAAAAAACAAAGGTAAACTCTTATAACTGTAATTACAGAACGCAATTCTATAGCTGCATTAAAATACATATTTGACAACATAAAGTATTTCTCAATTCCACTTAGTCGGAAAAATATGTACGTATAAAAAAAATTAATTGAAACATGCACATTAGCGCTCTGTGCAGTGTTTTCAATTAGCCCGAGTATGCATATTAGCAACAACGCAGTGTGTGAAAGCAAATATACAGATGCCTCTGTTTCATAATGGGTATGCTGGGTCTATGTGGAGCACGCTTGTAAAACTGCAGCTATTCACTTCTGCATGACCATAGTGGAATGCAAAACATTTTTCATCAACGTCGACATGTATTAAAGCGCACTTTTCTTTATGTATTGCGTATTACGTATAATCGAAGCTACTAATATTGGTTGTAGATAATTATCTGGAATTCACATTAGTTTCTGTAGAACTTTGTAAGGACTGTTGGTTAATATTTCTTTCAAAGTTGAATTCAGACTACACCCATACCTACATCTATCGCTATATACATAGAATTTTTCAGTAACCTAGATAAGAGCAACAAGTCTAGCGTCTTACAAGGATATGTTTTGCCCAACCGTGGCCTTAGAGGTAATTTTAGAACTCACACCCCTACACATGGTGGTGGAGGGTGTGGCCTTTGCGGCATAGCACAAACTGACCGGACCAGAGAGTTTGGACATCTCAAAGGGAATTCTCCCCACTTCTAAGTGTACTAACGATGAAATGCTTAATAAGTACAGCTTGAAAAAGACCTTTCTAAGAAGCAAAGTAATAAGAGAGAATATGTGGGAGAATCCTCCACCTACTCCCTAAAAGAAAACACTATCAAATGATATGTGGACGGTTCTAAAACCAATAAACGAATAGATGCGGGGTATTTGGGCCAGCAACCAAATACTCCGAGCCAATGGGAATCAATGCCATTGCAAGATGTGCTCAACTGAATCTGGAACTCCGATAGTCAAGCAGCCATAATTGCGCGCTGAACTCTAACACTTAGTACTGCACTTTATTTTATGTATACGTCGACCAGTGCTAAATCCAACCAACAAGTTAGATAGAAAAAAGAACATCTACATTATCATCAGTACTTCCTACCACAAAAAGGCATTATGTAAAATATGACAAACACAAGGAAGTATTCATAAATACATTTATTTTAAAACGTGCGAAGAGGAGCATGATTTTGAGAAGACCGCATTAGGAATTCCCCCTTCACCGAGACGAAACTTCCACGTAAGTTACTGCTCCGCACGAAGGGCTCTCAACCACTTTGCCGTAAACCCGTTAAATTGAACGTGTATCTTTTTCATAAGTGCCCTTGACAATTTGCATAAAACACAAGAGAGACTCATATTATTTTTTTTTCTTTACATTTTCCGCCTTCGTCCATCTTTCCGTTCGTCAGAGCTCCGTTCGTACGAGAAACCACGAATCACGAATCTGAGGGTGCGATTAGATCGTCGCCGTTGGATTTCGTTAGCGTCTTTCTTCGGTTTATATCGTAATCAATTCCGCCGAGTGCTCAGGTCGACACTAAATTAAGAATAAAATTCATTTGCGGGTGTGTATTATGTAAGTTTACGAAGTAATCTGAAAACGCGAACAACAAATGCAAATGAGTTCCACTTCATTCCGTTCAGAATAGCAACCGGGTCGCCTTTCTCTGTTTGTTTTTATAATCGAATTATTTTCTACTCGTCTCTTATTTATTTTCTGTTATGGTCATAATTAAAGCTTCGTCTCTTGTTTTTCTTGAATTGTTTAAGGAATAAAAGGCCAAAAACCCTTTCGACCTAACTTTCCAAACACTCTCTAAATATAGCTACGAAATTAGCTTGCAATAGAATGCAAAAGCTTCGGAATTGTTTTGACATTGTCGATAATATAAAAATCAACACTTTAGGTTATCAATTCCTGGCTTTGAGGTATAAAGCTATGCCAATAAGTAATCATTATCAAAGACAAAGGTGGTGGTCTAATACCAACTCATATGATAAATGCCCTGAACCTAATCTAGTTCTAATGCTTCCGGGAAGACCTAAACATCTAACCCAAAATCTCAACTTGACTCGAATCAAGTGAACTTGGAATACTCATTTCCAAAAAACCTCAGGAAGGGTTATAAGAGCACTATGGCTTCACCATCGTCTTTTTGGTAAAACCTGAGGGCAGAGATGCCATATCCTTCGTTGGCCTACTTGGCTGTAATCAGACCTATGGTTAGATACACGCTACGAATCTGACGGTGAAAAATAAAATAAAAGAGGAGACCCACACTTATGTAAATGAAATGCAGCAACTTTTTTGCATAGACATATCAGGCGCAATCAGAATCTATTCGAGTCAGGAGACTTAGAGGGCCATTTTCAGATCCTACGAGAGTTAACAAGGTTGGCAAAATTGAAATACCAAATGATACTAAATTTTGACTTCGATAAATAATTTGAAGTGGTGGGGCCGAGGTGAAAGGTATCGGTAGCGTTACGTGCAAGTCCAGTGATTTTTAAAGCACTGGCAGTGCAGTGTGTCCAGGAATGTTGCAGAAGATTGCAGCCAAACAAAGGCCAGTGCGAATTGGCCATGTAGTTAAATTAATTAGTCAAATAAATCTATTTTAGATGCATCCCGATGAAGCAATTCGGTTCCTTTGCAATTAAGATTAGAATGAACATTAATAGTATAGATGTTAATTATAAGAGCTACACGTGGGAGTTGATTGCATTATTAAGCTTGCGTTTTGTTACGTCAAACTGCATTTCGAAGTGTATAAACTAACCTAACTTGAATAAATGTAATTATGCACTTGACGAAGTTGGAATAAATGTAAAATCAATGTTTCTACAAGTTATTTAAATACAAATCTTGTACGACAGTACATATTTGAGGAGACAGCAGTGCGCCCATTACATTCCCCATATTTTCTATAATAAGTCTTCTTCAAATACTTTGACATGCCAGCAAGAGGGTTAAGGATAGGCGGAAGTAATAGAAATGGAAAAACTTTCTTCTGCCCAACATTCAACCAGAAACATAGGAATCCGATAACTTCTGTAATAATCCGAGAGCTCTGAAAATATCATTCATCAATTTATAAATGGAACGGTTTTATGATATATCGTTATGATCGGTAAGAGAAATATACTTAAATTCAATTAGTAAGGGATTATAAGGGTGGACGTGTAATAATAAACTGTTACGGATGTTAAAGGTTTAAGCGTGCTAAAGAACTTTTTTGCACTTCTTCAATCAAATCCCAAAGTTTCGATGATTAAAGGAGAGATGCTATAAAACGCTTTAATTAAAGCAGTGGAGGTTTTATTTGACAAAACGTTTTTTTAGAATTTTTGTAATAAACTCTTATTTTTTACCGCTGTCCTAATTTTTATAAAGAAAATTTGCTTTTTCTTGCATGATTTATGAACATAGTTTTAATGAATTGATGAAATTACTACTAAATAATACAGTAAGGAAAATTAAATGATGGAATTATGGCCGGGGTGAGAGAGAACCGGAATTATAATGCCTGACACTATTCCTTGGCACGAATCCTTTCTGTTTAATTCTTGAAAAGTAAGAATGTGCTCTCTTCTTTACTATTACTTCTTTACTATACTCAAATTCAGTCAACTTTTACCATAAAATATTTTTCTCTTGTCTTTCCGTTAAACCAAACAAATCCTGCATTTTGGAATTGCATATCTTCTAGCGCTAAAAATAAATCATGCCTCCTCTCTGAGTTAAATTCTGTTTTTGTATTAGTTAAAATTATACATCGGCTTCGTTTGAGGTCGTTTGGAACTTTGACAATTATTATCGAACGTCCATTGGAGTGCTCACCGTTGATGTGGAATTGTTGTTGGACAAACTGAGTATTTGATATCACTGGAAGGAATATTGGAAGCCCAGCATCAAGTGTTGCTTACATGGGTTGTGGTATCTCACTCACCGAACTTATTTTATAGGAGTTTGGTGTTGACAATCTGAGATTTTCCAATTAAAATCTATTTTAAATAGAATAAGTTAATAATCCTCATTAACAATATTCCTCCACCCCTTCCTTCCCCCTCCGCCAAGCACCTACCGCAGATAAAAAAAAAGCGTTGGAGTTTGATGTGTAAATCCTAGATACTTAGACAAATCCATGTCCATGATGTGTGTAGATTTAGTGGTCCAAAAATGACACCGTGGGCTCCAGCAAAATCTATGATCTAGGATGATTGTCAAAACTAAGCAAATGCTTGCTGGCCGGACTGCAATTGAATTTTTCTGAAAGTTTTTGAGGTACTTCAAAATGTTTTTCTTTCTCATTCACCCAGACAGGTGAACGGCTCCTGATGATGCATCGTGAAGCACGCGGTCTTGCCAGTTTACGCGTAGCAAATTAAGGATAAGAAGGAGAGGCAAAATTATCACATGCATTTACACAATATAAATTTTTTTATAAAAATCAAACGAAAGAGGTTGGTAGAACAAATTTCCCTTTAGTTACACTGAGTAGTCGGTAGTAAGAAGACTGAATAGTAAACAGACGTAACGTAACTAAACACCTGGCTGTTAAATAATTAAACATAATGACCATACATTGTCTTAAACTATCGATCAAAAGATTGTCCCAAAGTAGAGATTTTGATGCAAGCAGTCTCTTTCAGTTGAAATTCCACGGTACAGAACAAATTGTTATAATTGAGCAGAACTCTTCTTTGCTAATTTCTTTTGATTTGATCATGTCTTCCTCGAGCAGGTGGTAATTGATCATTTAAACAACATAATCTAAGGAATGCAATCAAAAAATTAAATAAATCTGTCAAATGTAATGGAAATGAAGACGCATGGTCTATTAGGCAGCGACTCAGTAAATGTTAGATTATTATCTGATCATACTATATCTATTTCAATCAATGAACTTCTACGAGTTATCAAGAGAGACGGACGAGCAAATTCCACAACGATAACTGTCCACTGAGACATATTGTGCCCTTCATCGGATAAATGGCATACAACCTCTCTACTTTCTTACCTACAATATTATATCGTAGGCTCCAATACCAATTACAATAACAAACATATCTTTGAATTTGTTAATAAGATGAATTCAATTCAACTGTGTATAATTTTACTTTGAAATGGAGCCGTCCCGTTTTTTTTAATGTGTTAAAAAGGTTACATATATTATGAAATATATAATGCATTTTTCCAACCGCCAATTAATTAAACATATCTTTATTTTTAAAATATGTCGACCGGAGGTGGAGTCGAACCACCGAGTATGGCTGTCGCAACACCGTTGCGCTACCGGGCGACTCTACGCCACTATTAATTTTTCACAAATATATGTGAACAGATGTGAAAGCCTGGATAGGCAACAGTTTTCACACCGAAGTATTTATATTTCTTGGCGTTTTTAAAAATAAAAATATGTTTAATTAATTGGCGGTTGGAAAAATGCATTATATATACATGTACTTACGTCAAGAAAAAGAAATACTTCGGTGTTAAAATTGTTGCCTATCCAGGCCTTTACATCAGTTCACATATATTTGTGAAAAATTAATAGTGAAGTAGAGTCGCCCGATAGCGCAACGGTGTTGCGAATGGGCCGCGACAGCCATATTCCGGCTATTTTTGATATAGATAATATTGATGCTAAGCTTGATTTCTTGAACCGCAATATTCTGCTACTGTTTGATAAATATGCTCCGTGTAGGATTACGAAAGGTCGTGTTCCCTGGTTAACTGACAATATTAAATTGCTCATGTCTTTGAGAGATAAAGCTAAGCAGAATTTTAAAAGAAACTAAAGGTTAGCTCATTGGAACTATTATAAAGAATTAAGGAATCTTACTACTCTGAGTGCTAAGAACGAAAAATAGGCTTACTTTAATTATGTTGCTAGGCAATATCGCCCGAAAATCTTATGTAGAGCGTTGAAGAAACTTAATGTCATGAGTAACAGAACTAGATTATTTTTTAGTCTCTCTATCGCCATCTCACGCAGATAGTACATTGGAACCATTTTATAATTCACACAGACTGGTAGAGTCTCGTTTCAGCTTTGTTCCTGTTACTGAGGATACAGTTCTTGGGTTCTTACTTAATATCAGGACTTATTCCACTGGTTCATACTAATGATCTTAACATTAGTATGATTCGTTTATATAATTCCGTACCTTACTCCTTTGATAAACGTGGCGTTGAATGAAAGTTGTTTTCCAAAGATTATCTGTAGTCAAATAAATAGATTCTTAAGTGATAACAATGTTCATCCTGCTGCACAGTCGGACTTTAGGTTTGGTTATAGCTGTGAAACAGCTCTTCTTGGTAATTACTGATGATATAGTTGGGGCCACCGATCAGGTTGATATTACTATGCTTGTCTTACTGGATTACACTAGGGCTATTGACACTATTTGTCACACCATGATTGCGGCTAAATTTCACTATTTCGGCGTTGGTACTAATGCCATTGATCTATTTAAATCATGCCGGACATCTGGTTCTCGACGAATTGAAAGTGGTGTACCACAGGGTTCACAATCTATACTTTCGATTTTACTAGTCAGCTTAAGTTCTGTAAAGCCCATATGTGCGCCGACGATACCCAGATCTACCATTCCTTTGCTCCAGTTCAGTGTTCTATTGCTATTAAAGAAATTAATGATGACCTTGAAAAATTGCATTCAATATCAACTAAACATTCATTACATTTAAATCTGGATAAATCCGGTGTTTTATTATTTGGTAATAGGAACGACAAATCAAAATTATTACAGGAAATTAACTGCATTGTTGGAGGTACACGAGTGAGTATCTGCGACGAAGTTAGGAATCTAGGTGTATTGATGGACACTTCTCTCAGATTTAGGCATCATATTTCCAATTGTGTTGAAAGGGCTGACGATTGTCCAATTAAAGCTCGTATGAAAAGCTATTTCAAATTATCGCATACAATTACATTACACGCACACTTCTGAGTCTGAAAATATACCTAAATTGTATTTTCTCCGTATAATTTTAAACAATATCCGACCTGACTATAAAATCTTAAGTTTCAAAACTGTTGTATTTAACCATGATAAATTTTCGCATTACGACGACGTACTGTCTCACCAACTGTCTAAACGTGTTTTGTTTAAAAAAATAATAAACACAGAAAAACTGCGGATATGCCCCTAAGGCTATTTGAAGTGTCAATAAAGCGACTATTAACGCGCAGTAGCTTCCGCTGAACCGCGGAACCAGTTAATGGCGTATTTGCAACAGTAATTTTGTTTGGGTAGTCGACAAAAATGATATTAACGCACCACTTATATTCACCGCAGGGATTTTTTTTTTTTTTTGTTTTTGTTTTTGCTGAGTGTTTGCGTAGACGTGTACCAAAGCGTGAACTGTATCCGTATTTCTATTTCATTGACATTTGATTGTGTCTTGTCGAACTGTGTGGAATTGCAACATTTCATTTCGGTATTGTACTGTGCACCACGTAAGTCACGTTACATTGAATTTTATGTCATTGTTTCTTTCTGACAATGGAAATAATATTTCAAGTGCTACGGACGATCTATAAAGTGTTCCGAATGCACTTGCAGCCGAACAATAAACGACAATGCTCGTTCTAGTTTTTTTTTCGGCGTTCGTTATGTTGTCTCATTTTTAAAATCGCGTGTAAGCTATTGAACGGTTATTAAGCACCCTGCACTACATTTCGACGATATATGACGTACATTCTTTCAGGTTTAGTTTAGAAATGCTTGATTAATGCTAGTAACTGGAAAACTACAGAGCAGTAAAAAGTTGTATCGAGATTTTGGATTTTGTATAGCAGTATCTAAAGTAAATATTACTAAATTACCGATCAGATTTTTAAAATGGCGGTCAATAAAGCGTGCATTAACAAAAATATCTTCTTCATATAAAATGAATTGCATTATTTTCTAATCATCATCAAGTTTGAAGGACCAAATGCGAATAATAATAATCAATTAAGATTTAGAATTATAAACAACAAAGTTGTCTTAATTTTTATTTATGCTAAGAAGTCGACGTCCAGTAAACGTAAGCTATTAATTTCATTTTTTCTTTCAGATTTTTCGTGGGGTGTGGAAAATATACCAAAACATGACAAGGACAGTTCGTTCCTTACCCACAAACTAAAAGCTAACCCTCATTTCTAAATTATGGAAAAAAAGGACCGACGGTGTTTTTATGAAGCAACAGAATGAAGTTTTATCAAGCAATTCTAATTAGAGTCATAGGAAGCAAAGATATTGGAATGGCCAACAAATTTCCGAGATTACATTTCGACAAATCACATTTAAGTTGCTTTGAAAATACAAGATGCCTTCAAAACATGCCAGTGAGGTTTCCAGAGTGGTTAGCTGTTGAATGAGGTCCTACACAGTATTTGATAGTATACATATACAGTGTGGTCATAAAGTTTGGAACCAAGCTTATAGCAGCATTATTTCCACTACTTCACTCTCTCAACTTTATCTTTCCACCTCACAATGCCTATTCTTCTCAAGTCCTATTCTTCCACCACTTTCAGCCACCTCGATCTAGGTCTTCCTCTTCTTCTCCTACCTCCCGGCTCCCACTGAGTCATTGCATGCGTCACCGCCTCTGGATCCTGCCTCCATATGTGCCCTAGCCATTTAACTCTCTGTTTCTTTATTCTTCTTACTATGTCTTCCCCTTTAATTCTTGCATTATTTCATGATTCATTTTCTGCCAGTACTCGTTCTCTCCAAATTTTGTTGGAGCCAATATTACTCTCATTATTTTTGTTTCAACTATTCTTATACCCTCTTCTTCCCGCTTTGTCATTGACATAGTTTCCGCTCCATACATCACCATTGGCTTTATCACTGTTTCGTAAAGGTTTAGTTTTGTTATTTTTGTGAGTACTTTACTTTTTAATAATTTCTTGTTCGCGTGGAATGTCCTATTTGTCGTAATTATCCTTTCATCAATCTCTGTTCTCCTTTCTCCACTGCTTGCAACCGTAATACCCAGGTACTTAAATTTATGTACCTTCTCGAATTCGTAGTCTCCAATCTTTATTATTCTATGTTCATACTCTTTTCGGTATCTCAATAATTTTGTTTTATTTTGATTCTATTCTATTCTATTAGCATTTCCTCCATTATTTTTCTTTTCTTTGTTATCAGTACTATATCATCAGCATATGCAATTATTTGATGTACCTGTCCTTATATTTCCTTTTTGCATTCCTCTCAATATGTATTCTAACCCCAAATTAAACAAGGTTGCTGACAAGCAATCTCCCTGCCTTACTCCTTTGTTAATTGCAAATTTTTTGGTTTCTCCCTTTTGTGTCAGTATCAATCAAGATGCTTGCTCTTGATTCATTGTCGCACATGTCAATCTTCTTAGTTTTGCTTGTTCCTCTAGGTGCTTTAATGCTATCATAAGTTTATCTCTTTTAATCAAGTTGAAAGCTTGCTCAAAATCCATCTGTTGTTCGTTGGCTTTTTCCATTATTTGCTTTATAATATGTATAGCATCTATTGTCGATAGGTGGTATCAGTTTTTTTTTGCAAAAATTATTCTGATGTTAATTCCGCGTTAACCCTTTCAGCAAACGCTCATCTACAATAAACTACAACCCATCTAATTTTTTGTTACTGATAGATTTAGCTATTTTAATCTAATATATAATTTGTTTTAAAGATAACATCACCATTATAAAATTATAAAAATATATGAGAAATTCTCCTCAAATATTTGAAGACTGCGCTAAAAACAGCCTTAAAAAATTGTATTTTAGATATCGTTTTCTACTAGTTTTTTTTTATGTTTATGTTTCTGTAAACCAATTCAAGTACAGGTATTGTATCGTTGTCGTGTGTATTGTTTTTGAATAGCATTTTGTTTTGACTGAAGCCATCGATTCTCGCAAATAAACAGTCGTAATAACTTACGTAGTTTTGCAAACAAAATAGAGACTGAGGACTAGGATTACCTGATATACATACTCCAACAGCTCTCAGTTTCCCTGTTTACGTTGCTTCAAAAAAATCAAGTAACAATTTGTTCTTTGAAAACTTTCGAATAAAATGCTAACTTATATGCCAACAATTACCATAATTTGTTACGTAAAAATTCATTTGTTTGCTTTGGGTTTGTATTCAGCAAATTAGGAAAAACCTGCAAAATTGCCGTACGCTCATCACATCAATCGAAATCTACACTCGTAAATTAACCTCGTCAAGCCGGTGCATGATTTGTCGGACATAATTAATTTCGTATGCAAATTGTCCGTCATAACAGGGTATCCAACTTGATCAAACAAATCAATCAGAATTTGGAGCAAAATTGAGCCCCCAGTTGACAGGTGCGTACTTTATTTAATTAAATGACTAATCTCGATAAATCTCCAAAGTATTAGGTTTAACATAACATTCAGTAAGTAAAAAATGAACTATCGGATCGCATTTCGTTTTTAAGACGAAAAAGGACATTACTTACATATATCGGTTACGGTACATTTTAAAAATTTGAACGTTATCCGGAATCTACGTTGGAGATGAATGCATCGGGGATTCACCCACAGGTTGGAACGAAGCGAGACAATATTTATAGCCGTTTTATCGTCTCAAATATGCACGACGTGTGTCTATACGCGAAAGCTGAAATTGCCATTTATAAGTGGAATATGCGGAACTGAGACAAGTGTTTAAATTTGCACTTTGACGTTAAACGGAACAATAGACGTAGATATATGATATACTTATAGTGGTATATCCGATAGGCGTAAAATCATTCACGCAACGGTTCCTAAACTATTTAAAACCAGCAGATTTTTTAATGCTTAAGAGCATCTCCGTTATTTCTAAAGATAATGAGATAATTTTTTGTTACCTGAACTATTTTTAACTTAAAAATAAACACTCGCTTAACAAAACGAATAGCAAAACTAGAAGAGGCTAAAATCAGTAATTCTTGTTTTAATTCCATAATGTCCAGAAAATTTATCAATTTGGAGCGGTCACAGCGCTCAAACGCGTTAATGTGCCTTCCTGGTAGTTTGTCCTCTCGTTTAGATTAACAAGATGAACCAACTTGCCCAGAGCGAAGCAGATTCATCAAACGGTTCTCGAGAAAATTTATCTCTATAACGCGTTAATGTGCCTTGCTGGGAGTTTGACCTCTCGCTTAGATTAACAAGGTGAACCTACTTGCCGAGGAGGAAGCAGATCCATCAAACGGTTATCGAGCTAGGTAATATTTATATGATGAGAAAGTTGTCCAGAAAATTTATCAATTTGGAGCGGTCACAGCGCTCAAACGCGTTAATGTGCCTTTCTGGTAGTTTGTCCTCTCGTTTAGATTAACAAGATGAACCAACTTGCCCAGAGTGAAGCAGATTCATCAAACAGTTCTCGAGAAAATTTATCTCTATAACGCGTTAATGTGCCTTGCTGGGAGTTTGGCCTCTCGTTTAGATTAACAAGGTGAACCTACTTGCCGAGGAGGAAGCAGATCCATCAAACGGTTATCGAGCTAGGTAATATTTATATGATGAAAAAGTTGTCCAGAAAATTTATGAAAGTTTGAACGATCACAGCGCTCAAACGCGTTAATGTGCCTTCCTGGTAGTTTGTCCTCTCGTTTAGATTAACAAGATGAACCAACTTGCCCAGAGCGAAGCAGATTCATCAAACGGTTCGCGGTCCATATTTAGACAGTGCGTAAGCTCTGGAACGAAGAAGCTAACCTAGTTGCAAGGCAAGTCGCCACAACTTCATTTGATGAGCACACAATTAGTGAATAACTCGGGATTTTCAGAATTACCAATAAAAAAAAGTTCAATATATGTGTGTAGGTATTTATAAATATTTATTAATAATAGGAAATAATTAAACTGAACATGTATTGTACAATGTATATGCATGAATATATGAATTATACTATATTTGATCCTGATGTAGACAGGATTGGATTCTCGAATGATGACGAAGTTGGTACTACAGCATGCTTAAAGAACGAATTAATTTTAATTTGTTTAGGCTTCGATTTTTCTTTTAACATGAACGCACAGTTCTATACGCGTATTTATTTCTAAGCTTGCTTTTATGGCTCGGTCTTCTTGAGGGTCATATATAACTCTGGTTCTACCGCAACTTCCTCCTCGGATTCAGAAGAATCTTAGACAGAAGACTCTTGACACTCTTCGTCGTGAGATTTAAGTAGATCAAGCACATCATTAAATGAAGACCTCGATTTTGGCCAAGTTGGACAATTTCGGCAATTTCAGCATTTTGTTCTTCGTCTGGTTCAAAATCTGGTGCTATTTCGGGTCACAGATTTCGCCATGCTGGTAATAAAGATTTTTCGCTGATACTTTGCCGTGCTTTAGCAATATTATATCATCATGGATATTGTACCCTTTCCAAAACTCTTTAAGAGTTACTTTTCCTTCACGATCAGTCGCTTGGAAACATTGTTGGTAGGTATATTTGTGGTATTTCTTCTTGAGATTAGCAATGACTTGCTGGTCCATTGGCTGGATTAGTGATGTTATATTAGGTGGTAAATACTGTAAGTTAATAAAATCTGGTACATTTTCAAAGCATAAATTGTGAGATGTGGCGTTATCAATGAAAAGATTAACTTTTCTCACAAATTTTTATTCTTTAAATATCTCTCTACAGCTGGACTAAAATAATATAGAAGCCAATTATCAATAAGTTCACGAGTTATCCAAGCCTTTCTATTACTTTTGAATATAACTGGTAAGTCAGCCTTGGTCACATTTTTTAGAGTTCTGGGATTTTCAAAATTATAAATCAGCAAAGGTCTCATTTTAAATTCACCAGAAGCTTTATGACCTAGTACCCTTTTTTCTTCTTGCATTATGTACTATATAAGACAAAAGTCTTGCATCAACTTTAGCGAGGAACGTAAATAAAGAGAGAAAGATATATACCATCAGTCAACTGTGCGATTATAATATACTTAAGCACTTGTGGTCGGAACGGCGGAGCGTGTCCCGTGATAAGAATATAGACAAATGAAATAGAATAAACAAGGATAAAATGCAGACAAAAAACCCTATTGAATAGATTTAAGGTTAAGCATATACCTAAGTATACTTTTCAGAGAATATGTATTCGGGTTTTAAAGTTTTACCACTATTACATAGTTGCTTTCCAATAATATACTGTATGGGTTCGTATTTTAGTAAATACATAAATTAAGTAGGTATATTTTTGTTATATTTAGTTAAATGTATACATGTTATACAACGCTTATAAGAAACGATTGTATTATAATCGAAAGATCTTGCGATGTAAATTATTTTTTATAATTCCATGCCAAACTTCTACTAAACTATTAATTAAATAATAAAAGAAGTACTACGAGCGCAATTATTTATTAAGAAATAATAATGAATTGAAATAATATTTTCTATCATGAAGTATTACAAAATCAAAACTCATCTACATTGAGATAACAGGAAAACAACCCTAACGACAATCCAAAATTGTCAAAATTTTTATTTTGACAATTTTGTTAGTATTTGGTATAATAGCCTCCATTCGATATCACTTCCTCTAATCTTCTAGCCATTGAAGTAACTAATTTTTGACAAAAGTTAGGAGAAATTTGTTGCCACACGTCTTCACACTGTTGTCGAAGTGCATTGCCGTTGCGAAGATTTCGGTTACCCACCATATCTTCCCAACATCGACCCATATATCCCCATACATTCTCGATGGGATTTAAGTCTGGGGATTTGGATGGCCAATCTATAACTATCACCTCCGGGTGCTCTTCGAACCATCGTTTTACTGCAGCAGCAGTATGAATTGGGCTATTATCCTGGACGAGGACAATATGTCCATCATTTGCCAATGCCAATGGCAGGATGTGATCCTCTAGCAATCCGATGTAAACTTGGGCGGTCATTCGCCCATTTATTGGGATAAATTCTCCTGGCCCATGACTGGACATCCAAGCCCAATACGCGGCAGTTACTCGTCCACTAGTCTTATTCTTGACGATATATTCTGTGTGGAACCTAGTATTTACAGGCCTATACACTTTTTTTTTGCTAACTTGATCAGATCGAAACGTTTTTTCATCCGAAAAAACCACATTCTCCCAATCAAAGTACAGATGCTGGATTGCAAATTCCAAACGTTTTTGAGCGTGATCTTCAGTAAGATCCACAACATGTGCAGGTCTCCTACATCTTCTACCGCGTTGCTTCAACAGTCTTCTTACTGTTCGCGCGCTCACCGGTAAATTGGTTTCCTGTACCAATTTTGGAGCACTGAGGAAGGGATTTTCTTCTATTAAATTGAATAATCGATTCGAATCTTCAATTGACACCTTCCTTGGTGCACCAGACTTTGGTTTCACGGCGACATTGCCCTGGATTTGGTAGCGTCTAATCCACCGTGATACAGTAGATTGCTAAAATTAAAAAAATTTATGGTTAAACATTAATGTATATTTTATTGCAATGCATCTTATCAAAACAGTTCTAAACTAGCCTAATAATTATGTTGTCTAAATGATAATGTTTTGACATTAATTAGTGGATGACACTTAAGCGTTATTTAATTTTGTTTGAAAAATTCGCCATATCTTTATAGTTGAAAAAAAAAGATTACTTACCGATTTATTAATTCGCTCACTTATTCCTCTTCCTATTCCTTGTAATTTGTCCTTTAACATAATCGGTTGAATATCTCTTATCCATTGCAAAGAAACACCACTTTTAAAACTTACGTGGTAGAAAAGAAATCTATAAGTGTCGGTGCGCACCCTGCCGCGATGCGAATATATACATTTGTATATGTAAGCCATCTATTCAATAGACTTTTTTGTCTGCATTTTTTCCGTTGTTTATTCTATTTCATTTCTCCATATTCTTATCATAAGGGGACACGCTCCGCAGTTTCGACCACAAGTGCTTAGGTAGGTATATTATAATCGCACAGTTCACTGATGGTATATATCTTTCTCTCTTTATTTACGTTCCTCGCTAAAGTTGATGCAAGACTTTTGTCTTATATAGTACATATGTGTATAACCTTGGATTAGTGTTGTAAAGTTTGCACCAAATGCATTGGCTGCCGATTTATCTGCGAAAGCTACCTCACCATGCCTAATTGCAAGTTTTATGCCAGTTCGTTTTTGAAAACGAGCAAACCATCCAGCACTTGCTTTGAATTCTAATGTGCACATTGGATCTTCTTTTCTGATTTCAGAAAATATACTAAGAGCCTTCTTACGAATTGTTTCACTAGATAAGTCAGCATCTTCTTCTAATTCACTATACTTTTTCGATGTACGAATTTTTCGTCTTTTCTGTGCGTCTCCCATATTATTTAATATAGGAGATTAATGCTAACGCATTATGTATTAAGTGCAAAATTAATCTTAGGCTACAGACATTCAATATCAAACTGATACTTACAAAAAAGACTCCATTCACATTAGGGATTAATAAGTGTTCACCTATGTAGAAATGAAATTTTAAACGTTTAATTCGTTATTTTCGAAAGCCAAAACAATACAAACACAGTTAAGCTTGAAACGTCGGCAGATAACATAGAAAAAAGGCAATAAATTAAAGCTGCCTGAAACTCGTGACAATTTAACAAGAATAAGCAATTACTTACTTTACAATACACAAATATATATTTATTTTAGTGACTTATTAAATATCAGGGTGGTAGGAATTTTACCGTGGTTTTTTTTTAATGCGGATCAAATCCAAAATCACGATGATGCGAATTTCACGATCTGAGTATCTACTGTAAATGAAAAACCCGAACGTGTATTTATCCTTCAGTCGTATTTAAAATGTACTTGATGCAGGTGACAATTTTATCGACCGTCTAAAAAAAAATTATATGCATGATAGCTTCGGTTTCAAGTAAAAAGGAAATACTGCGAAAACAAATTTAATCAAAATTGATTCAACAAAAGAAGGGACATCAAACCTAAGATAACGAAACTTTATATCAAATTTGTCGTAGCACCAAAGGTATCTAGAAGAAAAGATTACTTTTTAAACAGAATACATAATCCATTCAAGATAGTATTTATAGCACTTAAAACGAGTATGCTAAGATAAAGAAAGTGTCGTATTACATTTAAACATTGGACAACTACACTTACTTTCCTAACAAAGAAAAAAAATTACTAAACTTTTGTTTTATAATCAGGGCTATTTAAAAAAAGGAAAACTTTTAAAGTGAGAAAGTTCCGGCCATTACGAAAGAATCACATTGATTAGTGAAGGTAATATCCCGGTTAGAACAGAAGACCCGGGGAGAATATGATGAAGGAGGGAAGCAAGTGTTTGCTATAGTAGAAAAAAGTTTTCTACAATGTTAATTATAAAGAAATAACAAACTTAGATGAAAAGCTTCACCTCATCTTTTAAATTACAGGATTTTATTCAATTAATATTCCTTCTCCCGCTTCATTACAAGCGACGGGTATTAAATTACGGTAAAAGTAGGAAAACAAAGTTTAAGTTAAAGATTAATCACGTCCTTATATATAAAATGCGTATAATATTTGGAAAGTTAATGAGCTGCTTGTAATGTAAAATATTCCCTTAAGTATGACACCGAAAATATTGAAAATCCTGTTTAAAATTTTGATGAAAGATGTCATTTTTTTAACAGATTTTCACTTTGTTGTTAATGTTGACATTTAATGTAAAAATATACCTTAATTAAATAGAGACTGCAATAGAATTGCGTAGTATGTTCCTAAAATCCAGTTATCCATAGCTAAACATGGTTTCATCAAAAATATCGAATATATCGATTAAAATATATAAGTCGATGGCACAATTTTTTGATTACGTTTTCTCCCGAAGACAAAAGAGTTTCTTCAGTCAGCATTAATTTTTTAGTTCACAGCCTCACTTACTTTACAAACATAACATCTAAAAGGTAATATAGTCACCCCCATAATTAATTACTTTCAACTTCTTTCTCAGTAAACATGTCTTCCTTGGAAGAGGACAAAATTAATTCTACATCGCTTGACTGCAATGAACAAGCACCACCTAATGATGAACCAACAGGTCTTCTATGTTTTCTGGATTTTCCATCCACATCTTCAACTATAAAGTCTTCTTACTTTTGGTGGAGATGACGTTAAGTGTAGGCCCCTTTCTTCTTATCTCCAGAGTTTGATCTTTTGTCAAACTCTCAAGAACCATTTTGAAACTATTGTCACCAGCAGTGGTGGTTTGTTGCTGGTTCTGAATTTGATGGTGTTCGTCAATACTCGCACAGTCTTTGCAATACTCTGACAAATGTGTCTTATGGAACAGTTGCCGCGTTTGTTGCCGAGAACTTTAACGCCAGCTTGCTTTTACGGGCCGAAAAAGATGCCACATCAAGCGATTGTGTCATTGAGTTGAATTGGCCGGAAGGAATATAAACCTTATGTTGTTGTCTACTTAGTTCTAAGGACAAATGTGGAGCCAAATTGTCTCGAATAATCAATTTCGTCCTTTTTGTCTTCTCAAGATACATATGTGAGGCTGACTGATATGACTTAATCATCAAAACAGAAGGGATCAAACTACCCTGACATCATTCTATTTTGTCGTAAGTTTTTTGATAAGTCTTTTTTGAGTATAAATATTTCGCCTGGAATACCACATGACATGGGGATTACGTAAAGTGGAGGCCCCTTTCTTCTTATCTCGAGAGTTTGATCTTTTATCAAACTCTCAAGAATCTTTTTGAAACTATTGTCACCAGCAATAGTGGTTTGTTGCTGGTTCTGAGTTCGTTTCTTCTTGAGAACTTTGACGCCAGCTTGCTTTTAAGGGCCAAAAAAATGCTATATCAAGCGATTGTGTCACTGGGTTGAATTGGCTGAAAGGAACATAAACCTTATGTTGTTGGCTATAAAAACGATAAAACGATAAACGCGATAAAACCACCCTGACATCATTCTATTGTGTCGTAAGCTTTTGGATTCGTATTCCATCCAGTCTGGGTATAAATATTCCTCTTCGTATTATTGTCTTCCACCTTCCACCGGGTCATCTCTAAGGTTGACCACGTTGTAGTTAACTAATAATTTGAAAAAGGCATGTCTTTTATTTTATAGGATTCTCGGTAATTCAAAACGAAATCGATTGCTGGTGTTCATTGACAATTTGTCTTGAATTAATTTAAGGAACTGAAAATAATGAACTCTATTCAGTATCGTATTTAAAGGTTTGCTTCTTGGGTTGATTCAGTAAAGGAGCTCTATATTTTCCAAGTCTTGAACGGCAAACTCGTGTTCAAAACACGTGATTGAACTAACAGGATATATGATGGTACAATTCAAACCCGATATTATGTTCTTAGCCAGCATAGATTGTGCCCATATCGAGCCGAAAATTTCAAAAAAATATGTTTCTTGCTGGTTTCCTTAAATTACGACCAATCTATTGCTTACGATATCATAATTAGCTGTCTATTCCAACTGATTTTCTATTGGCAAAAAAGACATTTGTCTGGAGGCTGCAACTTATCTGTCAAATGAGTTGGAAACTTGAAAAGGACGATGTTGTAATTTATTGGTTTTAATTGACTACAAGGAAATATTGTAATAATGCTGGACTTTGAATCCAGCCAAAAGCAACATACAATCTTTGTAGTTTATTGGTTTTAATCAACCCATGTGACTACAGGGACCGACATGTTGTAATAATGCTGCTTGTTCTGACAAATTCTTAATTCCTTTGAATCCAGCCAGAAGCAGCATACAATGTTTCAAAGTACGCATTTAGTATGCAGAAATGCATGCCAAAACTATAGTGGACTTCTTGCCCGAACCACCAGATACATAGCAGGTAGGCTTTTCCTAATTCTATTTGAGTCACCGTTATTGAATCAAGACTTATCAGACTTAAATGCGAAACCACCTTTGGCATCAACATTATCATTTATAATCTTTTGAACGATCTAATAAACTTCATTAGTTGTTTCTGGCTTTTTTGCATCCTTTCTTAATTCTGGAATGTGTTCGGGCATTTTTAGCTGTTGCCTTTACATTTATCCCAAGATTTCTAGTAAAGAGTGTCTTGTCTGTATCTAAAACCCATGATTGAAAACCATACATTAATATCGGTCTGTCTAAAGAAGAAATGTTCATGTCTCTTTTGTTGGAAAGCTGAAAGCTTGGAAAGTAGATTTGGATTTCATATTGAAATTGTAAACATCTCTAATTCATCTATTTTTTCTAGTTCTCTTGTCTGCATTCTTTTAAGCATACGTTTGAAATTTAGTAAATTGCAAACCTAGTTCATTTTTTTGTGTTGATCTACTTTTAATTCATATTAAAATACTTAGTGTTTTTTTTTCAACTTAGAACTTGATCATTTAAATTCATTTTTTGGTTGTTTTATTCTAGAAACAATACATCGTATAAAATCGTTCATAAAAGATATCCTATAGGCATAGTATAAATAAAATATAACAATAATATTGACAGATACAAACCACAAAACGCTCACCAGTAATATTTTATAATTTATATGACTTGCACAATACAATACACAAAACAGCATAATCAGTCTTTATCGAATTATTTGCAGAAATTTCTACTAAATGCATTATCATTCTCATCGTTGTTCCATTCCGTAATTCCACATTTATTATCATTCCCGCGGATGGTTGAAATTCGTGCCATCAGCTGTATTCATCAATTATTTAAATTTTCCGGATTCTTCTGCGCCGAAAATATCCTTCAGTGTTTTACGCCGGGGCGAATTTATTAGACGAGAATAAATAACGAAATCCACGGAGATTAATCCAATTCCCGCCAACTTACAAATAAATCAATACTTAGCGACGAAATCTTCGGATTGAACTTTACTAGGTGAATAAGGGCGAGACGGCAATGCAAAATAAATCCAATCTAATCCCATCGGACGTATTTGCTGGAACATTTAAAACTGTTTGCAGTTCTTGTTGATTGCGTATGACTCTTTCTGACAAAAAGAATATAAAACGAAACAGTTTACCACGAGAAGCGATGAAAAACCTGATGGAATTACCGCGATCAATTTGAAACGTTAGTGGATCAAAATTAAAAGTTAACACATACCATTACCTATAAAATATCTGTAGAGTTACTGTTAATAGAGATAAACAAATAATGACAGTAAATGTTAAATGAACTAGATGAGATTGTTAACAGGTCGTATATTTAAACTTATTAAACTTGTAGTTACCATAATGGAGTGTGAATCGGTCACACTTTTTTTAACATTACAAAATATGTAACAATTTTTCAAAAAATAGCACGACTCTAGAACGACTATACCTCCATTACAACGCTTGCAACAAAAGAAAAACAAATATTTAACAGTTTTAAACAGTTTTAACAATATTTTCGATTTTGCGACAATACCTTCATCCAGAACAGGTGGATAGCTAAACCAAGTGTCCTTTCTGGATTGTTTTTCTTCCTCTGAATCATTTGTTACAGAAGCAATATTTTTGGATTTTCTCTTATCATTTCTTCTCACAGCCAACGGAAGGTTATCTTGCGAGTCTGAATTGGAGTTGGGAAACCTTACGGCATACTGGATACCAAACACAGATAGCACGCTTAGGGGCAGAACATCTAAAATACTGATATCTTGCCTCAGTGCGACATTTATTCTTTTTCGTTTGTTTCGTTTTGATTGCTGCAACGGCGACTTGTTTTCTTGAATAAAGTCTAATAACGCTTTATAATCTAGGTCTGTACCCGAGTATTCTCTAATAGTTATTCATTTTGGCAGCCGTTTAAAAACTTGTTTTAGGTTGAAAGGAAATTTCGAGTAGCCTGAAATCCCGACCAAACATCTTTTCTTGAAGTAACTCCAATTTCTTCCAGTGTTTGTTTTAGTAAATACAGGAAGTCAGATTTTTTAAAAGAACCTCGATGCCTTGTGTTTCAGTCTATTAAAATTCTTCCAATCGTGCAAAGTAAGCAAGATCCAAATGACCTAACGTTCACATTCTTCAATAACCTCTAAAGTGAAGAGGTTGGACAAATTACCTCCTCAGCATTTTTTGTTCATCTTTTTATCGGAACAAACCTGATTTGCTAGTTCCGTAACAGCAGCCAACCTTTACCACCATTTCCTTTTCTATTTTCGTCCCACTCTCCGTATCGATGTTTTACCTTGTAGACAACGAATGTCAGTAGAAGATCTCCATTTGCTAAAACAGACATCATTACGCGTACGACTTTGAGACGTCTATGATTCGATCACAGTGCTCAGTCCCTCAACTTTGGGTTTCCTCCGTTTGTGACTCAAGCTTACCACGACGATGTTTTCGACATTTTTAATTCTGCAAAATATTCTTTCAAAGTTTCACCGTCCGATTTTTTTTATATTTTGGCAAAATGACCGCCCATTTCGAGCCAACCCCCTTTCGGTTAAGGTATTGTTTCACTAGCATCCTTGCGCCGCATTCTATAAGAGGAAACCCCCATTATAATTGCTAAACCCAATCTGTTTTTTTACTGCTATCAGAGTTCTCTGTCCTCCAACTGTGGCGGAATGATTTCCTTAAATTCCGGCACTAATTGTGGACCTGGGTATCCCATAAGCGACACTTCTGATGTCTCCAACAGCTCTGTTCGAAGTCACCTCCTAAAGGAAAGATATTTTGGTTTTTATCCTGCATATAAGAAAATATATATAAAAAACCCTGTTTGAATATGGAAATGAAAACAATCAATATAGAACGCTACAATATATAAAACAAGTTATTTTTCTACTTTTCCAAAACGCGATTTTTTACCCTGATAAACAATCAATCAGATGGTTTGAGTTATGTTCGCATGCAATGCCATTGGTCACTGGATATCTTGCGTATAATTTTTGGTCGTTGTCTGAAGGTAGCTTATTTGAAGGTACCTAAAACAGTAATAAGCTACTAAATAGCAAAAAAATCCAGTCGCGTACATAATTCCCTGTAAATAAATTTCGCTAAAATCGATTGCCCCAAACCTGTACAATCCTGACTCGTTCCAAAATAAAACTCAACCCACGAACCTTCTAGGTATATATAATCAAGAAAAAATCCTGAAATCTCAAGAAGTGCTAAACTCCTCTAATCAAATCGAATCTTAGAAAGTTATAAACCTATTGGCCAAATTCAAACAAACTTAACCAATTAAAATCGTAAAATGTTCAATACCAATAAAGCAAATCGTGCAAATTCCAAAAGTGACCAATCCTAAAGATCCAAATCCAATTTGTAAAAGGAAACATTAAAATCGAATCAAATCATTCAACGAATTTTAAACTCAACCTCTGAAATTTGCCCCCAAAACTGTTAAATACTTATAAAGAACGTTTCGAATAGATCAAATCCAAAACACAATTATAGAACAGTGAATGAGCCAACCTCCTAAACCCTCCTAAAGCGAAACAAAGCCAACCTGCACCAACGCCTTAGATAGTGTTTCAGGATTAAAGAACAAAATTTCATTTCATGCCTTATGTCCAATATTGTCAAGTTCATCTACAAATTGATGTTAATTATTAATTACTTGTTTATTAATCGCACGCATAGGATATAAATTAAATTTTTTACACTTTTAACATGTTAAATACATCTTTTCTAACGTTAAGTTTCAATTATTATATTTTACAATTTTACAATATTAGATGTCAGTTTATGGCAGTAACGATCTTATATAGTCATTTTATGCAAGATAACTCACGTATACTTATATGATATGCTGATATCGTACAGGTAATCGTTAGATGTGCTAACGTTGCGAAAATGTCAGCGTTTTAACGAACTGTACCTTGTTTGAGCTAAATTTAACGCCTTGCCAGTTGAAGGACTACATGAATAATGGTTTCCTATCAGTCGATGTACTTCCCATGCATCAATGTTCCGTCAGACCTCGACGTTAACTAGCCGTATAAAATTCACCACGTTCTCGTTTAGCATTAAAGCAGGTTTAATAGAGTAATGCATAGGAAAGGATGTATTTCCAATGAGAAAATCTAATTTAGTCTAGTTCTAAGATAGAAGAGAATTTATATCTAATCTAATCACTACATATATTAAGTAAGGAACTCGTTTTAAATTTAGCGGAAAATCTTCCTTTTGTTCAAATCCGACGTAGTATTACAATGATTTATATTAAAAAGTAAAACTCTGATAAAATTATTCGCACAAACATCTGCGTAGCATAACGCCTCCAATATTTCCGTCAGACATTAGGCAGATAAGTATATTACTTTATTTCCTAACATAATTTCAAAGGAGAAATTCTCTCGTTATAACGGTAAAACATTCAGTCAATTTCGAGAGATCTGCTTAATTTTACCCGAATTCCGAATAAACATTATATTAAATTTACATTGACTTCGTGTTCTTCTGAGCAAATATTGGATAGAGCACAGTGTGCGATTGCACAAAGCGTTTCAAAAATATCTCCGTTTATTCCTCGTTCCCATTTCATACGATGAGATAATCGATGAGGAGGAATCATACTCGTATTTTAATATAAAATTTTGTTCGCAATTGGACTCGGGAAAAGTTTTATTAGAACTTGAAATCTGGCTACTAATTATAAATTTCAATTTACACCAATATATAGAAACAATAGAGGAGAAAGAGCGGATTTGAACAAAAAAATTAAAACATGTTCTTACAAATCTTTATTTAGCTTAATAAACGACGCCGTTTAAAATAGGAGAACATTTATCTTTAGCTGCAACACATCAAAAAAAAAAACATTAAAACGGTAGGTCCTTATTTAAAAATAAACAAAAATTGCTTTTGTTAGGACATGCTGAAAAACGGAAACTAAAAATATACATTGACAACAAAACTAAATCTTATAAATATGTTATGTAGATGCAAACGTGAATAAAACAAAATCGAAAGACAACTATTTAGTAAACGTTTAAACCAGTGATACCCAAACTTTTTCGTCTCCTAGACCACGTATCAATTTTTTCTACACACATCAACATAATCTAAGGATATATATCTTATTTGCTTAAAAAAATAATTTAATGCATCTTTTTACCCATTTTTGTCTTGAAAGTTAAATGTAAAATAAACTATGAGTGAAATTAACTTAAATTAATATTTAAAATAATTTTAATAATAATTTATTAATTAGAAATTAGAAATTCTACAAAATGGAACTAAACAACAATTCACAATTAATCTTATATTGAATTAGAATAAAGAGTGGGACCTCCTCTGCAGTTTAAAACCGCCCTACATCTTCTTGGCATAGACAGAATAAGATTGTCCAAGTCTTCTTGTGGAAGAAGATTCCACTGTCGTGAAAGAAGTTCTTGCAGTTGCCGTCGATTTTGTATAGCATCCATATGTGGCAGGCATCTTCTCTGAAGCATATCCCATGCATGCTCAATGGGATTGAGGTCTGGGGATTGAGCTGGCTATGGCAAAACCTCGTTTCTTGCTTCATTGATCCAATCGGTAACAACTCTTGCCACATGTGGTCGTGCATTGTCATACATAAGGGTTAAATTTCGGCCCAACGCTTCTGCAAATGGCTGAACAACAGGTTCAAGAATATTCTGGATGTATTGCTCAGCATTTAAGAATGATCTAGAAAAACGAGATTAGTTTTCCTACCCAGCATAATTCCCGCCCATATCATTACAGTACCACCTCGGTAGCTGTGTGGGCATGCTGTAGCCTTGCTGCATTACCAGGCTAACGCCAGACTCTTAATCTGCGAGTATCTGGTCTTAATCCGAATCGCGACTGGTCAGAAAAAAGTATAGTCGACCATTATTCTCGAGTCCAGTTTAAGTGTTCTCGAGCCCAGTTTACTCGATGTCCTCGATTTCCCCTGGATAATGATGGAACCCTAAGGGGGCGTCTGGACTGAAGATTGACTTCTCTTAAACGACGGCTGATGGTTTGGCTGTGGACTGTCACGTTATGCACTGCCTGGAGACGCAATTTTAACTCAGTAGCAGTTAGTGAACTCTGTCGGCGAGCCTGAAGAGTGATGTACCGGTCCTGAATACCAGTAGTGACGCGTCTTCTTCCAAGATGTTGTTCCCTTGGATTACCTGTATCTCTGTAACATCGCCATAGTCGGCTAATTACGCTCTGTGTTGTACCTAGCCGCTCCGCTACGTCAACTTGTCTTACTCCAACTTCCAGCATTCCAACTGCCCTATTAATTTCGTCAGGATGCAAATGACGACGTCTATTTTGTTCATTCATGTTTGCTTTTAACGCAATTTATGCTTACACTTATCAGTGGCTACTAATTTTTGTGAAACAACGCAGAAATGGTGGAAGAAGTAACACACTAAAGTTAAAATTCAAAACATTTTAAGAGTTATCATTAACTGTACTTGTTTAATGGATACTTTTGACAGATAGTTGTTTTTAAGTTACCTAGCTACCAAACTAAACAACAAGTGACAATATTAACGGAAGTAAAATCAAGCAAATAAAATGAAAATTAATATCCTTGGATTATGTTGATGTGTGTATTTTCACCCCCTTCCCTCCACGCACACACGTCTTACTTTAAATCTCCTCGATCGATCATTTCTAATCTGTAAAGCCATTAGAAACTTGCTTCCGATAATTTATGATGCGTGGTAAGTAATAGGTATGTCTCTCTGACACCAAAATTGCTGATATTCCTTTCTGAACTGTACCTTGAGCTCTTCATTAATGCTTGTTCCAATCTTCTTGTAATCTAACAGCTGTACAAGAATCATTTTTCACTTCTTTATTATAATGTTCGGTAATTTGCACTGATTCAGTCTGTGCTTTTAAATAAGGTTTCAAAACATGGAGTGTTACATATTAAATGTTACGTATTAAGTGAGAAGCAGACGGCAGTAAGGACTAATCAACCAGAGTGCTCATTGTTTACGATTTCATTTGTTATTTGCTCAAGCATAGGTCAATCAGTGCTATTTGAAGAAGTCCTCCGAAATCCTCTGAATGGTTCTCATACTTATCCGGAATTATTAAAAAATTCTTCTAATAAATGGCCAGTCTGACAGGTTTGAAGCACCTATTGGGCTAAGGGGGTGGGCATCTTTGATCATGAAATTTTTGAACTAGACCTCTTATAGAAAAGAGTAACGAGAAAACGTTATTGCCAATTACACCAGCTGCATCATTGTGTGACTATGGTACCTCTTCGCCTGACATTACACTCGCAATTTGCTTGACACTTTTTGGAGTTCACAATTTTTGGGTGCACGTAAATCATTGGTATCCCAATTTCATCGAGGTTCCACATCCTAACTGCTGTGTTAAATCCTGTAAACCGTCCAAAGCTAATAGCTCCAGGTTTAGACAAAGAAGAAATATTATTTCTTTTGTTTGTTTGTTGCGTTCTTTTTTTTAACTCAGTTTGCTTCCTCTTTTGTAACCTACCCAAAGTATTCTGTTCCAATTTACCCTTACCTGGAGTTTCAGCTAAAACTTTACACTTTCTTCGTGCTACATCTGGTTCTCACCTCCACAAGCTAGAATGCAAATAGTCTAACACAAATGAATCGAGTTTTCGAAACGTTTTCTACAGATAATTTTCTTTGCATTTTTCTACAATTTCTGTAGCCGAACGAACATCCTAACTAAACTGAATGTGAAAGACAAACAAAGAGATGTATCTATGTTTTCTATGGATTGGTTTAGGACCATACACCTGGCTCAGTAAAACCCTCATTAAAATATTTAATGGCAAAAGATGCCAAATAAGCTTTCTTAAGTTTTTCAATTGTTATCCTGTATCCACGATTTGACAACATTCAGTTATTTGTGGCAATTTGCAATTTAATTTTGAAGGATGAGTAGACAGTCAGATCAAGCAGCTATAATATGTACATATGTATGAGGGGTTCACAAAAATACTATGGATTTAGATTAGATAATGGATGTCAATCATGGTATTAAATTCATGGTTAAAATCTGACGCGTTCAAAATTGCTCGCTGTTGAAAAACTTCTCCTCTACAGTTCTGACAGTTACAGCTATTTAAATAGTTGCGACAACTGTTAATAATAGAAGTATTAATTTTGTAACAACTTTAATAAGCATCAATTTGGATTATGACAAACATGAAATCTAAGAATATAAATTATGTAATTTCCATTATAGACCTTAAAATTTTATACCAATTAAAATGTTTCTCACTAAAACTGAAGGGAAAAAAGAATGAAGTAAGGAATGTAATATACGAGAAATGTTTACGACACTCACATAACTCCATGTATAATACCAACGCACAATGAAAGGCAAAATCCGTCTGTTGACACACACATCGAAGTAAAAAATCACCGTTTAACAAACGGAATGAATTATTAAAACGGCTACATGTTTATTTCATGTGTACGGATGCATTGACTGAGCACATGCGTTCCACAAAAAGTTAACGCAACCCAATAAATCGCGAAACTTTTCTAATAAAAGTAAAAGAACGAATAACGCGAACGTCCGAAAAAAACAAGATACGACAGAAGCGTGTAAAAAAAACTCAGAGGGACATGAATGTGTAGTTGAAGCTTCGCTGTTTTTTTTTCCGGCATTCAAAGCGTATTTGGTTGGCTACTGTTTCTTTTTCGGCTTCGCTACTATTGTTTGCGTATACTGTGAAGAAACCTCATTAGAGTGGTGGCGATCCAATAATTGTAAGTGTGGTTGATTTTGACAGATACAGTTGAAAGCAACAAATTTTTGAATACAATTTTTATAATCTAAATAAAGCTGTTAGGCCTTTGAGATAAGATCTTTATTGTGGTAGCGTCCTTTTATTATTTTTAATTACCAAGGATTTATATGATTTTACATGAAATTAAAATACGAAAATATGAAAATCTTGTTATTAATTATTTCAAAATTAGCGCTAAATCTGCGTTCAGCATATTTTATTGTTAGTGTTAATTTTAGCAATTTACTAGATATCATCTTCCGCAATTTATATTGCTTTGTCCAACAATATATTTTTATTAAAAGTTGTAACAATCCTAGGTATTTTTGGAATTTGTAATCTTTTTTTTTGTTTTGGTCGGGCATCTTTTCTACTAAGTCGTAAATATACGTGACAACTCTCCAAATATTATATCCATAGTTTAGTGTTACCAACTGCCAAATATTGCAAATATTTCTTTCCCCAGTCAGTGCAGATCCTAAACTTAGAATAAGAACTGAAGTGGTTTCAAACTAGAGCTTCGAAGCACTGTGTCCTTAATTTTGTTTTCCCTCTGACATATCCTTCTCCGATTTTGGTACTTGAACCATTTGGTTACTCTGGATTTGAAGACCTGTTCTGCCAGTAAAATTGGCACGATGTACATAGATCTCTTTGACAGAATTAGTAACTGATTGCTGCTTCCACAACTTATTCAGAGTACCGCATTCGAATCAACGACAAGAAGCTCTTGTTGAATGATTACTTGCTGGATAAGTGGATCTATTGATATTGGTTGCGAAAGAACCAATGAGCAGCCATTATAGTTCCAAGCAAGATACTCTATAGAGTTTCAAGGTGTGAATTTGGGCCGTCGACCACACTAATGAGCCGCATGATAGAACTGTCCTCAAAATAAAGGTGTAAAATAGAAAGATGTTTTTTTTTTTTTCCTTCACAAGCGGATTCACCCGAAGCCGCAACTCGTCGCACATTCCTTAATAGAGAGAACTGTTCTCTGAGAATATTGAATATAATAAATTATGTGAAGTTTCGCGATAAGATTAAGACCATGTAATTAATGACTGAAGAAGGAAGACATTTTAACGCCTCGTTCGAAATGTCCTGTCTATGTGCTTTTTTGCCACTTCATATCTACTACTGGTGTACTGACAAGATCGCTTCCGCTGGCAGCTTATCATTCTCGTCGTTGCCATTGGTATGATCTTCAAAGATTTGCCAGATGAGTGACATCTTGTCAGACGTCTGATCATCTCTGTATACTACACTGTTTGACCCAGTAAGAGATTATAGCTTTTCTTTGCTCTTTAGATTTTAGACATCTTCCAATGTGAAAGGTCCTCAGAATTCAATGAGTTAATCTTGTCCTGTCTAGAGTCTGTCTATAATTATTTGGATTGGTTTTTAGATCTTTCGTCAGTGTGCTTGCTGTTACTATGTCAGCTAAATCCAATAAACTTTGGGCGTCATTTTCTCCCCTTATTCTTATTCTTTCACGGAGGTACTGCAGGAGGTAGTGCAGCCTATATTATGAAACATACATATGTTTCAAAAAACGTTTTGTAACAATGTACCTACATGATAAACCTACATTATTTTAGAGTATATTTGTAGTAAAATATACGAAATTATGTCGCGAGAATTAACATTATTTTCAACCAAAATATCAACATTGTTTTGACAGTTCATGTGACGTTTGTAATAGTTTCCAAAGTTCTTTCTAATTTTTTCAGACTTTTAGAGATGGTTAAGTACTGAAAGTGTAGCTATTCACTTGCTGCGCTTATTTAGAGGTACGTCTTTAGCGTTTGATCACTTCAAAATCAGTGGAAAATAACTACGAACTGTGATATGTAACTTCAACTGATTTTCGTTTTTTTTTTTTTATAGCCTAGACATAAATCATCATTTTGGACCCTTTTCAGGGTTTGGTTACCTGTCAAAATCTCTCGCGATATGTAACTTCCAAAACGCATACCAAGAGCTAACTTTTAATGTGATGATCTTCTTTATATGAGTGAAAGAAAGATGAAAATATGATTTATATGAGTTAACAAAGTCGAGATATATGTACGCATGCTATTCTGCTGAACAATTGTGTGATGTATGCTGTCGCTGTCTAACAGCAAGTACCCACCACTGTTCTTTACCCTTGTCTAACTACTAGAAAATGCTATCGTCACATCGATCTTTTCAATTTCAATCAATTCAACGAAGCCCTCATCCGTACTACTGCGAGGTGAGGGGGACGAATCATGCGCATGTATGCTTACAGTTGAAGTCCGTTCCATTTCCAGTAGACCCACAGGTTGCAAATAATAACACGGTAGATATTAACATGTTTTTTAATTGTTTCTGGGTGGCTGGCTTGGCCCTCATAGCAATATTATTTGTTTTCTCAAAGATTCCGAATAAAATACAATATTTATATTTTATGATAAATTGTAATAGATCTAAATGTTTGTAAATTTTCTTTAGCTAGGTGATTCCACATAATCTTCTCTACTGGATCCTGTACATACATGGTGATGCCATCGGAATAAGATTTGAAGTTATTGAGTGTAGGCAGGTAGGTTTGGTAAGATAGGTGACATCGATTCTTTATTTTAATTTTGATCTTTTTATAAATGCACCGCGGATTACAAAGTTATACATGATGTCAAGTATATTGCCTATGACAAACTTCATAGACCTTATTAATATTACTAGACTTTGTTACAGATGCAATCCTACGATTTTACTACATCGTGGTACTATATTCTCATCTCCATCAGAGCCACTAGTTCCTTAAATTTAATTCCTGATACCGCCAGGATATGCAACCCTTCGCCCAAAATTCATTCTAATCTGTAAGGCAATGCTAACTGTTAACCTTCTACAGACAACCCCTATTAAGTTTTAAGGCAATCACTTCCACATTTACATCCTAAGCTTTCTGTAGATACCGGTAATTTTTTTTATTACATAAACTTTGTGTATTTTGTCAGATCGTAATAATATATCGGTTTTAATATATTTTTAAGGACAGAAAATACGCAGTAGCACCTTGTGGTTCATTCGAAATCGTAAAAGATTACTATTAACACGGTGTGGGCCTTACTCAGAAGCTCGTGAGATATAAATGGGCAGTAAATTTTTAGATAAGTAAATTCCGCAACGCCGGCAATGTAGAAAAGGTCTCTTCAAATAGAAGATATAAATCATGCCGCATATACGCCGTGAACTCATCTTTAAAATTAAGCACAGTCCATACGCGAACGTGGGAGAAGCCTAAGTTGTAGATATATGGTGTGAAAATTATAGTAATAAGTATAACCGCTGAACGAAGAGACGGTAATGGTGGTCGCGTAGGTGGGGAAATTGTATTCATGAAATGGAAGAGCTCCGTATCACGGAGGTCCTGATAAATGTGTGGCCGATGTGATATTCCTCGCATGAGATACGTATACTGCTGGTCTTTTATGTATGTAATGTATGTGTGTGAGTACCTAGTTGGTATGACGGAGGTGGCTAGGAGAATGTTCGCGACACAGCCAACTATCGTGAAATAGGTACCGCCGACGAGAATGCAACTGTCACATGGCGTTAGTTCCAATGCGTTGCAATGAAACTACGGCTTTGAATAGAAGCCTCTCTAGACGAGCGAAATGATAAATAACATTGTGTCTGTTAGTAAATTTAGTTTTCACATCATCAGAATTTTCATTGTCAACAACATAATAAGATAAAAAAAAAAAGAGTAACGAATAGAAAATTACAAAACCATAGTCATGTTTATATTATTTATTTAGAATAGTTGCTATATTATTCAACGAGCTGCCGCCTGTTCTTGAAACATATTTATTACGGAACATACACAGAAAATAAAAAGAAATAGGAACTTGCGTATGGAGTTTATAGAAGCTTGCCGGAGGAACTAAATATTCCTCACTACTAAAGTATAAACAAAACCGTTTCAAAATGACCCGTATTACATAAAGCAGACACACAAGTAGCTTTTCAAAATACGGACACCAGAAAAAAATAGGAAAAAAACTACATTTTCTATATTCTTCCATTCGTAGCTGGCGATTAGTTAGAGATACTTTACTTTAGTGTCGGGATTGCCACGTCACAAACCCTTTTTTTATCATCTTCCAACTGGATTTCGCACCAATTTTCTTTATAAATCGTTGCATCCGCATATTTCTATCGCTGACAAGTTTTCGGTTTTATCGTTTCGGGCTGGATAGTAGTGAACACAAAGTATGACCTAAAGCAAAATACACACGACAACGAACATATTCCTGGCAGATACCCCATGTGGTTTAATTGTAATCAAGTAGACTTCTTATAGCGGTTATCAACAAGAACGAAGTAAAAACTTTAGATATGCAAGCGATTGCCCAACGTTTGATCATCAAGCACAGAATTTTTGTTACAGGATAAGATTGACCAACTAATTTTTACCACCAAATTATTTGGTGACAGTTAATATCTATGTGGCTTAGAAGTTACATATTCCAAAAGGATTTCAGTGATTTTGAGATGTAACCTGACTTGAAAATATGATAATTTGTTATTTTACGTCTCTAGACCACAACAAAGCGAAAATCATCATTTAGTTACACATACATTCCTCACGGACTTGGAAGTGATCAAACAAAAACATGAAAACTTAAACGACTATATTTTCAGCATTTGACCACCTCTAGAAGTCTCTTGGTAAACGTAATGAAGTTTGAATATCATGTATGTAGTTGTAACGTTTTCAGCGTTTGACTACCTCTCAAAGTTTGTAAAAAATGTAATGAACTTTAGAAATTCTGTTATATGTATCCTAAAGCCTCAAGTACACGAGGCGAGTTTACAAACTAACAAGCCGGCTTGTAAAAAGCAGGCGAGTGTGCTAGTAGTCGAGTACACACGAAATTTCGCACTTGCTCAGTAGCCAACTAGCTAGCGTGTGAAAACACTTGTTGTCATCTGCTGTTAAGTTAGGTTATTGTGTCAGTGAAAATTTGCTAAATTGATGGTTTCCCTACAGTGTCCTACCTAGATTCTATTGTGAAAATGAAGTGGAACACGAGTAATATTTCATTGTTTTTACAAGTGCAACTCCCCCTAGAACCAGCTCCTCCGACATTTTCGAGACCAATGCTACTAGCCACTTATGCACAAGCTACTGTGAGTACACGTGGCTAGTTTACATGCTAGCTCGCTCAAAAGTCGGCGAGTCGTGTGTAAAGTCGCCGGCAGATCAACTTTTTCCAGAGCATTTTTACAAGCAGCTAACGGAGCGAGTGCATCGAGTACACTCGGCTACTTTACGAGCTGCTTGTGAGGGAAAGGCTTTAAAGGTCGAATAAAAATTAACGGATTGGTGAACCAAATGATGATTTTCAATTTCTTGTAGTCCTGAGACATGAAACAACAACTTGTACCATTTTCAATGTTTGACCACGTTTCAAAATCTTAAAAGATTGTGAAGAACTTTGGAAACCCTATTTTATCAAACTTCAAAGTCGAATAAAAATTAACAGGTGCATGGTCAAACGATAATTTTTGATATCTGAATCTGATATGATTTAGAGACATGAAACAACAAATTGTAATATTATCAGAGTTTGACCACCTCCCTAAGTTTGTAAAAAATTAAATAAACTTTGGAAACTTTTTTATATGTAACTTCAACGCAGAGCACCTCTCAAAATCTGCAGAAATGTGAAAAATCCATTGTGTGTAACTTCAAGGTCAAATAAAAAGTAACGGTGGCTACTTAAACGATGATTCTTATGGTTTAGAGACATGAAATGACAACTTTTAATATTGTCAGCATTTGAAGACCCTTCAGAGGTCGTAAAATTCCTTGCTATATTTAAGTTCACCCCACAAAATATTAACCTGTTTTTCCATTTTTTTTCCTGACTGTTTTAGAATTTTCAGAGAAATCGCATGATTAAATGTCGTCAAATAAATGCCAATACTATCCTGCAACAAAACTTTGTCTTTGAAGACAAAAAGATTTTAGTATTTTTTTTTCGAAACTGAAAATTTTTTTCGAAACTGAAAATTTAAGAAGAAAAACAATCGTGTCTAGAAAACAAAATTGGAACGCCTACATATATGTCTGTCGCGACCATAGTCTAAAGAACAGGTGGTGAATCGAAATTGCTGGTTAATAAATGGTCGTTTTTGACTATTTGGTACCACTTTGTACACCTCAATAATTTACATACCTAGATAAATAGAGAGATAGATCCACTGTCGTCATACGCACGACATTACTAAAGTACTAACGTTTTTGTTAATAAAAAGATCCACCACACTCCCTACTAGTAAGAAACCCAAACGAGCAACTCTAATTATCACCAAGATCAACAGATAAAACAACGGTATCACCAAACACCAACAACGCATGAGTTCTCATCATCATTCGGCATTCGGTTGAAGATGAGAACCCATACGTTCTCGAAACACGTGTCCCGAATAATTAATCAAAGTTGTGGTGTTTGGTGATATCGATGTTTTATCTGTTTATTACGAGTCCATGATCCTTGAAATCACACCAAAATCAACATTTATGGTTTGATACAAATAAACTTCGTTAACAGCAGACAGCACAACGCTTAATAATTAATTCGACACAAGTTTTCCTAGAACGTGTGGACCATAATTATCAACCGAATACGGAATCACTAAATAAAAACTGGACATTTAAGTTCTGTTATAAATATTTGTTACACAATAGTGCATTAAAACAATCTTAGGAAACTTAAAAGACAAACCATAAAAATGAGACAGAAGTTTGGAATGTACAATATTGCATACAAAAAGTGGAACGTTTATATTGGACAAATGAAACAATCGAGACTAGATTTAAGAAATAAATAAGGAACATACCTACATATGTCAGTAATTAGGTAGTCATAGATAAATAAACCAAGTTATTGACTTTTGTAAATGTTTAGTAAAGGAATAATTTTGAACGTCAGTTTTTTAATTAATAGTTGTAGTGTCCGGTGTTACCGATATTTGGCTATAATATACGAGCCCACAGCTATTGAAATCACGTTTGTAGTTTTAAAAAATACTGCAATTTAAAACAAAAATAAATGTGTTCATCCACGAATACGTTTCTGTATTTTTTCATACCTACCTACACATACCTATACACAGTAATATTCAAATATATAATCAAAAGACTGTTTTAAGTTGATAAACTCAAATTCATTTTATTTAGGACGTGGTGAAGAAAAAACTACTAAACTTTTTATTTATTTATATTCAGTCAACTTTTTCTTGCGTAATTCATAAACTCTTTATACATCCATTTGCAAGTATATATGTATCAATGACATTGCTTCATTGTCGCAATGAGATAACAACATTTGTATCACGAACATAACAAACGCAACAGTAGCGGTTTTCCAAAAAGTTTTCCCCTCAAATCTTTTCCCAATAACGATTTCCAATTTAGCAATAACAACAACTGTTTTGTGAATAGGAATATGGAAACAATAAAATGACTAAAAACTTTATCAATTTATTACAGTTTCGGTTTTAAAAGCACACTGCTGAAACGTTTCTCATATTTAAAATATAAGTAACTCTACCTGAATAAAATATGGAAATTTGACAGTACATTATGTAGTTGGCAAAGCAAAGCCAAATGACAATAATAAGAAAAGTCAGTATTGCAACACAATCGTACATAATTTAGCATCATCACATGTTATAATATCGTATATATATTATATATATTATATTACTATACATTCACTAGGTGCAATTACAATTATAATAAAATATATTAAATATAATAAAAAAAGAAATGGATCCATCAACGTTCTTACAGACAAATTAGCTGAAACAGAATAAAAAAAAATTAGATTTACTCAAATTAATTTTTTACTTTACGTTTTTACTTCTTTTTCAGTGTGAAGAAACTCTTTCGCTTTTGATCATCTTTCTGTCCTGAAGCGGGCAAAGTTTGCGAGCGTGAAGGTCCTGCAGATTTTGCGTCTTGTATATCGGTGATCCTGGCGACCCAATTATTCATTTCACCATCATCATGGGCCTGGAATAAGAATTCAGCTCCGCTATCTAGTTTTAGGCGGAAAACGTGTTTCCTCTTCTTATAATCGTTGGCCACGCTAGCGCTGGCACCAAGTAAATTCAATGGCTGTTCACCCTTCAGCGTCTGTTCAGGCTGTGCTTTCGCGGATTTAGCATCCTTGTAGAAATGTAACTGTGTGCCTTTCAGAACACAGTACATCGCTATCCATGATCTGTTCGTTGATTTCAGCGTTGTGCTTTCCCACTCATGTTTTCGCGTAAGGATACCCTCCAAAGCAGGTTCTTCATCAGTAGGACTAACTTGCTCTGTACACACACAAAAAAATAAATAAAATTATTATTGATGAAATACATATCAAATTAAAACAAAAATTACAAATACATCAGTAAAAGAAAATATAAAAATACAAAGTTTTTAGTGGAGCCCCCTGTATATCACTTTTAAACTTATCTTCCGAATTTTTTGCACCTAGTAAACTCACATAGCTGGTGTAATTCAAAACCAGAGACCAAGGGGTAAAGTGTAACAAATGAAGTTGTTTAAATTAACCACAAATTTTGGAACTCGAAAGATGGAAACAGAATTATCAAAGAAGCCTCATTAAAAACAGTCCACTTGATATACGAGAGAAAATTTGCAAGTACACAAAAAGCATTTTTCTATTATATGGTTCTGATAAATTGAAATACTAAACTAACAACCTTGTGGTTGCGTTGAAGTCTTCCATGATTTCTAAAGTCTTTAGAAACCTTCTGAAGAAGCTGACAGCATAGACAGGGAAACATCAATTCTAAACTTATCTACACGACCACAACCGGAAGGCTTCAACACAATAAACGACGGTCGTGAAAACTTACGCTCAACAATCTTGTCGTTAAAAACTACTCTCAATATTAACGACAATGAGTGTAAAAGCCAAATGGAATATATTCATTATTTCGGTTATTGTAAATATTTATAAAAAAATCCTGAAACACGTGAAATTTAAATTATAAATTGACATTCTTCAACGTAAAAATGCGATCCCTACCTTCAACCCCCTTCGAATGACAGGTACAACACCCATTTTTTTAAATGGGAAGTATAGGCTTGTGATATATCGTTTCAAAAGTCTCTTTATTCTCTATTCAAAAATGTTATCGTTTTTAAGTTTGTTGTAACAATTAAGATAGAACAAACTAAAATCATGTTGTTATCGAAGTTCGCTATAATATACTCAAAAAATAAAATGTTTGCATTACATTTTATTAAAAATAAGAACATCCACATTTAAGGTAATAAATAAAATGAATAACGTTTCTGTTACGAAAGAAATCTCTTTTTCTATATGTTTCATTCTTTTTCTACGAACGTTATTGCATGTAGCCATAATTTAAATTTCATAAATGATGAATGTGCTAATACCTACAACAGTTTTTATAACAGCAAATGAGCATCTACTTCACTGACATTCATACTTCTTTTTGGTGTTTTACATTTTTTTTACATTTTGCATTACATTTCATTTTTTTGTGTATATTGTAGCTAACTTCGATAACAATATGATTTTATTTTATTCTATCTTAATTGTTACAACAAACTTAAAAAACGATCACATTTTTGAATAGAGAATAAAAAGACCTTTCAAACGGTATATCACAAGCCTATACTTCCCATTTAAAAAAGTGGGGGGTTGTACCTGTCATTCGAAGGCTTTTACACACTGTATATTTCAGGACAGAAATCGCCAATTTTGAACATTTACGGTTTTAATTAATTATTTACAGCTTTTGTGCGACGTTTTGGGCAACACCGGCCTTCTTCTAGCTAGAATTTTGTAAAAGTTATAACACTGACCATAAACTAAAAGACTTATTTGGAAACACCAAACAAGGACACAAAGATGTGGCCTTGTGTTTAACGTCATATTGGATGGAAGTTGTAACAAAGCTCTGGAAACACGTTCACACAATACAGCTTAGAAACTTAATGTAGTTGCCTAGTACTCATGGTATAATTACAGGAATCACCCTACTATCGAAAGCAATAAAAGAAATATTAGGTTTGTTCCAACAAGAATACGAAACTAAAAGTGATAGTTGCAAACTATCAGGATTCTACGCATTAGCAATTTTGCCGTCCCAACAAACCAAATTACAATTTGCAACCTGAAATTTGGTGTTCAAGTAAAATAATAATCGATTGGAAACTGTTTGCTGATAGTCAGAACAATTTGCGAATTCTTTGCTTATTTTCAGAGTCCGTAATTTACGCATGCGTATATTATTTCATGTTACATTGCTAGCAGTGATGTGGTTTAAATAACAAATGAAACACAGAAAAACCAACTAAAACCTAACCTATCTAAACAACCTCAAATTTTTATGTTGTGCCATCTGTAATTACAACTCTATTAATAAAATTTCAAATTATTTTTTAAAGCGTTCCAACAAGAGTAAATTGCAAACAATTGGAAATTAATTTCTGACAGCGCATGCGCACTAAAATAAATCTGCAAACTATCACAAAGTGTATGTTGGAACAAACCTATTAAGTATTATGGAAGTTGGTGGCGCTAAATTCGAATATTTACTAAACTAACAAATTTTTCTTTTGGGTACTTGTGAATGTAGTGTTGTGTGCTGTCTAATGTTCTCAATGCTTTTGCCGTTAAAATAGGGTATTCTTTGAAAATTGGAATAAGAGTTAATTTTCTTTCCTTCATTGTTTTCCTTTTGATCAAGTGCAGAAAAACAAGTATAATATCAATTTCCATTGCTCACAGAGAGATGTAGTTCGCATCGTTATCGATCTGAGATACAAGGTGTTTACTAGCGTTAGCTAAGAAAGCAAAAAAGAAAAAAATGATCTGATCATAAACGAGCTTGCTCAATTTAGAACAGAATACGTCACCATGTGTTGTGTTATTGTTAATTCCCTCCTGCAAACGACAAATTGTCAGAAGATTTGAAATGATAAGCTGATAACGCCCCTTAAGATATTTCTTAGCGAAAATAAAATAAAATTATCGTAGATGATATACATCCAAAATACTAAGCTGCTGCACTCACCACAAATTTAAAAAAATAAACCAGTATCCATTAGATAAGTCGCTAAAAAGAAATGGTTTCAAAAAAAATTCATTATTATCACTTTTTACCACCTTTTTCTCTATTTATCACCAAATTAAAATAAAATCTTAATACATGAAAAATAATTACAAATTTGCAGTTTATCATCTTGCTGCCTATTAAGAGGGATTCCGAGATCTGTCAAAGTAGTGTAGTATACTATACATAAAATACAAAAATAAATTAAATACAAAAAATACCCTACCTACTTTTTTGCTTATGAAAATGGTGAAATAATATTGAGTTAGTTTTTTTTTGCTTTTATTTTACTTTATTTTGTATTGTATATATGTACATAACACTAATATAACACGATCAATCCCGGAAGCACTCGTAATAGAGACTAAGACCATGGAAGTCATCTATACATCTTGATATCTACCTAAATTCTTACACAAAATAATTACAAAAATACTTTAACAAATTTCAAAATACACATAAACGACAATACTTATCATTTTCTTGTTTTAAAAGACTAACATCACCTAAAACAAGCGGACTCTATTGCACACTTAAAGCATATACCTGAATGGTGAGTGGCTTCATCGTCGCTAGCCCCCGAATATTTGGGACTTTTCTTCCAACGGAAGCTCCTAAACGGCGACTTGCTACGTGAACGATCCTTCCTGCGTGTCTCCTTCTCAACAGGCCGAGGCGCTTTAACAACACAAATAAGCAAAACGCACACATAGCATGCACTACATCTTACTATATACTTTTAATAGTGTATACAAGAACATTCAAGAAATTACAAATAAAAACATAAAAAAATCGAACTGCATGCTATAGATTGCATAATCTCGCAGGAACAAATCATCTCAAGTACATTTATAATTTTAACGAAACAACATACGTGGTAAAGCGAAATAATCATTCCAACGATAGCAAACAATAAAAATCACATTGCTTTCGAATAATGTTTGAATATTTGACGGAAGGCGCAATAGGTGATGAGATATGAGGCATGAAACATAAAAATCAATTCCTCCCTATGCGTTTTAATACTTTATAATAATTACATAAAGTATTTACATAAATAATATTTATCCTTATGTTTCAATATTGACTGCACTAAGTTATTATATTAGCATTACGTGAAAGCTGATTTCATGTACAGCTTATTACAAAAATAATGGCTATCCCGGCGTTATGAAACCAGATAAGTAATCAATATTGATGCAATTAACATTGATTTAATCAGGATATGCATGCCTAATCAAGCATTATTTAATGCCTGCATTCAGACATCGGTTTATCCAAACATGGAAACATGCACTTGTAGTGTTGCTAAAAAAGCTCCCTGAGCGACTATCGTCCAATTAGTCTGTTGCCAGTGCTTGGAAAAATCTTTGAGCGTATAATTGAGGGACAGCTGCGAATATACATTGATCGACATCATATACTTCCAGAATATCAGTCAGGATTTAGACCTAATCACAGCTGTACTACGGCAGTTTCGCTCATAGTAGATGATATTTTGAGAGCCAAAGACGAGGGTAAGATAACGGCACTGATCTTACTGGACTTTTCTAGGGCGTTTGATTCCATTAGCCATGAAATCAACTGCTGTTGCTCAATCGGTGGGTATTGGTCCGGGGGCGGTGAGACTACTGAGAAGTTTTTTGTCTGGCCGTATGCAAACCGTTAATGACTCTTTACATCTAACTCAGGGAACCCCACAAGGCGCAATTCTATCACCTCTACTCTATGCACTGTATACTGCTGGAATGACCGCACTATTTACTGGATGTGAACACCACCTCTATGCAGATGACGTACAGTTATATAAATCTTTCTACCCGTCAGAGGTGGCTCGCGCTCGTACATGTCTTAATGAAAATTTGCAAAATGTAAGCGGGTTTGCGAAAGACCACCTGTTAACTCTGAATCCTTCCAAAACTCAAGCTATATTATTTTGTCCAAGCACATGCGTAATAGAATCCAAGGCGAGCTGTCACTTAGCCTAGATGATATTCCAATTGCATTTGTTCCCTTGGTGAAAAACTTGGGATTACTGATGGATGAGGATTTACGGTTTCAGCGGAATACTTCAACCTTATTGAAAAGAGCATTCGTGTCACTGAAAAGAATATATCACAACCGAAACACCATTAATCAAAAGACAAAAAAAAAATGTGACTCACTGGTGTTGTCCACCTTCAATTACATGGATGATTTACGATACGCGCATACGGGTGGTTGAGTAGGCGTATACAAAGAATGCAAAATTCGTGCCTTCGGTTGATCTTTGGCATTCGCAAGTTTCAAAGGATTTCGCATAAATTAAAAGAATGCAAATCCGAGACGCGAATGCACAGTGCAATATACTATTATAAAATTTTCAAAAACAAATGTCCTCCCTATTTATTCAGAAGGATAAGCTTCAGAAGTGATGTGCACAATGTGAATGTGAGGTCCCGAGGCTTACTTACAGTCCCCGCTCACCGCCGGGAATCGTTTAAGGATGGTTTTACATATAAATGGCAAAGTATATGAATAAAATTCTGCGCAATTATGAAGAGAATATCTCAATCTCTAGACTAAAAGCGAAATATAGACTGTTCCTCTCGGGGGGTGAATTGTAGTGGATTTGTATTTGCAGCTGCATCTGTACGATAGTGCGCGTTTGAGTTGTAGTCACTATGTCGGGTTTTTTTTCTTTTTTTGTCTTTTGTTCTATGTATTTAGGTGGCTTATACTATTTTATTTATATTATCATTTTCTATTATTTTTTATTATTTTTTTTTTATTATTTTAGAATTAAAAATACTTTCAAAGATTTAGGTAGACCACTGGATTTGAGTACTATTACCTCTAATCCGGTGATACAATTCTTTTTGGTTACTCAATCAAATATGTGTCATAATTATGATCTTTAAAATTAGGTACATATATCTAGGATTATTGTAAAATATGTAATGAGGCACTGTAATGATTTGATTTGATAGACCAATAAATATATATTATTATTATTATTATTATTAATAATTTAAGAGAAATTTTGCACTGCAAAATGAACCTCAATTTTACTTTCAATTCCCCCTGTTGTAATTGTATACATACTTTCCGCACTTACTGTACTTTATGAAGGTATTTTAATCTATACAAAATCCTCGAATTAACTTTGCAAAAATTTGCGAATTCGTCAAATTACATTATTTTTCCTCTCTCAATTCTGGTAAATTATTTAGACAAAAATCTGTGAGATTAAGATAAGAACCAAGATAACTGTTTAAAAAGAAAAAGTTGCTGACGTTTCTGATTTAATTAATTAGCAGAATATCACGTCGCAAAATATATTGCTGGAATATCCTGGTAAGGTCTAGACATATAGCTCCCCCAATATTACATGGATGTATAAAAAAACGCCCCTTTACTGTTACAAAGTTATATGTGGTCTGGGCTACAGACAGAACCGTGTTTTGTATAAATATCACTAATACAACGAGTACAAACAGCAAAATTACGAAAGTGTATGTTATTGTCGTCACGTTTGCCATAACAAAGGTGTATGATTGTTCATAGAACAAAGTCCTATGTCAAAACATACACTAGCACCACACTAGCTGCCTCCTTGACTTCATCATCGGCAGTAAATTTTTTACCCCGCAGCTCTTTTTTCATTTTCGGAAACAGGTAATAATCACTCGGGGTCAGGTCTGGGCTGTAGGGTGGGTGATTCACAATTTCGAAGTCCACCTTATGCAGGGCAGCTAACGCAACGCGGCTCTTGTGGACGGGCGCGTTGTCGTGCAAAAGCAGCACACCTTTCGTCAATTTTCCCCGTCTTTTCTCTTTAATGGCTTCTTTTAGTCGCTCTAATATTGAAGCGTAATATTCTCCGGTTATAGAAACACCTTTATCTTTATAATCAATCAACAATATTCCTTCCGAGTCCCAAAATACCGCCATGAGTTTCCCAGCTGATTGTGACACTTTAAATTTCTTGGGAAACTGCATGGAGTCTTGTTTATCAGGTTCATAATGATGAACCTGATGAACAATTCGACTCAATACACCATCCTTGTCTTCATTACAGAGGTCCAAAAATGCACGCGAACACTCTACGCGCTGTTGTTTTTGCGGCGGCGTGAATTCTCGGCACCCATCTTGCGCTGACCAACGAGATGATCGTGTAGGATTTTAAAAATTGTTATATCGGATACTCCAACCATTTTTGCGAGTTGTTTCTTCTTTAGTCGAGCATCTTCGAGTACAATTTTTTCAACTTTTTGGATAAGTGGTCACCTCAATGCTTCTGCCCGGCCTCGGGTCGTCTTCAAGGGATTCCCTTCCTTGTTTAAATAAACTATGCCACTTGTACACCATGGTTTTTCCTGGACAAGAGTCGCCGTAAACCAATGACATCTCATTCATTATGGTCGCGACTGATTTTCCTTGCCTGGCAAGGAACTTTATAACGGCACGATATTCGATTTTTTCCATATTTCACTTTTAACTCCTTCGCTTAAGCTTGGTATTTATACTAATTATGAGTCGCTGCACAGGCCACGCGCCCAATGCGCCAACCCGCTCATTCCGCCAATATAAAAACGCTCCCTCGTAAGTAGCACTTTGTTGTATGTCGTAAATGAATCCTCTCAGTTCCTCTACCTGTAATGTGGAATACAGCCACAGTAGACCCAATTTGAAAAATAAATACTACTGAAAGTTGTCAACATTAGAAAAAGATCATCGAACATGTAGCAAGAGAACTCGAACGATTTCTGGAAAGGAAAAAATACCTCAGCTGACCAGTCAAAAATTTAAAGTCATTATGGCACAATCTCCTTCGATAAGGTGAAAGTAGAATGGCAAAATAAATGAATGAAGAGAGCTTTCGAAACCATAAACATAAACGTATTGATCAAAAATTGAAAATCAAATTATCATTGTTCAAGTATCAAGTTTTTTTTTAATGGCAAAAGAGGTTAATTTTTTTCTAGCGCTACGCATGTGCGATCATCACAGAGAACAGGAGTCGAGTGACACGGCATTTTAAAGGTAATAAAATTCGTACAACGATACCACAATTGTTGGATTGCACTTCAGCACACAACAATAATGAACAAAAAATGTGTTGAAATCAAAGTCAGTTTGTATTGAAAGTGCTTCTTGATGAATCCCCCATTTTAATGACAAACATTCGGAAAATTATAAAACAAACAATCACAAGAACAGGCTCAGAATTCCAGATTGAAATAAAACAAACAGCCATACATCCACAAGTACGCAACAAAAAATTGTTAGTTTAGTAAATGTTGGAATACACCATCACCAAGTTTCATCAATTGGAAACAAATTCTATTCAAAACGACTCTTTCTCATGTCTTTTTTTTTGTTTTTTAATTAAGGTTGAGGGGGCGAAGAGAAATAAATGGGAATTTTTATAAAGCACATGCGTTGCTGCAGAAAACAAATTTGACCTATTTCGGCATTCTTGTTTTAAATATACTAGTATTTTTTCGATGATAATTTGTCTGTTTCGTTTTTGATAGGCAATATATATCTCTTGTTGAAGTGTGGAAACATACCTGATGCAGCTCTTTTCCGAGCTCAATATATTGATGAAAATAGTCCCGCTGGACGAAACCAATATTTTCGGTATCGGATATCGGTACTTTCTAGTTGAATTCTTGCTATCTATGCACTCGTATCTGGTCCTTCATATCAGTAGTAGTACTAGTACCGGCGCCCTTATATCGATACCGTATAGTATTACTTTTTTTGATGCTAATATTGTAAAGCCGATACTTTCGCTATCTAAGATATCGGGGAATGGATACCAGCTGCTGTATCGAGTACTGAACAATGTACCGATACTTCGCCCAGTTAATATTGAGCTTGAACCAATTCGTAAAAATTATACAGTTGTGTTCATCAAAGATGATCACTGCGTCACTTACATATACAGCCTTGGCCAATTGTATTAGACAACCTCATAAAACCCCCAGTATTATAAGTATTATTACATTTCCAAGAAAATGAGAACCGGATTTATTCTTAGTTTGCATATTTAATGGATTTTTATGAGGTGCTTTCCTTACTTTGGGACAAAAAATATTTGAAGAATGGGAGAAAATATCTGTAGACGAATGTTATCATCTTGTAGCAAGTATGCCAAAAAGAGTCGGTACTGCTATAAAAGCAAGTGGATGGAGCACAAGATATTAATAATTCTACTGTTTTATAAATAAATTATCGTTAAATGCATTTTTGTTCTTGTAGTTTTATTCTATTTCTTACTATTTCGAACCTACGAAAGTGAAGGGTGTCTAATACAATTGGCCAAGGCTGTAATTCTATCAACGACATTCAAGGAATAATTTTCATATAAAAATACCTATTTGTATGACAAGGAGATCCTGGACGACAGTTTGTATTTCGAAATTTTGCCTAGCACAGACGTTGGCTCGTGCAATTCACTTGAGTAAGACAAAAACGAGATTAGTACATTAGTCTGCGCTTAAGCAATATATTTCCGTTTGTTCACTTAGAATTGACTTAGAAGTTTGACATACATACATTTGACAATATATTTTTTTCTGTAGATATTTGATGTAACTGTTATTGATTTCGCCCTGATAAATACATAGTCGTTTAACAATTTTTTAACTATAATGGCAGTACATGGTAGAACATTACGTTCACAATCGAACAACTTTTAAATTTTTACGGCCTGTCAACAAAGTCACACACACTTAATCCGAAAATGGAAAGTGTCATAGCTGTCATATTCATTTTGATATTTACAGTACTTAACATGACGCCGCAGCGTCAAGGCAAGATATCGGTGGGTTGCCTAGCGAAAGCACATTTTGTTTTTCGACGAATCCAGATCTATCATTTTTTTTCCAACAGTGTACCTACATACAGTGTGGAACAGCCAAATGGAATAAATTCGATAACAAATAAATGAGGGTGTATTGGGAATAACGCTTGGACACGTCGATTTGTATTTTTAAATGCGGTGTGTCATGTGACAGTGGCCAATATCAACTTTCTTATTTTAAATGGAAACCCCTGCATATTATTTATTTTTTGGGTTCTTCGGAAAATTCTAGACATAATTCATGTACAATGTCCCATACCTATCTTCAACTGTTTCGGAAATATTAAGTGTTTTCAGATTTATTACAAAAATTAACATTAAAAAAAGAAAATTATTTTATTTCACAAATTCGCTACATTACACTAAAAATCTATTTCCCATTTAGCTCTTGATATTGATAAAGTAAGCAAAAACCATTGCTGCGTTCCATTTTAGTGATATGAAATTAAAAAAAATACAAAGACCGTTTTGTTTATTTTCGTAAAAACTCGTCGCCTTAGCTACGCTCAGTGTGAGTGCTATTGTCGTTTGAATTTCATTAACTGTACGTAATAATATCAGAAAAATGGTTCATTTAACAGAAATGCACAAAATAACCATTCTACAAATGATTGGTTATGGAGATAACACACGGACACAAATGGAAGTTTCTCGCTTATTTCACGAAAAATTTCCAAATTTGCCGCCTGTATCCCAAGGAACAATTAGCAAAATAGAAAAACATTTTGCGAGCTTGGTCATGTAAGACATATTAAAAAAAGTAGCTGCCAATGCAGTAAGTGATGATACGAAATTGATATTATGCTTGAGTTTCAAGAAAACCCACATAATTCTGGTCGAAAAGCAGCCCCACTGTTCAACATTAGCCACACATCAATTTTTCGAGTATTAAAGGAAAGTAAAATGCATCCCTATAAAATGATGCCAACTCAGGAGCTCATGGAAGACGATTTCGATAGGAGAACGTATTTTTGTGAACAGATGATGGCAATGTTAGATAACAATGTGATCCAATTAGAAGATATTTTATTTTCTGATGAGAGCACATTTACACTTCACGGCCATGTTAATCGTCAAAATTGCCGCTATTGGTCTAATGAGAATCCTCACTGGATGAGAGAGGAACATACGCAATATCCTGAAAAAGTTAATGTTTGGGCAGGAATTGTTAGAAATCATCATCGTCCATTTTTCATTGATGGTAACTTGAATGGAGATAAATATTTAGAATTGCTCCAAAATAATGTCGTGCCAACTTTCGCAAACTTATATCCTAATCCAGCAAACCCACAAGTTCCTGCCAATACAGTATGGTTTCAGCAAGATGGAGCACCGCCCCATTTCCAAATCAATGTCCGGCAGTACCTGAACCAAATTCTTCCAAATCGGTGAATAGGGAGGCGCGGATCGATAGAATGGCCAGCACGATCTCCTGATCTGACGCCATTAGACTACTTTTTGTGGGGATATGTCAAAAGTCTTGTATACAAAACTAAACCCCTCAACTTAGATGACTTAAAAAGACGAATCACGCTTGCGATTAGATAAGTCACGCCTGAGATGTTGAGTAATGTTAGAAGACATTTCTATACCAGATTAGCATGTTGCTAAGACGTTCGCGGCGAGCATTTTGAACATTTACTACATTGACATTAATGTTTTTTTTTTTTTTTTTACATTATTAAGAAATAATCAGTATTACTTATTAGGTTTTTAGTGTAATGTAGCGAATTTGTGAAATAAAATAATTTTCTTTTTTTAATGTTAATTTTCGTAATAAATTTGAAAACACTTAATATTTCCGAAACAGTTGAAGATAGGTATGGGACATTGTACATGAATTATGTCTAGAATTTTCCGAAGAACCCAAAAAATAAATAATATGCAGGGGTTTCCATTTAAAATAAGAAAGTTGATATTGGCCACTGTCACATGACACACCCTGTATAATTTTTTTTTTGAAAAAAATGCGCATTTAAAAATACAAATCGATGTGTCCAAGCGTTTTTCCCAATACACCCTCATTTATTTGTTATCGAATTTATTCCATTTGGCTGTTCCACACTGTATATCTAACTTTTGCGAACGTTTAAATCAGCTGGTATTGCTGCTAAGTATTTTAACGATTAAAATATAGACACTATTTGCCTAAATTTTACATTTTGCGTTACATCTTTTGACACAAATTTAAAATGACATCACAAAATTTTGTCGTTTAACTTTCTTCATTTCACATCCGTAGAACAAGAAACGTGTGGCCCGAAGTAACCCCATTTTTATTTTGTTTCAGAAGCTGGTCAAGGTCTTCCAACATCGAGAGGTAATTTCCGCAAAAGAAGAAAAACAAATGATCGAAATATTATCTTGTTCTGTCCTTTCACAAGAAAAAAAAAGTTATATCGAACAACCTTTGATTGCAAACATAATTGATTAGCTGTGGTGTAATATATAATATGGGGGGATTTTCCACCGCAAGTGCATTGTTCAAAATGTAAATTCTTGTATGTTTAAATTTCACAATAAAGAATGCAATACAAACAAAATGTTTTTTTATTTATTATTTATCAAGCGTAACCACAGAAGTGTCAGTATCACGAAATATATTGTTTTCGTAGGATTCATATCTCTCACATATTATCATCTTCCGCCAATTATCCATCCATATAACATCGTACATCTAAACCTGATACATACATACATAACAACTTGCGATATCTTAAATATGTTCAGGTATTCATTACCGATTCAGATATCGATTTCCTATTACTCGTTATGCATCTTTAATGCGAATAACTGAATATTATCCGGTATTACTTAACTGTTAACTTCGAAAAATTATTACTATCGTAAACATAGACATCGAAAAGGAAACGCTGTAGAATCCCCGTTCCGTTTAGTGTTTTTATTTTTATTTTTAGTTTGTTTAGACTTGCATGTCTGCATGAATCAAAGTTGATTTTTAACAAAAGACTAAAGAAAAAATCTTACATACACGCGCGAAACAGTATTTCTAAATAGGAACTATGTTTAAATCTTGGCAAAAAACCAACATTTTCAGGAATCCAATCACATAGTATTGTGAAAATATAACTCACATACAGTCTAAAAATACTAGTCTAGCGTTTTGGAATAATAAGATGCGTATACGCTTTTGACGTTTGAAGCGTATCGTTCAATTGACTCAAAAACAGTATTAAGAAATAATCCGGAAATAAAATTATTAACGTTATATTTAAGCTGTATGCGTAGTTTGAAATTAAATTCGTTTTGCTGTTAATGTTTTAAAATTAAAAAATTAAAAAAAATTGATGATCGCGATTGTTTACTATAGTGAACAAAGTAGTCTAGTCATTATATTACGCAAAGCTAAAAATAAAACGATTCATATTCATCACCTATAAGTCTCATTAAAAGCCAACGCTTTCTGGGAATTTGCTAATTTTAAGATTAATGTCAGATCTCTAGGTAAACCAATTGCAAATTATTCGAATCGTTTTATTAAAACAAACTTCCACAGAGTGTAATACTTAAATTTAATACTTCATTAATATCGACGAAATTTCTCAAAAGTATAACGGGTTAATTTAATGGCATACGAACACTATATTTTACAGAATCTTACAAACATGAGTACTGTCACGATCAGTAAGTCATTATCGTTTTGTGGTTTCAAAGACTGTGCGCTCACCACCACAAAATTGTAACAACAGACACAATATCGAAATAAATGGTATCAAATTAGGAAAAGCTATGTTATTTTTATTTTTATCTACTCATTCGGTATGTGGTTGATAATGAAACGCCTCATCGAAACTCCTGCCCCGAATTAATTAAACATTGTGATGTTTGCTGTTACGGATGATTGTCTGTATTACTAAATGACTTGTTTATTTATATCTATACCTATAGAAATTTATGTGGGCGGTATTCAATAGTTTATCCCGTTATATTCTTTCTCAATCAAATAAAAGGCAACATGTTTTATCATAGGTAACTTATTAGAACTAGAAAATCGATTAAATATGCAAGATAGTGCCAAATATTTAACATGATAAGATGCTGGCAAAGAAATAATCTTTGTTTATTCGTTTGTTTTTGAGTAATCGAAAATTCTAACAAGAACACTTTCTCTGCTCCAAATCACCATAAATACCAATAAATTGTGTTTACAATTTAAAAAACCGTAAGCAATTTGTGTGATTTCTGTTCTAATCAGAGAAAATTGAAAAGACTGCCACGTATTATTATAAACAGAATGAGTTAAAATGAAATTTTATTTTAAGTTATCTCTGCATCAACTTTTCTTTACTAGACTCTAACAATTCTATTAAAAGTTTCAAAAATTATGTCATCTATTTTTAGGATACTTAGACAAAGCAGTTTTCACGGTTATGGCTATAAATGTGTTTTTAATATTGTTTAGTTGGACCGATATAGCATTTGCTAGTCCTTACGGCCCAAATAAATATTACAATAAATTAATTTATAGTGCATTTGTTATTTTACTGACTGAAAAGTGTACTTATACAAGAACATAAAAGATACATTAGTGAAATAACGTGTACGAATGAGACATGTTTTCAATTGTGGAATTTTGTGATTGTAACAGTACACATACCTACTACATTTCCACTTTTAAACATTCCACATTGTTAGAAATACTTACATAGTTACCACTTGTAAAATCGTAAAACTAAGGATTTTTACAGTTTGAGAGCTATCAGAAGTATAGGGTAATCATAAAGTAAGCTACCAGCAAAACGTAAATAGAATCTAGGTGCTTTTGGATTTGGATTTTACTGTATCCATGGAAAACAAAAGAGTTGTCATTACAATTGTTGACATGAGTGTCAAAATCATTCAATTTGGAGTTTTATTTTGAAATTAAAACTTAAGTAACGTAGAGTTCAAACGACTTAAACTGTGATAGCATGGATTTACAAACAAGAATTGGTTTAGTTCAGTGTTATTATGAATACGGCAGAAATTACATCGCTGAATTATGCAGCGATGTAATTTTGCACGAGAATGAATGATGACAAGAAATCGTTCAACAACGTCTTCATGACAGAAAAGTCACCGTTTGGTGCGGTTTTACAGCTGATTTAATCATTGGTCCCTATTTCTATAAGAAAATGCAGAATCGAGAAGCCGTATGTGTAACTGTAAACGGTGAACGATACTTGCAAATGTTAAGAGATTATGTTATTCCACAGCTGCAAAGCGAGCACCACGGAATTGAAAACATTTTTATGCAGGATGGAGCACCTCCGCACATTTTCCGACCAGTCAAAGAGTTGTTAATCAACGTTTTTCAAGATCGTGTGTTAAGCAGATGTTTCGCAAATTCATGGCCTCCAAGATCACCTGATCTTAACCCAGCGAATTACTGGCTGTGAAGTTATTTAAAAAGTTTAGTGTTTAGAAGACGACCAACAATGCTACAAGAATTAAAAGACAATATTATGGAGCAAATTCGTACAATTCCACCAGAAATGTTATGGAATGCTATGTACAATTTGAAGAAAAGGTTGGTAATCTTACAACAAAATGGAGGTCAACTTAATTTGTTAAAAAGTTATAATATATATAATTTCAAATATATTCCTTAGCTGAAGAAGAACTCCTTCTTCAGAAGTGAAGAACTCGACAAGAGGATCGAAACGTCAAGTACCACAACTTTTCTACAGAGCAGAGAACCCGAGAACCGAAGAGCAGCCATCAACAGCGGCCGTGAAAGCCTGAAGACTACATATATTCCTTATTTTATGATTACTCTATATTTTAGCTCTTTCGCAAAAAGAGTAAAAAAATGAACTCTTTTCCAAATTTCTACTCTCCCTTAGCTTGCTTTAATAATTTTTGTGGAATTCTTTAATAGGAGATTTTTAGGATACTTGCATGAAAACAATCAAATCCCCTACTTCTAATCGCTACGTTAATGTCGTCTGACGTGCCGTTTGTGTGAAATATCAGACCTCTTAACCGTTTGTTTCTCTGAAGAGAGAGTTATTTGTGTTAGTGACCCGTCATTATTGCGTGTAGAAATTTGGGAAATATTTTTACACAAGAACTCTCGTTAGGATTTCAAAGTACTATACAATATCTCACCCGCATCAATCCTCTTAAAATGTGAAATATTTTGCAACTAACGAAGCGAACTGTCCCTTCAAATATGAAGTACGTCTAGGCGTTGGAATCATTTATCTCTCGTGGAAAGCACAGCTTGTATGTTCATTTATAAATACTTATATGAAGTAGAAAGTAAATGTTGGATGCATTGTCGTGATGCAACATTAACCCGCGAATATTGTCTGACTCAAGGACTACAGGTAAGCATTCTGTAGTGTATCAGTTTGCTATGACAGTACGTTGATTTTTCAACTTGATTGATTTTACTAATCCGGTACTGCGGAAGAAAACTGCGTACATAACTTTCTTTAGAGCCCTTTGCTTTTTGGGCATTGTTAATATTAATGCACCGTCGTGGATCCACGCACGACTCTCCTTATAGGTAAGAATATCGTAAAATGGGATGTAAGTTTCATCACCCGTTACTATTTTGGATAGAATGCGATGTCCACCATTATTTAACATTTTTAACATTTCCCGAGCGATTCTTACTCGCTCTGCTTTTGGGAAATCGCTAAGCGAGTAACAAATTTTTTTTTCGTTCGAAGATGATCATGTAAAATTGAATTTACTGTTGCGGATTCAACAGCAAGAGTTACCTCAATCGCTTGATAGATGATCTTAGATCTTCGTCGATCATAAGTCTCACTCTCTCAATGTTTCCCTTGGTAATTGAAGAACGGGGCCTACCAGGACGTTCCTCATCACCAAGCGATATTCGTCCTCTTTTAAATTCGCTATACCAAAGAATCACAGTAGCACGTGAAGGACTTTCATCACTAGTCGCTAGTTCGATGACAAATCGTATCTACCACATTTACTCTGTGAAAGTAGCAACTCAACTGACAGAGTTTACTATTTAAAAGGATGGTGGTATTTAGAAATGCACTCTAGTTTTGTGGCATCTCAAAATATATAGCGTGACCCTCGTATTAACGTTAATTTTTGCTCCAATTTTCACTACAGTTGTTTAGCTTTGTTTATCGCGTTTAGCGTTTCTTAGTTCATTTATATAAACTTTTACGCTGCAGTAAAAATTTAGAAAAAGTACTTTAAAAAATTGTTCCTATCTACTTGTTTATCTTATTCATTTGAATTTTTGTTTATTTAATTTCTGAGCAGGTTGTTTTCTTGTCAGCAAATTATTTCACACTACTTTATCTATTTAACCTAATTTCTAGCACCAACAAGTTTCCCGTGATGATATGAATTCAATCGTCGATACCATGTTATATCAGCAGTGTAATAGAAGTAACGAAAAAGTAACCGAAAGCTTTTAAAATTTTGAAATAATACTATGCTAAAACGTTATCGTTTTAAAACAATGTGTAATCTAATACAACATGCACAAACATAACATCTAATATATGTATATCTGAAAGTGATTAAGAGATGCATTTTTGTATTAATGTTATACTTACTGGTATGTGCCTTAATTTGTACTGGTGACTGTACTGGGGTTGCCACAACTGTCGGCTTAGGTTCTTCCACAATGGCAGGCTCGGTGGCTACATCAACATGCACATGCTTAAATTACATGCAATCGGAATTTTTTCAAATATTAATATTATATACACATGCCCCGAAATAAAACTACCGTAAGCTGCGTAAATTAGAAGCAAAACTACAACATGTTTTAATAAAACCACCACCTACCTATAAATAGTCTACACCGGAAAGGAGCGTTTTCGTGATACTGTTAGAAAAGTGCAAGTAAAGATAGTGCTAGAAGGTGCTACAGATATAATATAACAAGTAACATGTGAAACAACAAAGTGCAATAGAGCCAACACCAAGGTGATGTTATTCGATTGTGGTAATTGAGTATTGCAATCATGGATGCCTATCTTCATAGATGCTACAAATTGTATTGATTAAAGCAATGGTTATTATCGAAATACAAGTTTGTATCATTACCGTCTAATTCTGTATTCACAAACAAAGTTGTTAGCAGTTTTTTTTGAGACAAAAAAATAGTACTTTGAACTATAAACTTTATATAATTATATCTGCTAATAACTTCCTACATTCTTCAACTAAAATTGTCGGCAATGATACAACTTGCACGTAAATAAATGCATATCACTATTACAAAATTTACAAAATACGATGTAACAAAAAAAAAAGTGTATTTAAAAAAAAATACAACATAATGAGTTTCTCTAAAATTACCTTCACCGGGTGAAGAGGCTCTAAGTGAGCCCTTCTGCCCAACCATAGCTGCATGAAAGCATCAAGTTTTCCGATTAATACATTTAGGATAAAGGTGAATTTCGATATATTTTACAAAATACTAACCTGGTTTTTCCTCTTCGGTCGGTGATGGTGCATCGGGTCTATCGGCTTCGGCAGCAGCAGCCTGGGCGGCTTCCAATGCTGCTTTCCTTTCAGCTTCTTCGGCTTCCCTCTTGGCTCTTTCTTCAGCTTCAGCTGCTTCTTGGCGGCGCTTCAGTTCTCGAAGTTCAAACTGTGAAAATTATTATAAAAAAAACCGATGTATTAGTAAAAATGCAATATAAAATTACTTTAAAAATTTGCTATAAAACAAAAAGAAAGCACAACTATAGTACTATTGTTCAAGATTACCAAAATATAAAATAATCTTTATATGTATAAGATTTTTAAACCATTAACAACGACAAATATACTTTAATAGCTTGCAACATCCGATAAGGAAAGATTTTTTATGAGTTTATTGCTAATTTCTAACAAATCAGTTTAGTAACGTTCCAAACACGACTATCAAAATATTAAATATAATAAATAATCTATAGCAGTGTGATTATCTGCTCATTTGTAATATCAAGCGAGATTTGGAGTACACAGAGCTTTAGGACTGAATTGAGAGAGAACTTCGGTAGAAATTCATATCAGAATTCTATATATTCGACCTTAACAAGTACAAACCTTGACCTCGAAAAATCAACCTAATATCGTTAAAATAATCTCTTTTATATGGCAATTAATATTTTAGTATTAAAACTGATCTTTATTAGAATGAAGTTAAAAAAGTATGACTTTTACTGCCGAACAAATTTGCTGTAGATCAGAAAACAAACTTAGACCATTTCGACTACAGAGTTAGAATCTATTCACAATCATCTAGCTGTATTGTGAAGCTGTAAGTTATTATATTTAAATCCAACCAAAAATGTTTAAAGCTGCTTGAACCATACAACTTAATGAATAAGGTGCAGCTGCAATGGCTTCCCAAGCTGTACTGCTTATCGAGGCTACCCACTGCAGCCCTTGCAGTGTAAATTGTGTGTGTAAATGCGTTTTCATGGCTTTGTTACAACATTATCTCGCTAGAAATAATGCTGCGCTTTTAATGATGTCTCAACAACAAATGGTAGCTCAAGTTGAGTACCAATCTAGAGTGAGAGGTTGCCACAAGTGCCACCGACAACATTGGAACACCAGATCATAAGTACTGCCCTACCCATGGCCTAACGGTCTTACCTCTGCGGCTATCAAACTGTTAATGGGATGGTGGAATTATGGCGTTTACAACATTAACTAAATGTTTGAGAACGTTTTCAGGTAATTTGTTTAGAGCTGTAGCTCGCTGCCTTGCAGGGCTTTGCGTCTTTGATAAAATATTAGAATCCTCCAAAATTGATTTCAGGAAAATTTTCACCGTTGAAAGCAGTTTCGATTGCCCACAATCTCGTAAAATTCTGATTTGAAATCATTGTCATAAGAGGGGTCGTAAACAGATCGAAAAACTTTGATCTCGCTATGGCGTGATTTTGTTTCCCCTTTGTCTGTCAAGTTTCTATAATGGAAGGAAATCCTCGAAGTTTTTTCTTTTTTAATTTATTAGAGATAGCGTCGAAAAAAGTAATATCTCAGCAATTCCATGATCTTTTGATTTCCAATTTCGGCGAGAAGCCATTTACCAGAGACAGAAGCCTTGAGGAATCTAGTTTTTTGCAAGCATTCAGCAGCAAGATCCTCTTCAGTTTACTCAAGAAATGCAATAGACCTAATCGGCCAAATGTTTCCCAGATTTTGCAAAATTATGGTATCTTCAAACTGCTTCCAGTCTATGGATCATTGGAGGGTGGAATCAATAGTACAAGCCTCATGCCCCAAGTAAGGAAAGAATTGCATTATGACCTGAAGACAAGTCTGAGATCGATTGGACGTCCAATTGGGAAGGTAAGTAGTAAAACAAGAGTACATTAGAGATTTTTTGACAGCGATAGCTACGCCACCACCTGGATAACCTGTTGCCTTATTGAAAACAGAAGCTAATTTGGGAACTACTACCTACTATGTTTTGACTAATTGGCTGCTGATCAGGATGTATATTTATGTTTTTGACAAACAAAACACAAAAAATCTTTTTTTTCCTCACAACAATAATAAGAAAATTGCCACCATAATTTATAATACACAAATTTAGCAACTGCCATGCTCCGAATTCGTGCTTTCATTGTTACCAACGCAACTTTTTAAATCAAGTTATTTTTATTTCTTAGTCCACCATGTGTTTCGCATTACATTTGCCGACTGGTGTACTAATAATCGGTAATTGTCGTTTTAATAGCGTCGTAAACAGCTGCGACATGCGGAATATTTTGATTTCTTGGCAGTTATAATTTTAGAATCATTGAACAGTAGTACATTTTTCAAATAGCCACACAAAAAAAGCAAACAAAACAATACTTAATTATTTTTAGCGGGTGTTAAAGTGATAAAAATAAATTCAAGCTCAAAAAAAGCAAGATATCCATCAGTATTACACATAAATCATCCTTGGCGAAAATGGCATTAAGCTCGTAGACGATATTCGATCTCTGAGCACTTACCTTATTGACAACTGGTATTTGTATAGTCGATTTATCTCTGACTAAAAATATTCTTTTAATATCATCCTCAAAGGAAAACACAGGAAAAGCATCAGTCGTCTTCAAAAAGCTACTAAAAGCTCTTTCTATCGAAATAAATCTGGAAACTACTATACGCGTATGATCAGGTGACATATAGTAGCTAACTTGCGGATCAGCAGATTCATCGTACGAAAAATATGGCGGTGTCTTTGGAAATTTAAACGGACTAGCATCGAATTCTCCTGAAATTCTCACAGAACACCGATCTGTTTCTGGTGCATCACCATGCAAAAATGATTTATTTGTTTTATTATAATCAGTGTCTGGATAATATTTAGTAACACCAGTTATAGTAAAACAACGACGAACTACAATACGCGGTTTGTAGAATTTATCAACGCTATTTATTATGAGAGGTACGACTTCAGCTGGAGGTCGTTTAGAATACGTTCTCCTATAAATCGGTTTCGGTGTTTTTGGCGGTTCAACTTCAGGAAATGTTAGATCGAGAGTTTCGTAAGGAACATGCATTACACCCAAATTTATGCCTACACCATTAATTTCAAGCTTTTCTAACTACAACACAAACATAACACGTGTAAAGTATAGATGAAGGAATAATGTCGAAAGCATTGATTGATTATTATACTCGTATTTCTCAATAAATTTTTTATACACTAAGATGACTACATTTATAATCAAATTAAGACTGATAAATATTAATGACGACAAATTAAAAATAGAATCTGACAAGACATGTTTAATAATGAATAGTTTTATAATTTAGAAACAGAACTTATTATAAAATAAATCGTCTTAATCCGTTAAATATGGAACATCCTTCAATTGATACAATATTGGAATTAAAATAATTCATCAATATTATCTAGAATGTGCGTTAATCTCAGGCAGTAATTGACACACATCTAGAATATTGCGTACAAACAAAGGTCAAATAGCTCACTTGTATCATAATAATTGCACGTACTACGTAATGAGTCATTTTTAATGCTTTGCACATCAAAAATACTATTATACTATTATAAGAGCATTTAGCATCGAAATTATTTAATCACGTAATATTATATTCTTTTGATTCAACGATGCAACGGAAATAGCTATAATACTCCCACACATTATAAAAAAACTAACACAAAAAAGTGACTAAAACCTCCAAGCGTTAAGTCAATATTATGTAACCTACCTATATAGCTATAAAAACAACTTGATGAATTGCAATGATATTTAAACGTCTACTATTATAAATATTCTCACCAGATGGTGTTAAAATTGGAAAACTATAACTTCGATTTCAAACCTATACAGTATATAAATCAGCCAATGCATCGACTAAAAAAAGAACTAACAAATACAAACACATGCCTAATACCACAGAATATAATCTCAACACTTACCGTGGTAAGCCTCTCCAAGGCACTAAAGCGCTCCTCTTGCGCGGCCGCGGACTTCTCAAACGCCTCATGTTTCTTAATGAGATTTTCAACATCATCAATGGAATGGCCTAGCTCTGTACTCATCAAATATGGCTCCTGCGCGATCAACCAAGCTTCAGCGACGGCAGCATCTCTCGCGAACTGGTACACTTCCAGAATCAACTGCAGATTTTCCCAGCGTTCCTCCCATCGATGATGTAAAGCATTCCTCTGGTTACTAAGTGCCATTAATTTATCTCGGATTTCGGCTGAGGCGTAATGGTTTCTAGCAAGAAGCTCTTTTCCGAGACTAATGCAGACTGTAAAGTTATCTTCGCGAGCATCAATTTCAGCTTTCAAGCTCTGGTGGTTGTTCATCAGAGTTTCAACTCCGCTTACGTCGCGTGGTTTCTCACCGGTATTCATCTGTCTTATTACATCGTCCATCCATTGCATCAAAGTTCGTACCAAATTGAAGAATTTGAAGAGATCTCCGGTGTCAGCAAGTTTTAACTTTCTTTGCTCGCAAACGGCTTGCAATGCGCCCCAAGCATTAACAACTTCAGCTTCGCGATTGGTAATTTCACGGGCCTTATCTCCAGCGTAAGCGGCTTGCAATTTAGCGGACTCTTCCTGTATCTGCTGCACCTGAGATTGTAAAGTTTGAAGATCTTGTAAGAAATTTAGATGTTTCCTTTGGAGAGTGGATACTGATCCAGCGTCTCTACCAAGTTCATCGCTCATAGAAACTTGTTTCTCGAGTATACGTCCCAATACGTCTTTGCAATCGTGGAAGAACTTATGCAGTTCTCTAGAAGCGGCTAGCATTTGTGTACGAGTCTCGATAAGTTCAAGGAGATCCTGCCAGGCCTCGTTCAATTGGTCCTTCCATTCAGCAACGGTCGCGGAGTCAGAGTGTCCAGCAGCTATTAACTGATCAGCGATATCATTAACTGACGTAACTCGTTCTGTTCCAATTGATTCTGTATCGCGAGCGAATTCTTTAAAGCGTTCCCATAACAAAGTAACATGATCGTAATCTTGGCCTAATTCGTGTGATGAAGCAACAACTTCCCTGTCCGCAATCCATTGTTCTAAATCCCCTACTTCTCTGTTTAGCAAGAATAATTGAAGGGCTTCGTCTAATTTTGCGCGTCTTTCTCCTGCAAGATCCTTCAAACCAGCGTACAATTTATCCAACTGCGATTGTTTGACGGCGACTTGCTCAGCTAATGGATGACCTTCAGCTGTCAAAGTACGTACGGTTTCTCCCAAGGCACGGATCGTATCGGCGTATGCTTCAACTGCAGCTTCTTGGCTATCGTGCTTCTTCAATAAATTCCTAGCTGAAGTTTCATCTTTTCCTCTATCTTCCACCATCATGTACAATTCTTGCTCGCTCATCCATGCTTCCGCTTCTCCAGCATCAAACAAGTATTGTTGAGCACGTTCGTTTCTCAACAGATTCTCTTTGCGATTCTCGATCGCATCCTTCAATACTTGCCAATTCCGCAAGAGTTCTGTAATCAAATTGCTAAATTCGTCAGCGCTCTCATGTCCTTCGTCCACTAACTTTTGTCCATTATTGCAAACGGTGCGTATCCTCGGTTCATGATTGTCGATTTCCGTTTTGAGCGATTGATTCTTCTTAATGAGCATATGGACGTGGAATAATCCAGAGCCATATTCTGTCGACGTAGCCAAAGGCATCTTTTCAGCAATCCACAACAATTCGTCCTCGACATCTCTTCTAAATTGGAATGCTTCTTTCTTCTTCTCCAGCTGTCTCTGTCTATCAACGAGAGGTTGCTTCAACTGTTCGAATCTTTGTTCTACTTTCGTCTTCTTATGCTTGATATCTTCCATATCTTTTTCAGGCACCTTCGTTACAAGATGCTGAGCCTGAGATTCTAACTGATCGACTTGGCGTGCCTTTACCGCCATCTGTGTTTCTATCATCTGCTGCTTCTGCATAAGGATGTTAACGGAAGCAAGATCCTGTCCAGTATCTTCGTTTTCGATTTGTTTTTCGAGGTCGTTTATCCAGCTGTCGATGTCATCGCAAGTTTGATGAATCAAAACTTCACGATTGGCATCGAACAGTCGTTCGCCTTTATCTTTAGTCGTCTGTTCGAGAATTTCGAATTGATCGTCTATTTCTTTCAATTTGGGCTGAATAAGTTGAGCATATTCTGGCTTATCTCTCGCAAGATCTTCCCCAGCTTGCTGCAAGTTCGTCAAACGTTCCTTATTGGAACCGATCTCGGCTTCGAAAGCTTGATGTCTCGTCCACTTGGAATGAACCGTTTTAGCAGATCGGTATGTTTCGTCCTGAGCCGTAATATGCTTCTCTTGAATCCATTCGGATAATTCGTCGCAATCGCGCAAAAACTGTTGGAGTTCTAATAAATCGCGCAACTTGTCTGATAATGCTTGCGCTCTTTCGCGGTTATTTTGCCTTCTTTCATCAATAGCATCGGCTCGTTTAGCAATTTTATCCGCAGCAAAATGACTTTCATCGCACAATCTTCTGCTGAACTGCACCACAGCGTTAATTTTATCATCATTGGCATCCATTGTCGTTAAGAATGCTTCGTGCTTCTTCAGCAAGTTTTCTGCCTGCTCTAAGGTTGTTGGTGTTTCATCTTTACCCAACGCATGTTCTTGCTGACTCAATATTACCTCCGCTTGGCGTGCATCTCTATTCAAAAGTTGCAAGCTCAAAGATTGTGAAAGTAATTGCTGTCGATTCTCCCACATCTGTTTCAATTCAGCCCAACCATCTTTGAGAGCCTTCAATCTTTCTCTCAAGAACATATACTGAGGGTCATCTTGAGTACCCGGTTCTGCCGTTATTCTCTCTCCGTACTCCATCATCTTAGTGTAATCGTCAGTGTAATTATCAATCTCGTCTTTGATGCTCTGGTGTTGTGATAATAATTTCTCTGCTTCAGCCAAAGATCCAGGTGTATCTTCTGAAGCAACATCGGTCTGAGTACGCGTTAACCAAGCCTGGAAATGATCCAGGTCTCGCAGGAATCGGTGTAAATCACCTGCTTCTTCAAGCTTAGCATCTCTCTCTTTCAACATTTGCGTTAATTGTTCCCATATAATCTGAATCTGTACGACACGTTCTCTGATAAGTGCTGCTTCTTCTGGGTGTTCTTTCTCCATATCTTGTGCTTCTTTCTCGAGAGCAGTCAATTTCGCTTGTATGGCAGCCAAATCACGTTCCATTCCAGACAAACGTCTCTGCAACGTCATAATACCAGTAAGGTCCATTTCCAAACTGTCTGTACTTTGCAAGATACGCTTCTTATCTTCAATCCAAGTAACTGTTTCACGGCATTCGATGTGGAAGGTCTGAAGACCATGAGCCTGATTAAGTTCGTCTTTCTTGGATTCCGCTTTCTCTCTGAGCTCAGCCCATTTTTGATTAAGTTGGTTTTGTCTGGCAGTAATTTGTTCTGAATCTGGATGTTCAACGTGAAGTAGTTGCCTAGCTAGTTGATTCACAACGGCGACTCTTGAAGCGTTTGCGTTCATCTCCTTTTCAAATCCATCGTATCTGTGCTTCATTATTTCTACGTCCTCTATATCTCTGGCTGGTGTCATTGTCTGTAACATGCGATCTTTTTCACCGATCCATTGTTCAACACCATCGCTCTCCGATAGTAACTTGTATAGGGATAGTGCATCTAGCAATCTCTGTTTTCTCAACTTAGCCAGCTCCAAAAGCTCCTTGTACCGGCTGTCAATGGATGTTAATCTTTGTTGAACTTCTGGTGCATTTGTTAGTTCTGGACCCAATTGCTCAGCTTGTTGACGAAGTGCTTCAATTGTGGAAGAATAGTTCTTAAGTTCATCCGTAACATCACGATGTTTCTTAAGCAGTGATTGCGCGTTAGCTTCGTCGCGACCAACATCCTCACTCGATACCAATCTTAAAGTATCGAGCATCCATATATCTACATCATCAGCATCTGCAAACAATTGATGGTAATCAACAGCTTCTTCCAATCGTTTACGACGATACGCTGCCAAGTCTAAAAGATGGCGCCATGCTTCAGTCGCTTCGGCCACTCTTTGTTGTATCTTTTCAGCTCCGAAGTGACCAGCGCTAACTAATTCTTCGCCAACGCTAACAACTGCTTGCAATTGTGGTTCATGCGCTGCTATTTCGTTTTCTAAAGCTTTATGTTTGGCAAGTAGTAAATGTACTGTCGTAAGATCATGGCCAATATCGGCTGTAGATACGATCTGTCCTTTTTCTTTAATCCAATTATCTTCATCTGCCATATCCCAATAGAACTGCCATAATTTTCTAGATTCCTCCAAACGCAATCTTCTCTCAACAGCTAACCTTACTAGCTCGGCGTAAGCGTCTTCTAATTGCTGTACTCTTTCGAGAACAAGTGATGGATCGCATGGTTTGTAACCTTCGGTAGTTTCTAAATCTAAGAAACGTTGTGATGCTAAAGCTACAGCTTTTACTCGTTCGCCCAAAATGTTAATATCGGCTTCTAATAGATTGTGTTTCTGGAGCAGATCTTCAACTCCCATAAGGTGTTTACCATGATCGTCGGTAAGAAGACGTGCTTTGAGATCTTCCATCGAATCCAGGATATGTAACATTTCCTGGAAGGTCTGTTGCAGTTGTAAACTAAGTTCTAATCTCATTCTGCGCGCCCTCAAAAGCTCTAATAGATAATTCCATAATCTCAATACGTTATCCTTACGCTGCCCTATGCGTTCCATATCGTGGTAGTTCTCGGCTGATAATTCTGAGGCTACGGCAACAACTGCTTGTACACGCTCTTCGTAGGCTAATATGTCTGTTTCTATGGCTTCGTGTTTCTTGGCAGCTGCTTCGACAGCAGCCAAATCGTGACCAAAGTTGTCTTGCGATACTAATCGTTGATTTTCGCTCAACCACGTTTCACGCATACTTGCTTTACGGTTAAATCTAGCTGCTAATTGCTCCAATTTCTCCTGTCTGATTAATTCCTCTCTCAGCGCCAATTCCCTTTCGTGTTCGGCTTTTTCTAACCGTTCCCAGGCTTTGTTGATGTCGGCAATCATTTTGCCTTCTTTGGGAGTGTAGACGCGTTGGTTGTTAGCGCGCATTTTAGATTGCAATGTAAAGAGGAGAATCTCAAGATTACCTTTCTCGACAAACTTGGGTGGTTTCTCTACTGTTCTGTATGTACTGAATTGAGATAATTGCTGTTGAACGCCTTGTAAGCTATTAGCGAATTGTCGATCGCCAAGGGCTTTGATTGTAGCTTCAATCCAGGCTAATAAATCACTAGTTAGCGACTCGTATTCTCGTATCATTCTTTCATTGTCCATCGCAATTCCAACAACTTTTCCTATACGTTTTCCTTGTACTGTATCTTGCTTCATCTTACTGAAATGATGGTAATACGTCACGACATACGTAATAATTGATTTCTCGTCTGGTTGTTCAACACACACATCCTCAGCATCCAATAGCTTCGTCAAGCCCAATTTATCTTCGGCGATATTAAAAGCGTTATTAAGATTATACGTCGGATTAGCCTTCGTCAGCCTATCGTACTGTATTAGATCGGGTCTATGTTTATGAATGATCGCGTTAAATGCAAGGCCGTCACGCCATGAAGTAGTGAAATTACGAATGTTAACGTTTTGATAACCGGCCGTCTTCATCTGACACCAAAGCAAAAGTGCATCTTTAGCGGATTTCGTCTCCTTATTGTCGGTCTCTTCGATTGTGATGTCTTGAATTTGGAAGCGCAAAATGATAGTCCAGATGAGACCAAGCGAAAGCCTCGGGTTACCATCTACGATATCGTGAGAACCCATATTCTCAAGGTGAACGCGCTGCTCACGCAAGAACTGCAGGGCTTTATCTACGTTTTCTAGGCAGTGTATACGCATCTTACCCTTGGTGGGTCTGGGGAGCCGTTCGCCGGAAAGTACTTCCAGAAGTTTGATCAACTGTTTGCCATCTCTTAGGTCTAGGTAGAGATCGGATATGCGTGAGTTTACGCGCACCAAATGCGAATTTACCCATTTCTGAAAGGTCTTCTTCTGTACAGATTCTCGCTCGTCGGCGAGAGCTTTTATTCGAGAACGTTCAAACAGACGTGAAGAAGAATTGCCACCATCGTACTCGTATTCCTCGACTATCTCTTGCTGTAAGGTGGGATCCCACCGGTTTATGCTTATATCGGTCGTCATTTCGTCAGTTTATAGGCCAAGGTGGCCCTCTGGAATTGGAAAAAAACAATTCTTTATAATTTAGCAATATGGAAACCAAAATATCAATTGAAACATGAACTTTACAACATACTAATAATTAACAGGTTATTTTTTTCAAACAAAAACCAGACAGGAGACTATTTCCATAAACAAATACATACATATAAGTTTGTATAAAATTAACAAAACATAACATTAGTTTAGAAAATATAATCCAACAAAAGCATGTTCTGTTAGTAAAAAACTATAATCAATGAAAAGAAGGAAAAAAGCATAATAGTTTTACTGGGGTCTTAGCGATACAATGGATTTAGATTAATATCAGGGCATAATAAAAAACGATTTATTATACCCGTAATCTGGGCTCAACTGTGATAGCTGATAGCTCAACTGTGATAGCTGATAGATTAGAGTCAGTTTTTTTGATTATAAAATATATAAACCAGCTCAACATAAAATATATTTTACTTTATTTATTTTATTTAATAAGAATATTTCGTAAATATCTGAGAAAGTATAACAGTAACCTTTCCTGACTTAAATCTTTCATTAGAGACACGTTAAGGAAAGCAAAAGAGTTCGTGTATAGTGAGAAGTATTGATTATTACCCTTTTGAGACGCCTGGCGGCTTCCAGTCTTATAGTTTTAAGGAAACGATTTTATCCAATTTATTGTCTGAAAGGAATGAATGAAAACATGTTTAGTATAATATTGACAGGCGTAACGGCGAAAGCAACTTTATTTTAGGATTATCCATTATTCAATGGTGTTTAATAACAAAATTCGTTGCATAAATATAATATAAATAATACGATACAAAAATTTGTGTATGTTTTGAACAAGCATTAAATCACATAAGGAAGTGAGTTACCGTTGTACCTGTATTGCCTTTTTTTACATTTAGAATTAATTTTTAACCTAAAACTTTTGTTTTCTCACGGATTTTTACACCGCTCCAACGAACCAAAACAGTTTGAATAATTAAGTAGGTTTCCTGTTAGCGGTCTGTTTGCACAAATCGAGGGTATGTTTACTATTTTAGTACCGCTACAGGTAATTATATAGATGTATCAATAAATGGATGAGAGTAAAACTTTGAGTTTGCATCATAGTTAGATAATTATTCAAATAAATCCATAAATATTAAATATGTTCGCTACGTTGTTCAAGAATGAACAGAGAATGCATGATTATAAAAAACCTAATGTAATAAATTTACACACATGTATCAAAATACTATTCATCATATTGTAAGCACTAATAGACTGTTTTTAATACCAGATATGTTTATAGAATTAAGACCTAAAATAAATCAATACACTTTAATTTTAGACATTTTTTATCTTCGCTTTCTGTTCAAAAGTATATAAATAATGAATTATACCCTTTCAAATTCGAAATTTTCCATTTTTTTAATTATGGAAATTACATAAAACTGTAAAAATTGCACACGTAAAAGATCTTTACCTTTGAAATTGAACTTGAACTTAATATAAAAAAAGAGTAAATTTGTTTAGTTGAGCACATATTCCAATTGCCTCTGCGTATTTGATTCCCGGCTCGAATTCCCTTTCTTTAGAGAGTAGGTGGAGGATTCTCCCTTCCATTCTCTCTTATTACTTAGCTCCGTAAGAAAATTCTTTCCCAAAGCTATATTTCATAATCATCTCATCGCTCGGTAGAGATGGCCAAACTCTATGGTACGGAGTCTAGCCCCCTCCAGTCCCGGCCCTGGTTAGCCTATGCGTTGCCACTAAGGCCACTCCCTCTAACACTATGCATAGAGGTGTAAAGTCTAAGATGATGTTCTCTAAGGTTGGGCATGTTCTCATAGCAAGCTAACCGTTGCAAATTGTCGAAGACATTCCTGATTATGATCTGTAGGCCTTTCTGGAATCAGGTTATCGCCCCCTACATTATTATCATAGCTCCCACTATGCTGATGTACAGTGACCTTCAAAGGTATCCGGACACGACTAGATAGAGAAATACCTTGCGCTCAATACTTTATTCCAAAGAGCCGCAGGGCCAGCTTACTACCTGCTGCGCGTAACCGTGGTCTCTCGCTCTTACAATAACATTGCAATATATAAACGCATATACATACGTAGACACAGCATAAACTAAATTATTAGAATTGAAGAATTCAATCTTCAGTAGCGTTAAAAATAGTTATTCTATATCACAAATATTCTTCGAGTTGTCCATTTTAGTAAAAATTAATAAAATCATTCATGACTCTTTATTGAAATGTAAATCATTCAATCTATTATGAAGAGCAACAGCATCTTAATTGAGATGCTGACATTTTTAATAATCATTTGACGTTTGACAAAAACAAAATATGAATCCAGCTGCTAATCACTTTAATTATTTATGGATAATGGAACATAAAATTAGTATATATAAATAATGACCAGTATGAATGATGGGTGTATAAATAATGACCAAACAGTCAAATATCACTACATTTTGACGCTTGACGACGTCACTCATTTATTCAAAGCATAAAAATAGTATAATTTTACTATAATTTTAGTCTTACACCAGGCGAAAATCATATTTTTCGGAAACATTTTTTTAATGAGTTTGCGCTATAAAATTGCGCAAAAGCCACATATAAAAAATATATAAATTTGTCGTCTGTGACGTAGATTGGCAGTAAACAAACCGTGCTTGTCAACATCCAGTACCTCGGTATGGTAGGACTAAGATGACGTTCACCATACTTTTCGATGATATCTGATTTTTTGGCGAGATTTACTGCACTTCTTATCTGCTCATGTCCGTTGAGCGATGACTCATAATTTAATTTAATATAGAATATTAATTAATAATATTTGTTACAGTATTAATTTTTGTCAAATATTTATTACAGAACAGGGTAATAAGAAACATCAATTCTACTCAAAAACCATGTAAATAAATACATTCTGCAATGCATTGTCGAAAAAGGATCCACTATCACTTTTCGTTGCCCAACCCTGCTGATATGTACCCAGTATACTTTATGTATGATACTTAAATATCTTATGAAAGGGATTAAGACAGAGCAAAATTAAATTTATGGCTAGATCGAGCCATTTCTTAATATAAAAAATAGGGACACGTCAGTCCAGCCTTAGAGCAAACGAAGACCTCAGCATTTAAATGAATAATGGGGATAAATAATGACCATTTAAATGATTTTGGATTATGACCAGTATGAATACATCAGTATGGATTGACCAGTATAAATATTGACCAGTAAAAATAATAATCTGTACAAATAATACCAAACAGTCAACATTTTGAAGCTTGATGACGTCACTCATTTATTCAAAGCATAAAAATAGTATAATTTTTATAATTTTAGTTTACAATAGGTGAAAATCATATTTTTCGGAAACAATGAGTTTTCGCTACAAAATTGCAAAAGCCATATACAGTTTGGCGAATATTTACTCACTTAACGTCAAGTCCGTTTTGCGATGACTCATAATTTTTTAATAACGGGTGTCGATGAAATGAGAAAAAACTATTTTGTAATTTTAACTTAGTTTAATTAAATATTAAAAATTATTTATTGAATTACATAAAAGAATAAACTAATTTCAACTATTACAGTATTGCGAACGGACCGCCTTCTTGTATAGATGCAAATTAATTTTAAAATCATTGTTCGGACTTAAGTCTGTCTATTGATTTTTGTAATTACGTCGTTTTAATTGATTTGGATTTTCATCTTATATTAATAATAATAATATATAAAAAGTCTTCAATAGGATTTAGGATCGTTGTAGACTAATCCTGAGCACGTATCTTGGATTACTTGTCATTCAACCGTTGTTCGCATACGGACAACGTCGGGCCAAAAGATATTTCATTGGTATAATATTTTTCTAAAATAATAAAAGTCACTCTTGTTGGTACACTTGTGAGGTTGTGGCTACTGCTCGCGAGTTTCTTTTATAATAACAACATCAGAATTTCCTTTATGAAGAAATAGCCAGTAACAAGACTTTTTAGGTAACTTTTTTCTTTATACAAATGAAATGGAACTGTATTTTTATCATTTGTAAAATATCCAGAATTTCCAGGCATGTTATCATTATAGGATAAAAACTTTTCATGTCCATGATAAATAATTTGGTGTGATGATCTCGCGCCGTAGTGAAGGTTAGGGATCTTCTGTAATTGCTTATCCGTAATTCCAGAGCAGACTGGCATTTGTTGTTTTATATTATATAAATTGTACAGTTTCGATTTAATTGATTGCTAAAAAATTATACGGTTTATCAAAGGTTTTTAATAACAAATGGAATCATAAAGATGCTTGCGGTAGTAAATAATTCATTTTTAAATACAAACAGTAAGTGTCTATATTAGAAACAGCAAACCGTATTTCCTGAAAAAATAATTTTACTCTTTTCCTTCGAAAAGTTGTTTGTTTTAACACATTTTCTTTTAAATAGGAATTATCGACTTACGTGTGCTTCTGATACATTAAAAAACACTTTGACAGCATCAGTCAGTTGTTTAGCTTATGCCAAAATTCCATACGGTTACAGAATGATTCTCAAATGTGTGACAGTTATATCTAATAATTCAATCGTTGAATATTTGTTACAGTACTTCAAATATTTAACTTTCACGGACTTAAACATTATTCTCAAAAACCATGTAAATAAAACATTCTGCAATGCTACTCAATCGAAAATCAGATCCACTATCAGTTTTCGATTGCCCAATTCTTCCAATCAGACATGTATGAGTCAATAAATATTTCAGAAATTAACGATTTTAGAACCTAGTTTAATCTAAATGTGGCATACAGTGTCCTTCCCTTCTTAAATAAAATACACGGTGCTCCATTTAAATAAGATGGGTGCGTTTGTGTTTTAAAAATTCAGTCTTACTGACAGTTTTCAGATTGGCAAAATATTTTGCTATAAAATGTAACAATATGCAAAAGTTATTCCAGTACAAAAGGAATTTAAGCTGTTTCAACACGAGATTTTCAGTCAAAATTGCATAATTGAAATTGGTATAACTCAATGAGAATATCGATGGATTGATGAAGATATGCTTAATCTAAATTCAGCATAGTGTGTCTCATTTACCGAAAAATGTTTGGTTCAAACTAGCGATAAATCACCCTTATATATGAAAATAATTTCAAAATATGTTGCTTAAGAGCTGTCCAAGAACGCTAACATTTTGTGGGCATTTTAATATTAATGGATATATTGACCTTTGACTCACTAATGCCTCAACCTGTATATGCATTTGTATATTGGAATGTTATTGCAAGAGCGACAAACTACGGTTACACTCAGCAGGTAGTAAGGTGGCCCTGCTACTCTTTGGAATCAAGTATTGAACGCAATATATTTCTCTATCTAGTCGTGTCCGGATACCTTTGGTGGTCACTGTACAACCGTGGCAGTATGTTTGGGTTGGAACCCCCACGTTTTACTTGCTACATTCCGACATATGACTAAAGTTATTCTTATATTCTTATTATTCTTTGTCAATTCCCTAGCTAAAAAGCTATTAAGAATAATAGTACGACTACCTACTAATCGCTTTATCCATATATTATGGAAATCAAGCATTTTTTGCTCAAATTCACATTTATCAATACTAACTTTGAATTGAATATGAAAGTTGAACTAAAACATTCGCTAAAGTCTGATACTATAGAGAAAATTTCCTATATGCAATTTTAATTTTTGTACCTGGTCCCTCAACAAAAGTCAAGACAAATCAAAATTTGAAAACAAAATCGAAAAATTTAAAAATTTATCATTGATAGTTTATATAAAATAACTATACTTCTTCTATACAAAAACACAAAAAAGTTGTCTTCATTTGAAATCGATAACTTTGTGTGACATAAAATAATATTAGGTAAGTAAATAGAAGTTTACAGAAGAATACAATACAATCCTTTTAAAAACGAAAGAACACAGTGCTACAAGTAATTTCTAAAATATTTATAACAAAAAAAATGCCCAATATATTTATAAAATTTTGGCCAAATTCTCTAAAAAAAATCTAAAAAAGCTAATCTACAACTTTCTCTTGTACATACAAATCGCACTTCAGTGATTTTATCAAGCGAAAATAAGCCACTCCGAGTTTATTTAAGCATTAAATTGATTAATCAATTCCGTTTAAAGCAAACTCCAGTTTCATATTACACATTAATGTTATACATGCGTATGTACATACATGAATGCATTAATTACTGTTCGCAATTCAAATGAGTAAATTTAAAATTGACATATTTTAAACACGGTCAACAAGACGGTCTTAGAAACGGTATGGAAAGGCTGATTGACAAGAGCCTTGAACAAAATATATGGTATAATATTATTTTTACACACATTTATTTATATAACATTTTAACGAAGTTATTCGCTAAAGTAAATACCGAAAATTTCGTAATAGCTTACATTAAAATGTTCAGATATGAAATTCGTTTTGAATTGTTGCTTATCTTATCGTATATAAATTAAGTTTAAATATTAAACGAATCTAATACAAGCTTATTTCACTCTAGCACACATACTGTTATGGTTTTATATACATAAGTTACGAATGACATAATAATTATAATTAAAGCTAATTAAAAGAATACTCGGAACTGCAAAATTTCTATTACTAGAAAATTTGTTTCAAAATTCAAGGAAACTAATCAATCCATATCTATTTAAAACTAGTAAATTATGACTAATTCAAGCGCACACAATCGTAGATCAAAACAAATTTGCTTGACGATGAGAAAAAGATTCGAATTTCTTTAGCATATAAAGATAAAGTGCTATCTTCATTTGCCACTAAGTATATTTTAGTTAAAACAGCCGACGAATCTAACAGATGTTTATTCCTAACACAGACATTTATTGTAATTGGAATTTAAGCTGAGTGATTTGAAATTCGGTTGGAAAGAAGTAACTGCTGAAAAGTAGCATCTGGTCAATTCTCTAGAAAAACTGCTTTCATTGATCCAAATTAGCTTTACACGAAATAGTAGCTAAATAAAAACAATCGAGCAGTGCAGAACAGAGAAGCTTTTCATCAAATTTTCACTGAGGAAGAGGAACATTTGTTAGAAAATTATGTAATCAAGGCTCTGACTGTGAAGACTAATCAATAATATTTATGCACCACTTAAAATTTTAACCACAACCGGTCAAAAACAAGTTGCAAAAGTAACTGGTGCTGGGGGAAGCATTAAACGTTTGGTGGGAGATTACAAGGTGTCGTCTTGATAAAATAATACTTTTAGTTTTAGAAAACCATACGACCAAGCCATCGCAACTTAAATCTCTTTAAATAGGTACTGCAGGGTCAATTGCAATCTGTTGACGTAATCTGGTTTGGATCATTTAATCTTGAAATTTCATCGAAAGATTTTTAAAAACAGAACACTTCAAAATAGCCGGTAAAATATAGCTATACAGAATTTACACAATAATGTTACTGATTTAGAGTTAAGTTACAGTAAGATGGAAGAAACTTTTGTTCTCGATACTTTCATTTGACGCCGGAAACAATGTGGCAAACCACTATACGAGACAACGTGTTCTAAACTAGACTCTATTCCAACGAAAACAAATCTCAAAATCCAAAAAAAAAAAAAATTCAACAATTTATAGGAACAAGGCATTTGTCCTTAGCTGTATTAGTAGATTCTCCTGATTTTTCTACCTGCGATATTACCGATTAAAAAAAAATTGATAATCGGAAATAACCTGTCCTCTCAGATAAGCTTTAAAAAAGTCCTGAAGGCCTGTGAAAAAAACCACCATTGAATCATTGTTCTTCCTCCAAACTCAACATAGCTGATCCAGCTGTTAGATGTCACCCACTTCAAATTGCAACAACACCAAAAAAAGTATTTTCCTCTCTATTAAACAATCTATGGGTTGAAAACGCAAAAGCTAATTTAATATACCTAAGATTTCAGAAAAAACTGGAATATATCCTACTTCTTTAGAAAAAGTGTTAAGATTACCAACCTACTCTCGTCCTGATATTGAAAAACCGAAGATTCATTTGGTATGCTTTTCTGACATGCATAGAAAATGCAAGAAAAACACCCAGAGGAGAAAATGTACCGAAACGAAGCAAGAGAAAACGCAACATAGCACCAGGAAAAATAATTTCTGCTAAGGAGCTAGAAGATACTAGTACTACTACCACAAAATGACAAAATCAAACGGAATCAGAAAACGGTGCTGGAGAACGGCTCAAGCAACAATGATAAAGATGATAAATATTCACTGATTTCTAAGTTTGTCACTGGATTTACCAGACGAAGAAAACATCTCTGAAGATGCAACAGGCGAAAATCTAAGAATAAATCTGATGGTTATCTACACAAGAAACATGAATTTGTGGTAGTTAACCGGAAGAAGCATATGTCAAGTACATACATGGCAAAATGTGGAAAGTTGTGGAGATGGCCAGAAAAAAGGAAGACTTCATGTGTTATTTCAAAAATGAAATTATGTTGGCTATAAAAAAACCAAAGCAAACGTCAATTTTTTTGTTCTAAAACTGGCAGATATACATAGGTAGCTTTCAAAAGAAATAAGTAATTCGTTTAAAATAGAAAGAAGTACAGTAGACTATATGGATGATTTGAGACTTTAGCCACGTTATTCAATCTGAACGTTTGTGTCAAATATTTCTGAACGTTTATTAAATAACATTAAATTGAAAAAATTGTATTTAACACAGAGCAGAACGCAAAAATTATGGAAAACTACTTCCATAGAGGTGTGAAAAGAAATGACAAGTTGGAATATACAATTCCAGAAAACATGACTGATTTTCGGGAAGAATGGTCGAACATGTGTCGTGATGTGTCAACAATGTCCTATGGCACATGCTAACTCATTCTAAAGAAAAATTGACATAATCATACATAAAAGCTGCGATGTTTTCATGAGCTTCTTTGAGGGGATTATCCAAAAAATGTTGTCCTTAAAATGTTTTTTTTCTCAGATGAGGCTTGGTTTTACCTTTCTGTATATGTAAATTTACAGAATATGAGATTGTTGTCATCGATAAATCCTCATTATTTTGTTGAAAAACCATTACATCCCCACAATACCGCAATGAAATATATTGTCCATTTATCAACTGGATGATGAAGAATAAAATTACAAGATGAGCAACAGCACATACGAGGGAGCGTTTTTATATTCGCGGAATGAGCGGGTTGCAGCGACTCATAATTAGTATAAATACGAAGTTTCATTGTTATTAGACAGTTAGTCTTTGACCTATTGTCAACCAAGTAACATAATCAGGAGTGAAAACTGAAATATGGAAAAAATCGAATATCGTGCCGTTATAAAGTTCCTTACCAGGCAAGGAAAATCAGTCGCGACCATAATGAATGAGATGTCATTGGTTTACGGCGACTCTTGTCCAGGAAAAACCATGGTGTACGAATGTCATAGTTTATTTAAAGAAGGAAGGGAATCCCTTGAAGACGACCCGAGGCCGGGCAGGAGCATTGAGCACTTATCCAAAAAGTTGAAAAATTGAAAAACTCGAAGATGCTCGACTAAAGAAGAAACAACTCGCAGAAATGGTTGGAGTATCCGATACAACAATTTTTAAAATCCTACACGATCATCTCGGCATGTCTAAGGTCAGCGCAAGATGGGTGCCGAGAATGCTCACGCCGCCGCAAAAACAACAGCGCGTAGTGTTCGCGTGCATTTTTGGACCTCTGTAATGAAGACAAGGATGGTGTATTAAGTCGAATTGTTACTGGAGACGAAACTTGGGTTCATCATTATGAACCTGAGTCAAACAAGACTCCATGCAGTGGCATAAAACACAGCACCTCCCAACAAATTTAAAGTGTCACAATCAGCTGGGAAACTCATGGCAACGGTATTTTGGGACTCGGAAGGAATATTGTTGATTGATTATAAAGATAAAGGTGTTTCTATAACCGGAGAATATTACGCTTCAATATTAGAGCGACTAAAAGAAGCCATTAAAGAGAAAAGACGGGGAAAATTGACGAAAGGTGTGCTGCTTTTGCACGACAACGCTCCCGTCCACAAGAGCCGCGTTGCGTTAGCTGCCCTGCATAAGGTGGGGCTTCGAAATTGTGAATCACCCACCCTACAGCCCAGACCTGGCCCCGAATGATTATTACCTGTTTCCGAAAATGAAAAAAGAGCTGCGGGGTAAAAAATTTACTGCCGATGATGAAGTCAAGGAGGCAGTTTCGGCGTATTTTGCAGAGAAAGAGACATCATTTTTTTATGAGGGTATAAATAAATTAATTGAAAGATGTGAAAAATGTATCCGTCTTGCAGGTGAATATATTGAAAAAGAAAAATAATTTGGTTTTTTTATTTCCACCCCTTATCCCCCATTCCGCGAATATAAAAACGCTCCCTCGTACAACCATAGACATTTTTGATGGCAAAATAATAAAGGAGGAACACCGAAATCCCATATCCAACTAGATCTTGCGATTTAACCATATGCGATTATTTTTGTACGACCATACATACATAATCAGGAAGAGCTTAAAAAATCGGATAAAAGAAAAGTGTGAAAAGATAATAATTCGCAGCAAATGTTACATAAAGTTTTTGATGAATTGGAAGTTTCCAGCATGTGATTACAATTTCTTTCTTAATTTATAATAAATTTAAATCATTTCTTAATGCGCAGGATATTTTCAGGCAATGAAAATACAGATAATACTACAGGATGTTAGTACATAATTGCGACAGTGGACACTGGTTAGTTTTTATATCGATTTCGTATTGTATCTGCAGAATTTGAGCAGTTTTATCTAATACGGTGCATTTTATAAAGCTTAAACATTAAAATAAGGACGGAATAAAATAAGTTTTAAATGAACCGGTTAATGAGACAACTTTTACAGATGATCAAATACACAAAAATTTCTACTGTGTCTACTGGAGCTGCTACTGCAGATAACTTTCTAAAATACGCAATAACATTCAAAATGAAAGATGTAGGTCAGGTTAGGAGGTACTGTCTATAAAACATGTACCAACATATGCATTTTTTTTACACACATACATATGTAAGGATAATTCTGATTAAAGTATATAAATATATATTTAACCTAAAGAAATCTTGTACAGCCGAACTTATGGTATGAGTAAATTCAATATTTGAATTGTAAGTAATCTTTCAGTAGGTATCTAGTGTAAATATAAGTATGTACATAACATACAGCACAACAATATTAAAATTCCAATTATATTTTTATCATATCGATATAATACGAATTACTTATCAGACTATAAAGTGTGAAATTAAATAAACAACAACGATTGTTGGATTTGATAAAAGTTGTTTGAAATGGAGAGAACACTATACGCAATTAATTACACATTAGATAGATCCTTGAATGTATATACATATACGTTAAATACATATTTAGAGTACATATATATTTGCAAATATAATTTTGGAATAAATATTTTATCAAGATATGTATGCAAAAATATCTTACACCTTACGTATACTTAATACTTTTATTGCAATTTTTATCAGTTAAGGTCACAAGTTCGTCTTATTAGAATTTCATCCAAATACATAATTTGCAAATGAAATGATTACATAACCAAATATACAAACATTTTAAACATTATACTAATCAAAACGGCAAATAACGTCGTCAAAATCAACCAATTCAAAAAAAATCTTAACTATAATAGAGGTAATCTTACACAGAGATTCGGATTATAATTTCATCTTATTGGATTCAGCATTTGAGCAGCGAAAAACTTAAACTATGAAGCACTCACTTCTTTCACATTTTTCACTTGGGATATCGCGAAAAAATCAATCCCAATCCCATACACCCAACTGAGATCATCTGAGAGAAACCGTTCTGTCGTTCTAATGTGCTATGCGGCACTTGTTGGAGGAGTAGACGGCGCCTGAACGACTGGGTTCCAGCAATCGATCGACAAAATACACGACCTCACCAATAAAACAAGTGGGTCAACCCCTGGTCGTAACCGAACAATTCCCGAATCACAATTTTCACACTTGCATTTCCAAAAAAAAAAAATCTGCGATAATATATTCTGGGTAGCGAAATATAACCGACGAAATTATCTCATTCGTAACACGTCACGATTGAAGAAACTGACGCCTCCACTGGAATAACATGATGACCCCATCAACCCGCCCAAAATGTGAACTAAAATGTGCACGGAATAAATAAGCGCTAATTAGACAATTTAACTTAACACGAAATTAAACGAATGCATGAATGAATGACTATAGCGTTGTAAAATAAAAATATGAGTCAATAGTTTGTCGTTATGAAATTGCAAAATGCATCTTGTACGTGTGCAATAATCTTAAAAGAGGATGCTCTACTCTATTAAAAAAAAACTGGATGTGAAAGACATTTTTTTTAATTGACTATTTACACCGCTTGAAGGACAAATATACGCATCACAGTTATTTATAGAATGTTACTACATATGTATTATACAAACCCGACTTATTATCATTAATTGTAAGTAAGTGAAATGGACAGTGGAAGCTATTCATTAAGCCGGTCGTATGATATTACGAATAATATATAAAGAAAACCAACAGAACTAGCACTAATTGCCCACAAATATTAACATTGCTGAATCTCCCTCTAACAAATTCCACAATTAAATACTACATTTAAAATCTTAACTTAAAATAACTAGTAAAACATTATAATACAACTAAACAACACCTTTAAGAAAGTACATAATGTAATAAACGGTTTTAAGGTAGATTTACTTCCGAGAGTTCACTGACATCGGCCAATAGGGCATAGCCCTATTAACCCGTTATCTTCGAAATACATACACACACAATATAATAATCATATAATAAACAACTACACCGATTTAGAACATACCGTTATCCCCAATTCACACGAGAATACAACATTTAACATACAACTTAATACTTAAAAACGATAAAATTTGGGTTACACCTATCAACTAACACAGTCGGCCATGTTTAAAGGTTATATTTGTTTGGGATTTTCTCAAAAATATAACTGGTACATAGTGTATTTTTCTCACTAACCTGTGTACGTTCAACTAAACTACTCCGGTGATATGATTATAACACTATCTCACTAATAAATTTGCACAAAATTCACTAAACTCATAGAAAAAGATTCACTTGCCATCGCCCTCCATATCCCATAAAGTAGTACTAGGCGCAAGCGCATAAATAAATGTAAATTGTCAGTTGAACACACCCAAACGCTTTGGTTTATATCAGTTTATATATTTTTTTAATATTTTGCAGTATATATAATTTATCGTTCTCGTTAATTAAACCCTACATTCGCAATAAATATTAATATCTCATTCGTCATATTATATCTAAATATAATCTGGATCGTTAATGCTGCTAGTCATAATTACAAATAATGCACTCGTATAGGTATCATGTTTCCTGGTTTATATAAATGTTATGTAATAAGTAGCAGCACAGCAACATAAAAGGAATAAATGTTTATCTCCAAAACGTAAATATTAAAAATAGTGAATTCAACCACTTCAAAATCTAATTACAATATTTATGAAGTATATTATTTATACAAATGTGTAATTCAACTACAGTTAAATATAAATAAAAAGCAAAACATTTTTATTTCGTTTTAAACTATCTATAAATAAGGCAGTGTAGTTTAATTATAGCGATGTCGAAGCATGCGCTGACCTTTCGGCTGAATGTGATTTATCACATTTTAATCGAATCGCATTTTACATTAATTTAAATTTTATTTATTTCAAAACCCCAACGCTACATTAATGTAGATAAATCTCTTATACTAATATAAAAATAAAAATTGTTTTATTCGTCATGCACTAATTTTGACATATCCCTAGCTGAACGGAAGTGATAACTTAACCTTACATTTTTAAGCAGTCATTTTTAATGTGATTATGAGATGTTGCAATTATTATACAATAACGGTATTTCGGCAATAATTTCTCGTAAATCTAATGCAACGTTTAAACATAATTTAGATTTTAGATAGTGTGAAATTATGGCTGATCGGAGGAATTATCGACATCCACGACACAGGCCGCCCAGACCCTTCCCTTTTGATGACTTACGCGAATTTTTAGATTATAAGAGGCAGCAGAAAGAGTTGGATGAATCGGGAGAAGGACCACACAGACGAGCGAATGCGCCACCCCCAGATCCACCCTCACCTTTAAGAGATTCGTTGAGAGGTGATAGGCCTGCGACATCACAACAACGACAGGTACTATCGCAATATTATTTGAGATAGTTTATTGTTATATGAAATGTTTAGTATGATCCGCAACGGGGCCATTATTCTCGTGGACGTGGTTCGTTTCGGAGACAAAGAGGAGGACCCCGATATATGCCGGGTGGATCTGAACATGGGGAACGGGAAAAATTATTTTCGTATAATATAAAAGTTGAACTGACTACTGAAACAGGTCAAAGAAAGTATACACTTGATAATAAAGATCCGCCTAATCAGCATGTGGGTAAAAATAAAACGAATCAAACACATGATGATGTTCAAGAGAACACAAACTCGTCTTTTAATGATAATCAAAATAAAAGAGGAAATTATCGCGGTCGAGGAAACTACAGAGGGCGAAACCGAGGGCAGGGTTATTCCCGAGGAGTATATTATTATCGAGGACAAAATAGGGGCCGTCCTCCCAGAAATCAACATAGATATGACAATAGATTAAAGACTGAACACGAAGCGAAAGATAAGTCACCTGTGAATGTAGAAACAGTACCGATTGTTGAGGAAGAAAACTGGGATAACGATAATGTATATGCAAACGTTAATGAAACTACAAATACCGCAAGCAGGCAGTATAAGGATAAGAATGAAGAGGTTACAGCTGCGAATGAAGAGGATACTCATGGTGATGAAATCCATCTTACGGAAGCAGAGAGTGATTTATTGCGTGAATATATAGAGCAAGAAGAACAAGAACATGCTGCAGAAAATGAAGAAGTATATTACGATGATGAATATTATGATAATGACGATTATCACGAGGAAAATGAAAATTTTGATGAAACCAACGATGCAGTTGAAGAAAACGCAAAGGAAGAACATGAAGAGGGTGTAACTAATGAAGAAAATAGTGGTAATAAGGAAAATGGTGATAGTCAACAACTAAGTGCCAACATTCAAGGTAATGTTGATAAAGATGTCGACAAAAAGGAAAGTCCGAAAGATAATGAGGCTCTCAAAGAGTCCCCAAAAGAAACTGATGCGCATCGTGGAGATAATCAAATTAAACTTGAAGCTCAGACTACAGTATCTGAGGTTCAAGCAAATATTATTCCAGCATTAAGTAGTAATGACAGTAACAGTATAAAAAATTCAACACAAACTTTGAACAACGGTGCTGGTAGTAGTGATAATAAAATCACAACTGAAGAAAATAGCGAAATAAAAAGCTAATAAGTATTTCGAAAAATTTGAAAGAGATTGCGAAATATCTCAAGGAACTGATAAATTAGGATATTGCAAAATTGTGGGCTATAAAATACAAAGAATTCTAAATAAGTCGATAAATACTTGATAAGAAATCACTGCAAAAATTATTCTATTTTCATATTTTTAACTATTGTAACTATTAATAGGTTTCAACTGTTTTAAGGGGTTGTGACGTTTACGTAAAATTTCTCACAACAAACTGCAATATTGTTTTAATTGTCGTATATAATGTTACATTATATATGCAGGCTGAAGCACTAATGCGTCAAAACTCAATATATCCGTTATTATTAAAGATATCAAAAAACGGTATGTGCAAAAATTGTGAACAGCTTCAAGCTGTTTTGTTTGAAATGCATAGGACGTTTAACTCGCAATGATTTCCAGACAAAATTGACCTATAACTTTCTAAAGAAAAATGCTTCACCCTGTATATGAATTATTATCTTTAATTAATTGCATGATTTTTAACTGCACTTTTTCATAATTGCATTGGAAATATAATTGCATAAAAAGAGCGCTTTCAAATATATTTATTAATGCCACATTTACATATTATCATTATATCGTTTTATTTATTTAATTATATACATATTGTAAATTCGCGTAATTATTGACAATTATGTTCCCGAAGTTATCTTCCAAACTTGATAATTACATTTTAAATTTATATAAAATAATAATCATACAACTTATGCCGTCCTGGATTATAAGGCCTTACTAAATAAAGTGGTGCACTATATTTTAATACAGTTTTTAATGAAAAAACGAAGAAATTATATTCAGTACTATTTAAACAGTATAAAGCTATTATCAATTTACGAATTAATAAAATTGCTTTTGTGATAAATGTATCTTATAATCAAATTATTTCATAAACAAATCGTTATACTTATTAAATGTTTATTTGTTTACAATTTATAATAATCGAAATATATATGATTGTTGAATATATTTTATACATTAACATTATACATAAATAAATAATATAAACTTAGTTATCCTTTTCATTTCTTTAGATTCATGCTGTCTATAATATTTTCCACGTTTAGAATTAATGGTGAATCCACAGTACCAAACTACAAAATGCAAATTCTATGTAAGTGAAAGGAATAGGTTTGGATCTTGGAAATCACTGGTTAAAGAAATGTATTTAAAACATCAATATGCTTGATATGAGCTCCATAAAATTTAATTTCCAAAGATCGCATCTACGCCAGTATAAATAGTCAAATTATTTAGGCTGAGCAATTGATACAGAAACAGAAATGTACTGCTTTGCTAAAACAAGGTTATAAAAAATAAATCTATTACAAATCGTCCTCGATTATCTAATTTTTTGTGGAAAACTATTTATTATTTGTTCAAAATTTTGTATCGGGAATACTTTGAGAAGGCAATTTAAGATCTGTTTTGGCTTTTGCGCTACATTGGAGAGCCACCTACATTACTCGTTTAAAACGACATAACTTTTGTATGCCCCGGTACACTGAATTTCAGGATTATTTTTTTATTTTATTATGTATTTATTATATAACTTGACTACTATTTATCACAATAGATTAATTGAATTGAATTTATCTGTACCTGTTTGGTACTAGTACTACTACGCGAGCGCCTCGATGGTCTCGATCTTGATTGTACGGAAGTTTCAAAAAGCCGATTTCACTGATTATTACGACTTTTTAAAGTATGCTAAACTTTGTGCCTCTAAACGGGTATTATTTTTATCCGTAAATTTCGTTTTTATTTTTACCTCTACATGTTTCGGCCGTATGTCATCATCAACCGAAACATCTAGAGATAAAATAAAATAAAATTTTCATGCTTCTAGCCCAACTTCATTGCAAACTCTTCGACTTTGCACTTTAACATAGGCCCGGACACACGAACACCTCTTTTAGTAACAATGCCAAACGATTTGCTGAGTGCTTTGTCAACTTCAGGATCTTTTCCTTCTCGTTTACGTTTTTGTTGCACTCATCCACGTCCACTCGCACTTGCGATGCTAATTTGTTCACGGAGTTCCCTTTCATTTGCATGAATTCGCGCAATCGTAGTTTTTCTTTTTTTTTAACAAGATGACACTATAATTTCCTTTTTATCACTTACTTTTGTAACTTTTAAGAAATATTACATGGCCATTTCAAAATAATTTACCATTGCCGTATATGGAGAGAATTTAGCACCACTGGTCACGTAGCCTTGAAGTTGGCACAGATTTTCCTCTTCGTTTTTCTTTGGTAGCCTCCCAAACTTTTGGCATTAAGTTTGCCTAATATTGACAGGTTATAATATGCCTACTTACATACCGTAGAATGGGGTGAATAGGATCAAATAGTCGGAGTTTGTTTAAAGAAATCGCCAAAGCCAAAATAACCAATAAAACCCTTTGTATTTGACCTCGATGGACTCCGAATATCATAGTAAGAAAAAAGTTGGTAATACATCGTCACTCGCAGTGTATTAGTGTTGACAATCAATATATAACCTAAAAACTTTGTTAGTAGCTGTCTTCGCGGGTGTCAAAACTTTGTTTGAAATTCCGAAATTTAGTGAGATATAATCAAAGTACTTCGTGTTCGTGACTCCAACAGGTTACTAGTTAAGGCACATAATAGTATATTAAAGAACGAGTTTCGTAAGGCATGATTGTCGCACGAGTTCAAGTTTAGAAAACGAGCCGCAGACGAGTTTTCTAATGAACGAGTGCGACAAAAAGCCTTATGAAACGAGTCCTTTATACTATTTTTTCTATTTTGCATTATACATTGATAATAAATACTTAATAAAAATCTCATTAAAAATGTTGAGTTTTATTTTTATATGAAGTTGGTCACATTGACATTTGACGAATTCAAAATTCAAATTCGGCTATTTAAATTGTTTAAACAATATATTTCATAATATAGTCTCTGTAAACTGTAAAAAATGAGTGATACTGAGACAAATTTATCTTGTACGCCACCACAACTGCGTGAAATTGCGGACAACGCCGTCATAAATTTATTACCGAAAAAATCAAAAGCAGTGTATGAAAAATACATTAAAGGTCAACTTTGCTTTCTGTCATAATGTATTCAATACAGCCAACCTATAGAAATGAAAAAAGGCGTATCACAATGAAGCACTTTTCGATACGCAAAAGCGTGTTACAATAGCGTTTTTATGAACGAGCTTTTAAAGCACGAGTAACGAGTTTAAAGCCACGACGCGAAGCGGAGTGGCTTTAACGTTACGAGTGCTTTAAAGCTAATTATGCACGAGTGTCATACGATATTTTTTAGTATAAATGCAACAATAATTTTAATTAGAAGAAATCAAATCAATAATTTCAATACATGACAGTACCTAAATGTCATTTGACATTTCTGACATTTCACTGGACTATTAAACACTTGGGATTGGCTGCAAGCAAAAATAAAGGCCCGATTATTTGAGTGGATTGGTTTATGATGCATGCATACTAAAAAACAGTTTTAGTCAAATTTCATGCAAAAATAATTTGGAAATTTAATTGCAATTTGATGATTTTTTTTTTGGTTAATGGGGTGAATCGGATCAATACTTGGGGTGAATGGAATCAGGTGTTGGGGTCATATTCCACTAATGACAAAAGAGAAGGTACATCTAGGGGTCATACCTATTTATAGTTTGTGCTTGAGGTCGTGTCGATGCTTGAGCACGCGATTTTGACACATTTGTAATGACATTGACGTCAAAATCGCGTGCTCAAGCATCGACACAACCTCAAGCACGAACTAGAAATATGACCCTAGATCTTTCAGTAGATTTAATCTCGCGAAAGATACATACGGACGTCGACTCTTCAGATTTAAAATAAATTTACAAGAATACAATAAACAAAAATATGAATAAGATTGTGGTTAAATATATAGTATTTCCTTGTATTTATAATAATAAACGTTCATACTTCATATTAATTTGAATAAATTGAGATCTACATGTTTTTAAGTTATATTTAACGAAATTCTATGATTCTATGCATCCCAAGGAAAGGTGAATATGATTAAACATTGTAAACGCACAGCTGATCCTATTCACCCCAATGGCGGGTGAATAAAAAAAAATATTTATGGCACGCCACTGGTCTTAAAAAAAATTCGACATTGCAAATCAATAGATCAGTTGTAAACTGTTACTTTGATGTGTACACCAAAATTGTATGCCTATTAGTTAAAAAGTTACACAGTTTCAAAGTCCAAAAGTAATCCTATTCACCCCATTCTACGGTAGTAAAAAATCGACCAAAATATCCTCCAAAATCCCAAAAAACTGCGGCGATGAATATTCTGACATTTTCAATAAGATGGGTCAAAATGATGAACTATTGTAAAAAATTTTTACAATAAATCATCATACAGCTCATCCGTATATGCGAAGAAATAGAGAAATTAGATTCTATATTTACTAACGCCAATAAATAAGCAATAATGACAACAGTTTTTGATATGTCAACCAATGTCAACTGTGCTAGACAATAAATACTGTACCTCCTCGCTTATTAAAGAGAAAAAACAATCACTATTAAATTTATTCCACTGTACATTGTCGCTTCGTGTATGAATTGCCCAGCTTTAAATACTACTTACCTTTTTCGCTTGAGTTAAGCATAATTGTGTTTCTTGTTCTTTACCTAAATTGCAATTTATTAACGCTAAATAAGCCCAAGGTTCTGGCAGTCTGTTATCGCACAAATTTGCCTGTATCAAACACTGTTCGGCGCTTAAAAGATCGTTTTGTTTAAAATAATAACTGCCTGCATGCATCCATGTTTGAGGTGTCGGACTATACTTGCAACTCAACAATGCAAGCTTTCGAGCTTTTTGCCAGCTTCCTGTTACATCGTAGCACATAGCGCAAAACAGGTATATAAGGTGTATATCCTCCGGGCGATTAAACATAGGTAATACCATTTCGTATAAAACTATAGCATTGCAGTGATTATTTACTTTCATAAAGCAATGTCCGATTAATCCGCATATGCCGTAATTCTAGAAAAAATATTCGCTTTGCTATTTATTTAATTGCAAATGCTAATATATTAGGTTACTACAGTTTTATAGGCATTCAAATTTAATAAATTATCAAATATTTTACTACATATTTCTCTTAATATATGGACGATAATGTGCGTAATAATATGATTAACTAAACTTACAGTTCCGAGTAAATCTTTCGCTTTATCTAAATGATCCAAAGCATGTGGAAACTGTCTCTCGAAATATGCTAATACTGCCAATAGATATTCGCGAATGCCCGGCTTATCTATCATTTTAATTACACGTTCAGCTTGCTAAAAGTAATCAAATATTATAGACGACTGTAGTGAGTTACATTGAAATCTTACTTCAAGCAAGCGTAGTTTAATCAACAATACGGCCGTCTTAGAATAAATATCCGTACAAAATTGTGACGACCACGCCAAATCGTCGGTAGAACTAAAATAGTCTTGCTCTATTGGATTGGCTAAGTCCATGTACTTCTTAGCCATCTGTAATGCCAATTCCATCCCTTCTATGTTATGAACTTGATGATAGTATGCGTATAACCCACCCCAACCTTCTGCCCAACGGGGATGCATCAACGTCATCGTCAGTAAACATGTTTCTGCTTCCGCAGGTTTGCCCTTCTCTAATAAAATTAGTCCATACGTGAATAGACTAAAACAAATAGGTGCTCAGATATGTATAAAATACGTTAAGGTAATCTTAAGATAACAATAACTAATAACATTAGAAATTACTCCCAATTCTACACTGACTGGGAGATGATAACCAAATAGTATAGCTATGTAGAGAACAGCTGAAAACGTATTGGCTTTGAACGGATGTCAAAATTAACGTGTTCTGCCTACGAAAATATCACACCATAACGTGAGTATACGAATGAGACAGACCGACGCCGATGATGTAGATTGATGTAGATCACCCACACCTTCCGAGGCACATTTATAAGATATTCCCGAAACTTATCACTTCTTCCGTCTAGAAGAGGTATCTGCAAACTTTCTGCCTCCTCTATCCCCTCTACAATCGCTCTAAGGTCGTTGAGTCAGTACTCTTCGGGAGACTTCGAACGGAGTTTATTTTGAAAATCCTTTCTGATGAGTAGTTTGATCTATCTGACACTTCTACGCTAGATTATTACATATGGTTCACAGGCATGACCGAGCATGTCAAAGTCGTATCTCAAGCTATTGGAGACTCTTTAAAATAAAATGCTGAGACTTTGGCATCCCTTCCATCCAGGACTTTGCCACAACCTTCGCAAAGAGGCCACTATACCTACAGTGCTTTTTTTTAACTGTTGCCACAGAGGGAATTGAATGATAAAAATTCAACCCTGTGTTAACTTTTGATCTGATGAAAATATTTAAACCATTTTTGGAACAAAGCTGGAAGATTCTTTAAACTATCGGATAGATTACAATTCAATATTCTTAACTGTCGAAAAAGTTTTGAAAAAAATATTTTTGTGAAAGTGTTTTCTTGCCACTATCATTTCTAGCAGGCTTTGTTTTAAAAAATAAATAATGAAAGTTCCTCGAAGCTTTGACTAAATTAGCTTTTGGAAGACAGAACATGTAAACATTTATTTATTAAAAACAAATGTAGAAACCATTAAACCATAAATAACTCGACAAATTAACAAAGATTATCAGTAATTATCAAATGAATTGTTCAAAGTGTTTTCCTTCGACTGCTAGACAATGTCCCAAGCGATCTTGAACATTTTTTCGAATGTTTTGTAAAGCTCGCACTGTAATGGAATTACAAGCGCCAGTTATTATTGCCCTTTTAGTTCCTCAACAGTTCCTGGTTGACCTCTTATGAGGTCGTAAACTTGTGTTCCTAAATGCCTCCATAAGAAAAAGTCGAGTGGTGTTAGGACTTCGACAGGCCAATGGAATGGTCCAATATGGAACGTTTAAAAAAACTAACAGGAAATGTGCTCCATCCTGTTGAGATATTATTGCAAAATCTATGTATTTATCCTGGTTCAAATTTCCGTCAATAAAAAATGGCCCTACTAAGAGATTCCCTAAAATTCAAACCCACACGTTAACTTTATCACGATATTGCGTATATGTTTGGTGTGGCCTGTAGGGATTTTCTCTTGCCCAAACCTGTCTGCTTATTTTGTTAACTTTACCATTTAATGTAAACGAACTTCAAAAATATTTCGATTTTCATTAATTTTTTCCATCCAAAATTCACAGAATTCCATTCTTGGAAAGTAATCACGGGACAATAGTTCCTGCACATTTTTAATTTTGTACAACTTGAACTTTTCCATTTTCAAGGCTTTAAAGCAGCTGCTTCTTGAAGCGTGAAATTCTCCTGCCCGGGAAATAAGTGTGGTGGTGTCTTTTTCTTTATAACCGCCATACAGATATTCATTCTATACTTGAAAGAGCGAGAAAGTCAACTAACACTTTACTATACTAGAAGTAAACGGCCAGGATATTTCAGACATGGAAGTTTTAGAAAAAGGCAACCCACACAATTGAATTTTTACCCCAATTCCAGGATAAAACCCAGCGCTCAAAAGATTGAATCAACATCAGTGATTTAGCCGCCAAAGGATTAAAAATCCGACCTAGAAATTTGGAAGAATGATGTTTGATTTATTCTTACCTGTAGTGGTGTGAAGAATCATGTGATAATGCTTCTTTCAGACATTGAACTGCATGATAGATATCTTTAATTTCCATTCTAAAAACTGCATAGTCGAACCAATAGTTTGCGTTGTTTTCATTACAGCAGATTCTCTTTTAATCGAAATAAATGATCAATTACATCAGGAATATGTAAAAAGAAAATAACTTACCTCTAAATGATATCTTTCTGCAAGCTTGTATTCACCAATTTCACATGCTTCCTTAGCATATAGTAATAACTGTTCATTCTTCACTAAATGTTTATGTGGGGTTCTATTTATATTGTAAACAACCGTTTCGTTTATTACTTTATTCATTTGCTGGATCATATCCGCGTGAAGATGTTTAATAAAACATTGAGATTCCTTGGAAAACCTAGTCATACTATCAATGTCACATTGATATTTTTCAGGGATTAGAGTTGATAGTGCTCTAGTGACAGAAGCAATATACGTTTGATATACACCGGACTGTTGTAAATATAATAAAAAATCTAGCGGTTGTTCGCATTGACATAAAGCTTGTTCGTCCAGGTAAACCGCATATTGATCGTTCATATCCTTGATTAGTTGTCGAATTGTATCATTGTACATCTCTTGCGCAACTGATGACGATATTAAACTCATCGGAAGCGACGGCGAACCTTTAATAATCGTGTTTAATTTATTGGTTAAATCCTCCAATTCTCTTTCCGCGTATAAGGGTTTCATAAAGCAAAATTCAATTAGAAGAAAAGCTGGCTCTCCTTTGTCATTTAATACTTGCATACTTGGTTCTGGTGGTGGTGGTGGAAGATTTGGCAATTTCTGTATTGATCGTAAGAAAATAGAGTGTCAGTTTTTTTAATAAAAATATTGCGTTTATTTCCTAATCTTAAAAAATTTGACTAAGGAAAAGTTCTGTCGACATCTTATAGACACAAAATGTTACAGCACAATAATAGTATATTGGAAAAATTATACTTAGGAACAAAAAAAATGATTCAGACTGGATATTCTCAGTAAAATGTCCTTGATACAAAAACTTAAACTCTATTTCGACTACACACTATGCTGCATTGCAAAAATAGTGCTTTTGGAGGAGGTTCCTGTATGGTGTGGGCTGGCACCTCTATGGGGGTCACTGTAGACCGACACAATATGACTCTACAATAAGTCGCAGGTGGTTGCTTGTTGCTGTGAGCTAAGACATGTTCATACTTGCACAATAGCCGCTGCATCAAGTGTGTAGACTCAGTTATTCATTAGCAGTGATAGTGTGAAGTGCTTGCTATGGCATCGTGGTCACGAAATGAGATACGGGCAGTTTGTCGGTAAAACTTCGCGTATGGTTTAAATGTAGACCAGTGTTTAGAAGAAATGATATTGCAATAGGTAATGTTTGTCCACATCGTACAGAGAATTCCAAAGGGGAAATTTCACTCTGGAGGACGCTGAAAGAGAAGGAAGACTACGAACGTCGATTACGGTGGAAAACATTACTATTATTGTGTCGACAATGCTCAACGAAGACAAGCGAGTGACCTAACAGCAGACAGAGGACACATTCAATTCTGCATGATCATTTGCATGTACAGAAACTCTGTTGTTTTTGGGTGCTGCAGAGACTAACTGAAGAGTAAATTACACTACGTGTAACTTGGTGCCGGAAGATGCTAGAAATAGGACAATTTCGATAAGTGAACAACAGGTGGCGAGACTTGGTTATACTTTTTATGATGTGTCGACCAACATTCAAGATAAAGTTTGAGTCTCTGATAATCAGGACACTCCCGTAGTTGTCAGAAGATCCCGATATGTAAAGAAGAAAATGAATTTTTCAAATCGACTGGAATTATGGAGCGTGTCGTCTTGGACATACACAAGACAGTCACAGCTAAGTGGAACAGTGCCCGCCTGAAGTCATCAAATCCATAAAGAACCTGCGGGCAAGTCAAGAATAATGGACACTTAGTTTCTCTTTCATGAGCCAAAGCTTGCAATGAATATTTGAGACCTTGCCTCCTGCGACTTTGATAGGCTATTGATAATTTAAGCGTCATTTATAATAATTTAATTTATGCCTAAATGTTAATTTCTTCCAGTGAGGAGAGGGGTGGGAGTGAGGGATGGGATAACACAAAATACTGACAATGTTTTTGTTAATAAAAAAACGGCTCGATGGCCGCAGTGGTTAGGCGGCTGACTATTGTTGTGAGAGGACGATAGGTGCCGGGGTTCAATTCTCTGGAGGGACGGTGACATTTTTTCAGAGAGTTTAATCCCGGATCGACTTGCCATTCGCTGTTGGGAGCAAAGTGATTAACAACGCGGCATCATAAAAGGCGATATGATGCTGTCACAAAGCCATTTAAACACAACTTACACACAGTAAACTACACCGTAAGAGTTGCAGTGATAGCCAGACAAGTAATACAGCTTACGGAGTCACTGCAACTAAGCACCCACCACACATTAAAAAAAAAATTAAATTAAAAATATCATTGAAAAAATCTGGAGTATTCTTTTAATATTGTTATGTTCGTCATCTTTGAAGTTTAGTGCCGGTTTTTTTTTATTAATAAAAGGTGTCAGTTAAAACAGTATGCACTCATTTTAAAGCTAAGATCTTGAACTTAAAGGTTTTAAAAGCAAAATAGAAATTTAAATTTTAGTTTTTGTGCCGGAAACGTATTCTACAATTCTATTGCAGCAGTACGATTTGCGTCTAATGCAACAAAACGTCTTAGGCCGCTCTCTCACGGGTCGATGCAACATCGGTACGGTATACCGTTGGCATGCTGAAACAATGTCGAGCACATATATTTTAATTGGTACCAGCGCACGAGTCGGCGCAATGCGGTTACAACTCCGTATGTTATCGGCATGCTGCGAGTCGGCATATTTTCAATCGGGTAGCATACGGTACTGCATGTATTTTGTGAGAAAGTGAACATAAGAATCCTCTCTGCAGGACTAACACATTCTCTCATATTTGTATTTTGTTTCCTAATAACTTCACTGACAAGCTGCTCAAGTTCTTGGAATGTGTTCTTTGACATTCTATACATGGTCTCAAATTTATCGTCATCTATCGTCATTTAAACGGGTCGATGGCTGCAGTGGTTAGGCGACTGACTATCGTTGTGGGAGGACGATAGATGCCGGGATTCAATTCTCTGGAGGGACGGTGACATTTCTTCAAAGAGTTTAATCTCGTATCGACTTGCCATTCGCTGTTGGGAGAAAAGTGATTAACAGCGCGGCATCATAAAAGGCGATATGGTGCTGTCACAAAGCCATTGAACACAACTTACACACACAAAAACTACACCGCGAGAGTTGCAGTGATAGCCAGACAAGCGATACAGCTTACGGAGTCACTGCAACTAAGTACCCACCACACACTAAAAAAAATCTATGGTTAATTCCTGTGCGGCAACGAACAATCTGCAATTAATATTCCTTTCTGTATGTATGGGTGCACCCAGTACCTCCTCCTTTTTCGCTTTTGCAATTTTACATAGATGTACAGGATCATATCTTCTTCTTCACTGGACGATGACATATTATCGAGTGTCGTGCCGTGTGTGCGCCGACTCGTGCGCTGGTACCAATTAAAATATATGTGCTCGACATTGCCTCAGCATGCCAACGGTATACCGTACCGATGTTGCATCGACCCGTGAGAGAGCGGCCTTAGGAAACGAGTTTCCAATATTTTTTCAATTTTGCATTTCCATAATTGTTTACATTTGTATTTTTCATACTTTGCAATTTGTAAAATATATGACATTAATTTTTTCTTTTAATGTAAACGTTGGACTTACTGACATTCGTTGTTTTTACTTACTGGCATGTTTAAGTATTAAAATATAATAATAAATACATAATAATTTTATATTCATACACTATTGTTTGTGTTCGTATACATAAGCATTGCAGTAACAAATTATAACTAATCAGAAAACCATCATTCAGAACTTGAACGTGATACAATAATCCCATTCTGTCACGCGACAGATTTATTATGCATACATACACTGAGGTTTTTATAACACCCTATGTTCGATTTTATTTGTCCCATGTCAACGCATGGGTAGTTATGCAACCAACATTACTCCTGTTACAAACATGCGTTTCTACGTTGTTGAATACTTGACTAACAGAGGGCGTATACATACAGAGTTGATACTACGTTTGTCGGGATATTCTATAGCAAACTGATATCATATATTTCTATTACTGATGTCCGACTTGATACCAATTTATAATTTCAATTTTTTCGTCTATACATTTTATGGATTATTTTATCTTGTCATGACTTTGACAGTTATCGACAAGATGTTTATATAGAAACCAACAATATATAGGAGTAATGTTGGTTGCATAACTGCCCAAGAGTTGACATGGGACAAATAAAATCGAACATAAGGTACGGTGTTATAAAAACCTCACTGTATATGTAATATTTGGTACTATGTATGTATAAATGTATATGTAAGTAAGTAATCAATCCTTGGCTTGTTAATTGTTGTTTCATCCAACACGATGTTACTCGTGTTAATTATTCCAGCTAAGTCGTTATTAATTCTGAAAAAAAAATCCTTTATAGAACATTAGCTATTCTATGATTACATAACTTTTTAGGTCTAGTGATGGGTACACCATGAGAGAAGCGTAGGTAGTGGTGAAGAATGCAAAAGAATTGTAATAAAAAGTATGTCGTAATATCTGCCACAATTTTTATTCACGGAACAAACCCAATTTTTTTGTACTTGTATAGATGTGTCAATAGTAATAAAAAAGCTAAATGATTCTAGTTAAATATTTTTGAAATACCTAAGTATACAACGCAACATATTCCACAATGAACTAATATTATAACAAAAGGTTTGTAATAATTATTGTGTGGCAATATACAGTGCGTTCACGATGAAAGGAATAAATTCGTTTAAAATTCAGGTAATTATTTTACCGAATAACGCTGAAAGACAATATTTTTCTCTCTAATATCCCAACCCACACATTGACTTGAGTTTTGAGTTGATGTTGTGTGCAAGAAATATTTCCAATGTGCTAACAAATGTTCAACAAAAACGCAGCTGAACATAAACCTTTATTCAATTATGTCTATACAAAATAGAGTGTGACCATAATTGTCCTACGAGAAAAATTTCATTTAACTTCAGAACATGATAAGAGTGATATTTATCTAACAACTAACAGAGGGCGTATACATACAGAGTTGATACTACGTTTGTCGGGATATTCTATAGCAAACTGATATCATATATTTCTATTACTGATGTCCGACTTGATACCAATTTATAATTTCAATTTTTTCGTCTATACATTTTATGGATTATTTTATCTTGTCATGACTTTGACAGTTATCGACAAGATGTTTATATAGAAACCAACAATATATAGGAGTAATGTTGGTTGCATAACTGCCCAAGAGTTGACATGGGACAAATAAAATCGAACATAAGGTACGGTGTTATAAAAACCTCACTGTATATGTAATATTTGGTACTATGTATGTATAAATGTATATGTAAGTAAGTACAATTAAATGCCAAGTCATATGTGTCAATTCATGCAAAAGTTTATTCATATGCCAGGCATAATTTCCGGTTTATTAAAGTGACTATTTTTTAAAATATACACAATAAAATTTATGCACAATACCTACATAATATTTCCATTTCTAACGTGTGTCAAATAATGAAAACATTCGTATCTCACAATTTTAGCAGTTACAGCAGCTCCGAACTGCTCAAAACTTTTTATAAAAATGTTAGTTATTACTTGTATTTTTTTTTGTGTTCCAAAATACAAAAAGCCCGTCGAAATCAAATCAACTGCATATTCCATTAGCACTTTCCCAAATTAAAACAACCATTGTCGAATGGCTCCTGGAAGAAATTTTGGATATCATATTTATGGTGGTGTTGGTTAGTTAAAAGAATACAATTTATGTCATTTTAGATCGTTAATCTTGAACTGTTTTTGAAATAATCCAACAAATACGCTCGTCGGCCAGCAAAAAAATTAGTGTTTGCAAAAGAAATGTTACAATGAGTACTATTATTACTGTTTTATAGTTAAATCTAAAAAAAAATCTTCCATGCTTATTCGACAAAGGTTGTCACGCCATATAAATCCTTTTAAACGTACCTCTGCTAAATTGTGTCCATGTGTCGGAGCGTCATCTTTCTTGCCTTTACCTTTTTTTCCTTTATCGGATTTCTTACTGCTAGATTCTTTCGATGCCTTTTTGTTATCCTTTTTGCTATCTTTTTTATCCGGCTTATCTTTTTTCGTTAATGGAACTTCAGGCGAATGTGGTATAGATTTTGGTCTATAATGAGACTGTTCTACGCCAGTTTGATTAGAAATTTCCAACTCGTGATAAGTTCTTATTGGGCAAGCTACTCTACAGCTTTTTACACCCGGATAAAATAACTGATCTATAGGAGCTATCGCCATCAAATGTAGGTATTCACTGGGTGAATCCATTACAGTAGTACTTGGGCACTTAGTTTTACTTGTTATCGAATTTTTTCCTTTCTCATCATTCTTTTCCTTTTTAAGTGACAATTGCTTACTTCCTTTTCTGAAGACGCTGCCCCCGTAAAACTCATGCTAATTGAAAGATGCTACATGTTAATAATTGGAACATTGGTATTTTGTTAACAAACCGTTGTTGCAGGTGTGACATATATTTCTATAAGTACTTTCCTAAACGTTCGAATGTATTTGGCAAGTCGTTCTTTACTTTCTTCGTCCAGGAAGATTCGCTTAATTGTGTTATATTCAATCCTTGGCTTGTTAATTGTTGTTTCATCCAACACGATGTTACTCGTGTTAATTATTCCAGCTAAGTCGTTATTAATTCTGAAAAAAAATCCTTTATAGAACATTAGCTATTCTATGATTACATAACTTTTTAGGTCTAGTGATGGGTACACCATGAGAGAAGCGTAGGTAGTGGTGAAGAATGCAAAAGAATTGTAATAAAAAGTATGTCGTAATATCTGCCACAATTTTTATTCACGGAACAAACCCAATTTTTTTGTACTTGTATAGATGTGTCAATAGTAATAAAAAAGCTAAATGATTCTAGTTAAATATTTTTGAAATACCTAAGTATACAACGCAACATATTCCACAATGAACTAATATTATAACAAAAGGTTTGTAATAATTATTGTGTGGCAATATACAGTGCGTTCACGATGAAAGGAATAAATTCGTTTAAAATTCAGGTAATTATTTTACCGAATAACGCTGAAAGACAATATTTTTCTCTCTAATATCCCAACCCACACATTGACTTGAGTTTTGAGTTGATGTTGTGTGCAAGAAATATTTCCAATGTGCTAACAAATGTTCAACAAAAACGCAGCTGAACATAAACCTTTATTCAATTATGTCTATACAAAATAGAGTGTGACCATAATTGTCCTACGAGAAAAATTTCATTTAACTTCAGAACATGATAAGAGTGATATTTATCTTTCCTGACTCTTCTCAAAATTCCAGGTGACAGGTCCAATTCTTGTCCTATTTGTGATGTTTCACAGTAGCACATATCATTATACAGCGATCCTACTTATGGTTATCTTGAAGCTTCTTAGAAACAATGGCGAAATGCAACCAACACAACAGGCCTTACAAACTGCACGTTTTCATCGATTGTATAGACTCTCACAGACTACATCAGACCGATAAGGTATCCGGACACCACTAGATAGAGAAATACCTTGCGGTTTGTGATTGGATAATCTCATTTTCTTAATTCGCTTCAATGGAAGCGGATGCTTTATTGAAAGCAAAAAAATAGTATAATTTGGATTTTTTTTCAATAATGATATAATTTTCCGAACTAGTCAACATTCATATTGGCCATTATTGATGGTATTACTGGTCAAAATTCATACTGACCATTATTCAGATTGGTTAAAATTTATACTGGCCATTATTCATACTGGTCATTGTTCATACTAGTCAAAATTCATACTGGTCATTATTCATACTGGTCAAAATTCATACTGGTCATTATACATACTGGTCAAAATTCATACTGGTCATTATTCATATTGGTCATTATTCATACTGGTCAAAATTCATACTGGTCATTATTCATACTGGTTAAAATTCATACTGGCCATTATTCATACTGGTCAAAATTCATACTGGTCATTATTCATACGGGTTAAAATTCATACTGGCCATTATTCATACTGGCCATTATTCATACTGGTCATTATTCATACGGGTTAAAATTCATACTAGCCATTATTCATACTGGTCAAAATTTATACTGGTCATTATTCATACTGGTAAAAATTCATACTGGTCAAAATTCATACCGGCCATTATTCATACTGGTCAAAATTCTTACTGGTAAAAAATTCATACTGGCCATTATTCATACTGGTCAAAATTTATACTGGCCATTATTCATACTGGTCAAAATTTATACTGGTCATTATTCATACTGGCCAAAATTCATACTGGTCATTATTCATACTGGTCAAAATTCATACTGGTAAAAATTCATACCGGTCATTATTCATACTGGTCAAAATTCATACCGGCCATTATTCATACTGGTCAAAATTCTTACTGGTAAAAAATTCATACTGGCCATTATTCATACTGGTCAAAATTTATACTGGCCATTATTCATACTGGTCAAAATTTATACTGGTCAAAATTTATACTGGTCAAAATTCATAGTGGCCATTATTCCTACTGGTCAAAATTCATATTGGTCAAACCTTATACTGGTCAAAATTCATACTGGTTATTATTTCACTGGCCTATTTATACAATAAATAATTAAAATACTACTATCTGACAGATCGTAAGGTAGTGATTAACAGCCGGGTATGTTGAGAGTATTTTGTTATTTTTCGTCAAATAAAAACTTAAAATACTTAAAATTATTAGGAGTATTAACTAATAAGCATTTTAAAACCCTAAAACTTTTGTATTTAACTTTTTCCGGTACCTCGTATATTTTACCCAATATTCAACCGTTTGTATACTATATTGGAAAGGCGATGCAACTGCCGCAAAAGTATCCGAAGCAAAAAAAAATGTGCGCAACCTTTTTATCCTATCCTTATTATAATAATAATAATTCTTTCTTACCTATAAGTACTTTCTAATCGTATTATTGTTTGCTCAACTGATACTGGTGGCCAAAATTGATATCTGATAAAATCGCCATTCATTGTATATGTGCCATGTGAAAATTCAACTGCATCGTATCCCTTAAAAAACCACAATATAATATAAAAAATGATTATGCAATAGGTAAAGTTTACCTCGTGTTTTAGCGGTAAAATAACACTTAACTGATAATCGTATCGCTCAGCCATTAGATTAGGTACATTAAAAATTGATTCTACCGATATATGAAGAACTGTAGCTCGTTCTACGTCGAAAAGTTCTCCTTCCACGGTTACAGTAATCAACAATTTCGGAAGATTCTCGACTGCTATCGCATTTTCATTAAAAAAACGTTTTGTTTGTTGTATATGTAGCTCTCGCGAAAATTCTCTCGACCCTGCGCAAAAGAAGGTGTAATTTTGATCGAGTGAAAGCTAAAAACTTGAAAGAGGACCTAAAAATATTGGCAGTAGATCTAACATGGCCATTCCCATCGTCTGTGGTCCTGTTTCAACTTCTTCCTTAGGCTTCGTGTCGAAATAATCTTTTCCTTTTTTGAATCGAGTTTCTGTGTAATTACACTTACATTATAATTGTAATAATTAATCACGATAACCGATTGCTAGTATTTACCTTTTTTGTCTTTTCCTTTATTCTTTTTGTCTTTACTTTTCTTATCACCTTTAACGCTTGATTTTGACTTTATGCCACTATCACTTAGAGACACTTTACTAGTTGTTTTAGAATGCTGCACAGTTTCTGTATCTGGTGTCACTATCGTTATCCTGCTCATATTTACTTCTTTCTTAGTTTCTGTAACTGTAACTGTAAACAAATAAGAAAATTTCTAAATTATTAAGTTTCTTTTGATATATATATAAATATAGACCTGTAATAGGGTGAGATATAAACTTGTCCACATCTGTTGGTAACGTTAAATCACAGGGTATTGACAATTCGTAAGTGCTGGGGACAAATTTGTTACTTGAGACATGAATTAACTCCGATTCGTCCAGAGTTACACCTTGCAATTCGAATTTCATTGATACTTCTGCTACAGGATAGACTGGTATCTGAAAATTAAGTATTGCTGAATAAGGCATCCATTAATTCGTAATACCATCACTTCTATTTACAATGTTTTCGAAACCGTGCACTTTTATGTTTATGCTATTCCGAGGCGGCGGCAGTTCCTCCGTATGTACCATTCCCTCTTTCGAAATGTGTTTCATTTTAGAATGGTTTTATTAATTTAAAGATTATGAAGACTGACATAAATCAGATTGACATATTTATAATCTCATAGAACAGGCATTGCTGACAAATCGACATTATTAGTATTATAGTAATAATCTGATGAAAATTAATATAAATATTAAATCATTAAATGTTATGTAAACTCAATTTTTCACAATCTTTTTCGCTATGAAAATTTCCTGCTTAAGATTTTTCTTGTCGTATGTGTCGCTGCAAGGGTTTTCAAAACTTTTGGCTTGTCATGATCACCGCTACAGCTTTTGCTATGTTTAGTCATATCCCAACAGCGAATGGTAGCTCGAGCAAAATACCGACCTACCGGGATTTATTAGTTGCTTCTTGACAAATAAAAAGTCTATCGTACACTTGTGACAAGTCAGTGACGAACAACCGTACGATAAATATCTAACAAGCGTGCCGCAAGTTTTTCTAATGGTTTGATAAGGTTCTTTGTCGGATTTTTGGAAGAGAAAAAAATGCATTCTGTTAAAACAAATTGTAAAAATAGGTCGTTTTAAAAACCTAAATATAGGTACAGAGTGCTATATTCTTCCGTATCTCGTTTGTTATGCAAAATACAGTAAATATTTAAATACAAAATTTGTTTAGTGTTATGAAATTTATAACATAAAATTATTCCATTATATTCAGGATGTTATTAAGAGGAAGGGTGTCTAGAAAATCATCTAATTCATTCGTTAGGAACGCTAGATAATTTTTTCCGTTGACTGTACCGTTAAAGAAATATGGACCAAGTAACTGGTTGTCTATTATTTTCCCCCGTACATTCAAAGACCAATGGATGTTGGTAATCCACGGTTTTTATAAAATGAGGATTTTCGCGGTCATAATATAAAAAATTGTGTCTATTAACGTAACCGCTTTTATGGAAAGTCGCTTCGTCCGTGAATAAATTGAAATTATGAAAACACAAAGTTGAGACAACTTTCAAAATCATTCCCAAACAATTCCAGTAAATTATACATATGGCAGCCACAACATTTGTGTTGACGTTAAATCCGTTAACATATGGCTTATTCCTAATTGTGACCCAATTTTTCTTGTACTAGTATGGGGATCGTCGACTGCCATAGCAACTACTGCAAATTGATCATTTTCATTTGTAGTTGATTTCGCACGTTCTTTCTTTTTATATTCTACATGTCCAGTTGCTTCAAATCAATCCCGAACTCTTTCAAAGGCTAAAGGTTCTGGATGTCTTCGATTTGGATAATATATTTAGATTTACAAAAATGTTAGCACAGCAGACAAATTGTAAAGAAAGTTTAAATTTCGAATTTTTATTTAGTGTTTGGTCTCTAAACTTTCTTTTAAAGAGCACACCTACATAGGCAACATACAGAAATGAGAAATACTAGTTTGAAATATCTCTAAAACTGTCAATTTTAACTACATACATGCTTTATTCAAACTAATACTTAGATAATTAAATTTCGCTTTCAACTAACCTGTAAAAATATAGTATTTCAATTTGAAAAAAATTCTTCACAATTTCACACTTTTTTACTAGCACCTGATGAAAGCAACGATATAACTAGCACCGCTCAATTGTTGATTTTTATCCGTGGAATTAATAAACAATTTTGTGTAAGGGAAGAACTTGTTGCATTAAAAAGCCTCCATGGGAATACAAGAGGTGAAGATATATTTTTGCAACTATTAGATATTTTCAATATGTACGATCTCGAGTGGGAAAAATTAAAAAATGTGACACCTGGCGGTGCAAGGAACATGACGGGTCACAATACTGGTTTGGTAGGCATGATTAATAAAAAATCGAAAGAATTAAATATTACACAGCCTCCTCTAAAACTTCATTGTATTATGCATCAACATGCACTTTGCGCAAAGTTTGAAAAATGTTATGAATATTATAGAAAAGTCCATCAATTATATTCGCAAAAACGGTATGAACCATTGAACATTCGGGAATTTCTGAAATGAAATTGACGCAGAATATGAAGATATCATTTATTTTTCTGAAGATGGCTCAGCAGTGGAAAAGTTTTAAAAAGATTTTTCGAGTTGATAGACGAGATTAAAATGTTTTTGACAGAAAAAGGAAATAATAATATACCAGAATTATCGAATTTTAAATGGATAAGTGAGTTAGCTTTTCTTGTGGACATTACAACTTATACCTAAATAAATTAAATATAACACTAGAAGGCAAATGAAAGTTAATCAACGACCTATTTACAGAAATCAAAAGTTTCCAGCTTAAAATAAAATTGTTTATTTCTCAACTTGAAAAGAATAATTATTGTCATTTTCCTACTCTGCAATCGTTTTTAAACAAAAACGACAAACATCAGCGTCCTTCCAATATTTTTATTAAGTCACTAAAAGTACCCACTGGATGAAAATTTTCGTCAAGATTTTCATGCAAAAGAAATGAACGTATTAATATTTGAAAATACTTTAAAATTTGATATTGTAAAAGCACCAGACAATTTACAACTAGAGTTAATTGATTTGCAATCTAGCAATGCATATAATAGTATATTAAAGAACGAGTTTCATAAGGCATGATTTTGTCGCACGAGTTCAAGTTTACGAGTGCGACAAAAAGCCTTATGAAACGAGTCCTTTATACTATTTTTTCTATTTTGCATTATAAATTGATAATAAATACTTAATAAAAATTTCATTAAAAATGTTGAGTTTTATTTTTATATGAAGTTGGTCACCTTGACATTTGACGAATTCAAAATTCAAATTCGGCTATTTAAATTGTTTAAACAATATATTTCATAATATAGTCTCTGTAAACTGTAAAAAATGAGTGATACTGAGACAAATTTATCTTGTACGCCACCACAACTGCGTGAAATTGCGGACAACGCCGTCATCAAGCAGTATATGAAAAATGTATTAAACGTCAACTTTGCTTTCTGTCATAATGTATTCAATACAGCCAACCTATAGAAATGAAAAAAGGAGTATCACAATGAAGCACTTTTCGATACGCAAAAGCGTGTTACAATAGCGTTGTTATGAACGCAAAATAGAAAAAAATAATTTTGATGATTATTTTTTAATAATTTTATTAACCAATCGTTTAGCAGTATTTGCGGACACGTGTTTAACTCTGTGCAATCACAATATTATTATATTGGTGTTGTTTTTCGACCGCTATTTTTAAGCAATAAAATTTTTTTTGCGGGTTTTTTCGGTCCTAATAAAATAAATCTATATTTTCAATATTTCGTCACACTCTGTGACTTCGTCAGGAAATATATTTTTTCTAAAAGTGTAAACAATATGTATTGTTTATGTTTACAAAACGAATTTGGATTATACGTCTAGTTTGAAGTAATTTAAAATATGCCAATATTGTCAGAATTTTTTAAAACGTCAAAATACATGGAAATTTAATTAATCAAGCAAACCGAAGTACAAGCAATAGCAAGCATTTAAATTATATTCTTATTTTGTTTTAAAACATTACAATATATATTACTAAGTTGATGATTTGTATCGGTTTTAAAATTAACACTATTTTTAGTATTATTTATATAAAACATTTCAAGAAATAACCTATTTCTATATTTCCGTTCTTTATCTAAAATTTCAGTATTATTCGAAAGCAAATGTATGATTTAATTCTACTGCATGATTAGCCAGCGCACAAGAACGCTTACCAGTTCTAATTTCGCTTTTGTGTTGACTAATCCTATGCTTTAACCATTGTGTGGTTTGTTCCACATATGAGCCTAAACAATCATTACAAGGAATTTTGTAGATTAAATCATTTTCTGAAAATTTACCGGGATTTTATCTTTAATTCTAGAGAATACATTATTAATTTTAATTACATTCTTTTTCGCAATAGATAAATCATTATAAGATTTAAAAAACTATATTATTTTATTTGTTAAATTTGGTATATTATATATTATATAGGTATTTTAATGAAACTGTAGATTCTTCTCGGGGGTCATAATGAGGGTTTAAATTATAAATTAACTTTCTTAATAGAGATTCAGGGTATCCGTTATTAACAAAAATATTAAATAGTTTATTCAAATTCATTTGTAGAAATTGCTCATTAGGTATACTGATATGTGTTACTCTATTTTTCATGGCAATCACTGTATTAAATGTTTGACTGTTCGGATGAACTGTAAGTGCAGTTTGTTGTTTTATACATGAGTAATGGACGTGAAAACCTAATTATAATAATTATAAAACCTGCTTTTTGTTGCATACAGATGATTGGAAATATCCTGCGAACTTGCACACATACCTATTGACAATTATTTTTATGAATGTCTAGTCTATTATATGTAAATAATGTTTAAATGAGGAAAATACAAAATTTAAATATTTATGTATTAAATACTGCATACATATGTATGTAATGAAATATCCAAGTTAAATTTGGTTAAATTTTATTTGTAAATATGTAGGAATATAGAATTTCCGGCGACTATAGCATATCTGCAATACTTACAGAGGAACAATTTTATCGACAGTTACGCTCGATAGCTCGATCCAATTGCACACGATAGATGCCACTAGTAACACAAACAGAAAATCAAATTTTATATTATTTATTTTATTTATATTTTTTTAGTGATCAATAGTAACAACAAAAAACGGTAAATTTTTATACAAAATAATAGTGCTAAGGATAAAAGCTCCCAAAACAGCATCGGAACTAACAATAGTTTGTTGTGTCTAAGATGCCGCTTAGTCTACCTTTACGGCGAGGTAATTATCTATAAGGTAAATAAAACACTGTTATATCACATTATCAGCCGATACTAGGCTATAAGTATGTTGTCTGTATTGAAATTCGATTACAAACGAACTTTGACCATCCAACGACGTGTCTTTCTACAATGATTAATTACGTTAAATTAATTTAATTATCTGTGGTATACTGCATGTTGTTTAAAAGCTTTTATATCTGCAGTTATTCATTTTTTTAGTTTAGTACTACAGTACGTTTTATCAAACACGAACGGAACGATCTAACAACGTGGAAAATTACCGAGACGAAAATGTTTCTTTTAAAAACTACAGCAGTATTATTGAAACGCAATGTTTTGGAACTTCCACATCTACAGGTAGTTTCATTTTTACCATTTTTTTGTTTTATTTTCTATATGCTTTTGTTTTCAGGGAACCAATATTATAAACATAGAGCATTTAAGATGTATTTCCACACTTCCAATAACAAAGAATTTAGTGTTGATGAGTAAAGAGAAAAAGAAGGCTCCAATCAAGAGTCTTAAATTATCGCCTGATCAAAATCGACCACTGGTTGTCATGCCTACTTGGTTGATGGCAAAAGAGAAACATATCAAGAAATATGCTAATTTTTATTTGGATTATGGTTTCGATGTTTTAAATATAAGTGTAACACCGTGGCAATTACTTTGGCCTGTTAAAGGGACACAGGTGAGAATTTTCAGAATTTTATGCGTTCATTCATTATTATAATTGTACAATTCCCTTTATGGTATTAATTTTGAAGTTTGGTTCTTTTTGGATTGTACTTATCTGATAAAATAAAAGTTTTTATAGGATGTAGATTACAATATTACATATTTGAAAATATTTTATAGGATTAGAAATAAGATTTTGTTTAAAAATATATAGTGTTATTCAAATGTATTTGAACATTTAAATATTTTTGAGACCAGATAAATTTTCAAAAAAAATGTCCTTTTGAGTTTCTAGCTATCATTCAAACATATTTCTGCTCTAAATTTTAATGACTTCAAACTCCAGATTTGACTAAAATGGAGAAATATTTTTCAATGGAAACTCTGCAGTTTTGTTTATTTCAAATAAATTCTCGACCGTCGCCATAAATACATAAATGACATTTGAGATTTTTTTGAAAAAACGAAAAAGGTCGATTTTCTACGTTTATTTGTAGCATCATCACTTGGTGGAACAGTAAATCCCGTTTTCAGGACCACTTTTTGTCAACTAACTAACGGGATACTTGAAATTTTTCTATGACGTTTCAGTTCTTTCCAACCATCATCAACTTTCTTATTTTTGCTAGGTCGGATTTTCTCACTGTTAATTTTTTTTCCCAAATTCAGTGAATTATTGAATAAAATTATTAATAATCAATAATGAATACCACGGTTGGCCCTATAGTACGTCATCCGATCAACCCAATTATCAAGTCCTTTTTGGATTGTTTGGAATTGAATTTCATGTATGGCAACTTCGATTTCGTCTTTCAAGGCTTCAATCGTCTCTGGATAGTTAGCGTAACATTTATCCTAAACGGCTTCCCACAAAACATTGTCCAACGGGCTCAAATCACACCTACGAGGCGGCCCAACAAGGAAGCCACCAAACTAGTATAAATTTAGAGACCTAATTTGCCGTAACACGAACATGAACACTGTTATTGTACAATATATAAATTAGATAGAATACAATAGCAATAGCTATTCCGACAGTCTTATGGTTCGACAAGACCTACAGACAGAAGCAATTCACAGTAGTATCAATGATTCTGTGTGAGCTTTCGATTCACTTTGTTGTATCACGAACTCTAAAAAACCTTAATAAGTGAGAAAATCTTACAAATAATTATAATGAAGACAAAATTTCATTCTTCGGAATATGGACAAAAATCGGGTCATTATGACGTCAATTTCGTTTACAATAATTTAGTTCTTAGGTTATACTAATTGTAAATTTGCTTTAGAAAAAAAAGCTTACGTTTAGTACTTTCAAAATCAATAGGAAGAAATAAATTACAACAACTAACGTTGTGTTCATTATTTATATGGACGACATTATCAAACAATATAGGTACAAACAAACGTAAAAAGATCAGAATTGGACACCTTAACTTGAATGCAGTCGAAGTTTCGGAAGCGGTATTCGTAGACGATATAGTAATTAAAGAAGAAGATATTAAACGTAACCTAGTACATGAATGACAATGAATAAGAGCAAAACTAAAGTAATGGTAGTGGGAGATGAACAGGTAGATACGAAAATCGAAATAGAAGGAATTGAAATAGAACAAGTAAGAACATTTCAGTACAGGGGAGTAAGAATTGATGTGAAAGGGATCTAGGACGCTGAGATTAATCAAAGAATAGAAAAAAACAATAAAGCTGTATCATAGCATGAGGAATAGTTTCATTAACAAAAAAGAGACGTCCCAATAAACAAAACTAAAAGTATGTAAGCCAATTTACCGACCGATGTTAACATATGGCTGTGAATCCTGGATATTAAATAGAAGACGAAAGAATAAATTACAGGTAGTAGAAATGAAATATTTAAGAAGAGTTAGAGGAGTTATAAGGATGGATAGAATAAGAAACTCGGATATACGAAAAGATTAAAAAATGCAGACAGTGCTAGAATACATTGAACAAAGACAGCTAGGATGGTGGGGACATCTATATAGAATGGAAAATACAAGACAAACGAGAAGGATATGGGAAGCAAGAATAATGAAAAATAAAACAAGAGAAAGGCCAAGCACGACGTGGAATAGCAGCAGAGTACGCATAGAATTTTGCATTTAATTAATTTGCAATTAATTAATAATAATAGTGATCGCAAACCCGATAACTCTGGAAATATATTCGGCCATGTATATGCCACTATTAGTTATGAATTAAATTAATTACAATTTTTTTAAAAGTTGCAATATCTCTAAAACAGCTGCATTTACTGTGTTTTTAATTTGGGCAAATATATTTTGAGAAATGTCCGAGTTATAGGAGTTCTACTATATCACTTATTTGAAGTAATCGTTAAATAAATATTGGGAGATTCTTAACGCCATAATTCTAAAGTATTAAATATATATTTTGTAATTAATTGCGATGATTATCGACTTTATAACAAGATTAATTTTAGATACAATTTAAATCTAATATTATGAAATATTCGTAATTTGATAAGAGCATTGTTTTTATTTTTAGAAAGGATTACATAACTTTTTAAAAATAAACTTCAACTAGACATGAGTGGCATTACAAAGTAACAGATGTTTTTATAAATAATCGATATATGAATTTAGATACTTCCACGCTAAAAAAATGTGATATAATAATAATAATAATACACAATACACTGAATGACATAACAACGTCACAAAAATATTACATAGTGAAATCCTATATAGAATTGACAACAGACCTCGAACACCATACTACCGTTATGAACCACCAGCAGTCGTAGAAGAGCAAACACATACACTATACTGGGACAGAGACATAATAACCGACCACCCCATTGCGCACAATAGACCCAATCTGGTACTAATAGACAAACTAAATAAAACAACATATATTATTGACGTCGCGATTCCATTAGCACATAACATCAAGAAAATGCAATCTGAGAAAGTCACAAAATATCTGCCCTTAGCGGATGAAATAAAAACAATATAGCAGCAGGACAAAGTCATCATCATACCTGTTGTAATTGGCAACAATTTATTAATACTTGTTAATTCAGTACATATTTAAATGTTTAAACATTTTAAGTATAAACGTAATGTAATGTGGCACACATTAGGATAGATTATTCTTACATACAAGTACTTAACTATTTGTGATGTATCTTAAACGAAAGTATTATTTTGTTTGTAGGTAGTAGCAAAAGATATATTGAAATTCTTACAAATAAACAAGAGCTACTCTCCATTAGTGGTCCATGGTTTCTCAGTCGGTGCCTACCTATGGGCTGAAGTTTTAGTTCGTTTAGCGGCCGAAAGATCTTTATATCAACCGATAATAGACAGAATATCGGGCCAAATATTTGACAGTGCCGCAGATATTACTGAACTAGTAATTGGTGTCCCGATTGCCGTTTTCCCGAGCAATAAAGTGATGCAAAATGCGTTAAGGTCGTACTTGCTGTAAGATCGCACACTATGTACCTACACTTATTTTGAAAACTAAAACAATTCTGTGCAGCTACCATATGAAAAAATTCGATAAAGTTGCTACTTCACATTACGTGAGAGCCAGTCAAATGTATCACACTAATTTAATTCGTGTACCAGCCTTGATCTTCTGTAGTGAGAAGGATCCAATTGGTGCAGTAAGGTCCAATCAGCGAGCTCGTGAAAATTGGGAAAGCAACGGGACGAAGGTATGGTATGATTTATAATGATTTCGGTTTAGTTATGATTGTCGATTTTATTATTGTTTTAGGTATATTGGAAATGTTGGGACGATTCAGCACATGTTGGTCACTTTCAGAAACATCCCAAAGAGTATTTAGATACACTGAGAAATTATCTTGATAAACTAGATCTGCTCGCAAACCGTGATAAAATCCAAATTAAAATATGACAATATTGTCGATAATTTGATCATATTCCAAATTTATATATTATATTAATATCTGTGGTAGTTAAATTTTGTTTTTTTTTAATTGTGCGTTGAAGTGTTCTCTTTTATTTATTAGGTTGACAACAAAACTTCAAATCATTTCATTATGCAGAAATAAAAATAATTATATAAAGTAGTGGTAGTAAATTGGATATTATTTAGGAAACCTGTCTCATTTATTAAAGGTTCTATTGACCTTATTTTATCATCTCTTTTAACTGAAACTATTGTAAGCTTTTATACATCGAAATAAATAAAATTATAAATTTAACAATGTTTAAAGTTTTATCTAAGGTAGTTTTATGCCACTAAATTGAAAACGTGTGCTGTAATCTACTATATTATACGTATCCAACATATAAGCTTTGCTCAGAGAAGCGTTAGCAATCGTTGGAAGCTATCCAACAAACATTTGTATGTTTAAAGAAACACACATTTGAAACAAACCAACTACATGCTATTGGAAGTAAATTGATTAACAGCGTAGCAATATAAAGGCGATCTAATGCTGTCACAAGGCCACTCGAACACAATTATACACACAAAAACAATACAGCGAGAGTTGCAGTAAAAAAAAATCAGTAAAGAGGGTGGCACGTTTGTATGGACAACGTTCCCGCATTTTTCTTAAATACAATCCCCGATAGGGTAGAAGGGGGTGACGGGTTTGTATTTTATGGTCAAATTTTCTTAAAACTTGACTCGTTGACGCAATTAGTCAAACGCCTGTTTTTTTTTTAATACGCCCCTTAAGCGAGTGGAAGGCGGCGGCAAGCATTGTATAGAAAAAATATTGTTATGGTCAATTTTTTTTTTTTAACTTGTAATATTCTTTGACACAATTGATGATAATTCAGCCCCTAACGGGGGTGGTAATTTGTTTATCAAAAATTAAAAAATATATTTTTATGGTCAAATTTATTAATATCTATTATTATGACCTGTAAGTGCTTATATCTGGGATTAAAACATAAGATCAAATTTATTTGAAACTTGGTATCAAAATTGTTTGATAGAATTAGTAATAGTTCTACGACATTTTTTAAATTAATAAAAACATCGGAAATAAAATATTACCACATATGTCCCCCTACAAATCATATTTAATGTATTTCGACTTTTTTTTTCAAAAAACCGCTGTTTCAGTGACTATATCACTCACATATCTGTTGTGAGAATATTACAAAAATGTGCCCAACATGTACATGTATGTCATTATTTATTCTGCAACGTGTATGTCATTATCTAGTCTGGAATATGTAGGTCATTATTTAGTCCGAAGGGTGCACTTCACCCGATAACATAAACACAACATAAGTTGTACGCAACGGACTGTCTAGACACAGAGTAGAGTAAACGGATACTTTTATGTATAAGATTCGTTTATACGATTGAAAGTTTTGAGTTAGTCGTCTCTGCGCTCCCATTTCGAATAGACGAAATATATTCTATATAAAATAAAAGGGTGTTCAAAATTAGTGCCTTTTATTTTTAACAAATACCCCATATACCAACATCTGTCAACCAATCACACAGTTGAAATTCCTTAGCAACAGCCAATGACATTCGTTTTATAGCGAAAAAATCACGTGTGAATTTTAATAAGTGATAAAATCACTCGTGGTTTTATCAATAGAAATGGAGTACTGTCAAAACGACTCATTTTCACTCACAATGCTCGCAATTACTACACAAAGAAAATCTTTATTTGTTTTGTTTCCTATTCTGAGTTACCAGCCAAATATATGGCAAAATGAACACAACAAGAGAGTAAATTACCGATAACTGCGGAACTAATAGCAAAGTACCCACATTGCAACAAATTTTGTTCGTGATATAGTCTTTTTAAATACAACGCGTGATCAAGATTTTTCTTTGATAAAATTGATTTGGATAATTTGTTCGTGCTTGTTGATCTTAAATAATTTCAAATGAAATTATTATCTCAACAAGCACTTACAAACTATCCAAATCAATTTTATCGATAAAATCGTGGTCACATGTGGTGTCATATTTGAGGGTACATTGACGAAACTGGTAGATGATCAGTTTCTGAGATATGGTCGGATGATGAGGACATTGTAGGACTATGGTCCTGGTATCGAAACAGAAAAAAGAAACGAAAGTACTGGGTTCATCCCCTAATACAAGACGGAAGTCACTGCAATTATGTAGTGACCAAAGAACTACATACCGAGATCCAGTGAAATTTCAAAATTTGTATCGAATGGATACTTTTCTACAGCTTCAACGAGTTTTGAGTTGAAATCTTGATCTTTCGGCATCGTTTCGGTGTAAATAATGACATAATAACAAGTCACGCTGACATAGCGAGTGAACTGTTTGGTAAAGCGGTTCTATTTTGGCGGTCTCAAACACCGAACTCATTTATGACATCGTATAAACCTATCACAGCACGTCAAATAATGTATTCGCCGTAGCGCAGCGCAGTTATCGTTGATCAGATCCAACGATCCAACTTTTGTTGCCAAACGACTCGTGCGATTACCGTAAATGTCAAAGATCGTGACTATATTACTGTTTTGATTTCGGTAAAATTGATGAAATTGAAAAATTAATCAATTAGTAGAGGAAAACATAAAAACCTTTTCTTGTTGACTCATGATTATTTCGTAATTACTTCTTATCCTTTGATACTTTTGATCGGAGTAGCGCTGATGAGACCTGGAAGGTCGAAACCACGTGGACCGCTACTAATGCTTGATCTACTATTTTCATTGCATTCGCCCGTAGGGTGAATTCCATCAATATACCATGAGCGTCTATTAATATAGACATTTCTTTGGTTTTCATAGGTTAAGTTGTTTTAATTGAAGGGCTTCCCTCATCAAATAACAAAAATTCTCTAAGCCTCCCACCATAGGTGCAAGATTTGTACTGTATACGAAGAATTAGCGGAACTGAGCTAAACGAGCTTTGCAACGTTGTCTAGTATATGCAACTAAACTACACCGCTTTGGTTTACTGTTTGCGTTTGATTAACCGACGACACCATTCGTGCTTGGACAAAACTGATTGGAGACCGTTTTAGTTATAAATTACAATTAATTAATCATTTACGATTCGAAATAGTAGAGATAATGGGTTAAACAAGTTTTAATTTATTGAAATAACAGGTCAAATGTTAACTAATTTATATTTATAAATAAAATAAAATGCAATTTATCATTGGAAATAATTTTACAATAGCAAATCATTTATTATTGTGATTATTTCACAGAAATAATTCACGTCACAGGATCAAGGTTTTTGGGGTTATGTCAGTGTGTTTTTTCCTGTCTTATGTCATGTGTCATGTACGAACCGAACAAATTATTTGTAAACAAAGATGTGTTTTGCTATCCAACTAGCACGATAACAACGTATAGTTTCTTTGTAATGTGTTAGATGTAACTCTTCTCTTTGTTTTCTGCAACATATCCGATCGTTAAAATATGAAGTTTTTATTGAATATATTTTTATTGAGTTTTCTCAATTTAAATGTTAGATCAGACGTGTTTTATTATCAACCAGAACAAGTACATATATCTTACGGAAAGAGTGTTTATGAAATAGTGGTAACATGGTCGACTTTTAACGATACAAAGACTTCTGTTGTCGAATATGGAATTGGCGGAATGATATTGCAAGCAGAAGGAACGTCCAAGTTATTCGTTGATGGTGGGCCAGAAAAACATTCCCAATACATACACAGAGTTAGATTAGCTGATTTAACACCTGATAGCACTTACGGTAAGTATTTTTAAATATTTTTTTTAGTAATTAATCGTAAACGATTATAGTTTATCACTGTGGGAGTGATCTCGGTTGGTCGGCACAGTTTTGGTTTAAAACAGCACCTGACGATCCAAACTGGCAACCGCATTTAGCTATTTACGGGGATATGGGTAATGAGAATGCTCAATCTTTAGTAAGATTACAAGAAGAGGGTCAACGTGGTATGTACGATGCAATTTTACATGTTGGAGATTTTGCGTACGATATGGATACTGTAAGTACCTGTTTTTGTTTGTTTTGCACAATTTCAAGGTCAAGTTAAATTTGACAAACACATTAGTGTTGGTGTTTCTGTCATCTAAAGTATTTTAGTAACTTACTGCATATTTTAGCAAAATGCGTATATTGGTGATGCATTTATGCGACAAATTGAGTCTGTCGCAGCTTATGTACCATATATGACATGTCCTGGAAATCACGAGGAAAGATAGTAAGTTCTTTTGATTTTTATATTATTGCTGAGACATTATTTTATCCTAACAATTTCATTTTTATCTTTATTATCTTTTTATTTATTCCTGTTCATATAAATAAAAATAAAATATTAAAAAATAATATTTATTCAACTTTTAATTTTGCAGCAATTTTAGTAATTACATGGAAAGATTTACAATGCCAGGACGAAGAGAGGATCCATTTTATAGTTTTAACATAGGACCAATGCATATTATATCCATATCAACTGAATTGTATTATTTCTTAAATTTCGGACTAAAACCACTAGTTTTTCAATACGAGTGGTTAGAAAATGACTTGGCAGAAGCAAATCTACCAGAAAATCGCGAAAAACATCCTTGGATTATAGTTATGGGACACAGACCTATGTACTGTTCAAATACTGATAAAGATGATTGTACACATCATGAAACGTTAACACGTGTTGGGTTACCTTTCTTACATTTCTTCGGCTTGGAAAAATTAATGTATGATTATGCTGTTGACCTCGAAATATGGGCCCATGAACATTCTTACGAGCGATTATGGCCTGTCTATGATTACAAGGTGTATAATGGTAGTTATGAGGCGCCATATACGAATCCTGGCGCACCAGTTCAAATAATAACCGGTTCAGCAGGTTGTAAGGAAGGGAAAGATGATTTTATCCCTACAAAACCCGAATGGTCTGCATTTACTAGTAGTGACTATGGTTATACCAGATTGAAAGCGTATAATTCAACGCATTTATATTTAGAACAGGTATCAGATGATAAATCCGGTTTAGTTATAGATTCGTTTTGGATCATCAAGAATTTTCATGGACCGTATAAGTATTCGATGATGGACTGGAATAAATTAGATAATAGAAGATTAGAAAAGCTTACTCTTAGCACATAAATGTCAAAGATCTTTTTGATAGTAATCGAGTAGAATAGTCATATTGCCTATAGATAAACTCTATGATTGAAATATAGCTAATGTTTCTGTTATTACCAAAGTGTGATATTGTGATTTTTAGTTTTACTTACACAGCATACATGAAATGCTATTTTATCGAGTAGATATTCGCATATCGTAATATTTGCATCACTGTGATTTAGGATTTGGTCGGCATTAAAATAAATCACAGTACAATTCGTATGATTAAAAAGTTTTTACATTCTCTATAAGTAAGCCAAAAATTTGTTTCATACTATCACGTATGGATAAAAATCTCTATAAACATGTTGAACTTTTTTTTAAATTTGTAATCCTGTATAAACAAATGTGTAAAGTGATAAATGTGCCCACTGTTAGTGAGTATCTACTGCATTAAGTCGTAAATATCTATTCAATATAGATCTAATAATAAACATATACCACAGATAATTACAGATGGCTCATCCCATGCAAATACGTAAAATCACACTGGCTGTATGCACGTCAGGCGTTAGCTACGTATTCTATATGAGCCGGTTCCAAACGGCGATCCATTTAAGATATCGTAATCTCTCGAGCTATCTGTATTTACTTATCTGTGCATATACTCAAAGATAGAAATCTAATTACTTATAATAATATATTCGCTATTTTTGTTAACAATAAATTATTCCAGAATTAAATTTAGTTTAATTTATAAACACTAATACAGCTTGGAAGCCATTGCAGCTGTACTCGACACAGATAAAAAAGAAAACAGAATTAGCACCAGTTAATATCCAAACATGCAGAGAATATCAATTTCCAAAACTAACTGAGATCCCCCACAAATATTGCAACATTTTAGCACTTAAGGTATTATTTTTGAGTCACGATATATTTTCAGTTCTTTTTGTAGCAAAATTAATAAATTATTGATACCACGCTATGACGTCGACCTCCTCACATATAAAGAAGAATTCTATAGTGCGACTGAGCTGACATTGAACCAAAATCTCATTTCCTTTACTATCAGACAAAACCCGCTACTCTTCACGGCATCAACACAAAAACGTATTTTAACTGGTTATTTAGGACAAAATAAAAATTTCTGTTATTCGAAAACGAGTAACATTCAAACAGCATAAAAGTTGGAGGAAGCATTTACAAATAAAGTTAAAAGCCTATGGGTGCACATTTGGTACTCCCACTCCATATACGCCAACAAATATCCAGAAAGAGAGCCCCAAAAAGGCGTGTAGACATTGCACTTGTTATCAGACTTGTTAAGAACTAAAAAAAAAAAAAAAACGTTAGGCTATACCGTCAGGTGGATTGAGAAGAAAGAAATGATTCGCTCATTAAATACTGAAGATCTTTCTGGAAATTATCGAAATCTCTGAACAGCACGGGGAAAAATGTACTAGTCAATGGACCCCACAGAGTGGTCTGTTAAAACTTCGGAGGGGGTTGAAGTCCAACCAGACCATCTTGCTGCAGTTTTGATGTCTTGAGAGTAGGCATTGAATGGATATTGATAAGATATTATTCCAGCTGTTAAATTGCATATTAAAGAAATGTAAAGATATCAAAATTATTTCTGAAACATTTAGTTGTAAGAGTTATTCTACAGGTGGCGCTTAAGATTATACATAAATTGACCAAGAAGGCACATCGTCTTCGAGCATTACGTCAGCGTGCATAAGCCATCGGCGAATAATCTGTAGCTGTTAGCGGTGTGTCGGTATGCTAATAGTTAGCTAGCGTTCGCTTGATATTCGTAATTATTATAATATTGTCTTTTTTCGATATAGTTTTGAGTTATAAGAGCAGTGCATTCGTTAATTAGCTGTTGATATGTTATCATGTAAGTCTATCTGATATGCTTCTGATTCATTCCATAGATATCTTTAGATTATGGCCGCACTGTAGGTGGCTTGCTTAGAGCGTAGATGCAAACATAATTTGCCATAACTTAAAAGATATCCATGGAGTAAATCAAAACATATCAGATAGACATTTGCAAATAATATTTTTAAGACATCTTAGACGTATATCCACTAGATATACCAAATGGATATCTTTTAGACAGACATTTGGATATCTAAGAAACATCCATAAGACATATTATATTTCATCCAATAAATATTCTAGATATCCATAATAGATATCTACTGGAAGTACAGTAGTGGTAGAGTAGTGGGTCCTTCTTTTTAAGCTGAATATTAAAGTCGATATATCCATTATAAAATATATCTAGTGGCCATTGACCGTTTGACAGCTCTAGCAAACGCAATTTTGAGAAATTGAGCTCTCCACTTTTTTCTAGCAGAGCGCGGTTGTAATCATTTGCAAGCCCAGGAAGAACTCTTAATTTTTGTAGAGCTTTTTTTTATACTTCGAGTGGATGTATACAATTTGAAATTTCTGTCAAAGAAACAATTTAGTTACAAGTTGGAGCATTTAACAGATTTTTAATTGTTGAAGCTAAGAAGCTAGTCGGGGGAGTTGGGCTTTTATGACGAATACACTTATGCAGTTTGTTTTTCAACAAATCTATAACATGGTAACAATGGGATTCAACTCGAACATCGTTAGATTGATTTCGTCATATCTGAGGTATTAGACATTTCGAGTGAGGAATAATGACGTTTTATTGTGGTAACTTCCTGGACAAATCGACTTTTCTTTCATGAATTGGATCTTATAGTAACGATCAATGTGTATATGTACTGTATCAGATCAGTTGGTGCTCCTTAGGAAAAACGATAAGTAGGTCGGCCAATTTCACCATCATCTACGCCACCAAAAACCAAACAAAGATTATATTTCAACAGATGATATTCAATACGATAATGAACGAAATCTGGGCACCCTCTAATGCTGCAACATACAGAGTGTCCAGATTTCGTAGGGATAACATGGGTAACTGTTGTGTTTGAAGACATAGAGAGACGGTTAAATTAGCAAAAAGGTGCAGGTTCAAAAGCTTAATAAGAATCAATTTTCAAATTTTAGTTGTCATGCTTCCTTGTTTAATATTGAAGAAAAACGGAAATCTCGCGGTTTGAACAAATTCGCACAGCAATTTAAATACTTTTATTATTGGCACTTAATAAAACAAATTTCTTTTGCGGAAATTTTTAGTAATCCAACCTAACTTCAAAATTTTAAATGAAATTTAGAAAATTGAGCCTCTTATTGGGCTGTCGTTAGATTACTAAAACTTTCCATAGAATTTCATTGCATACTTCTGATAAGTTCAGGCTGAGGCTGACAAAAGGCTATTTTAATGCCATTGTAGGTTTTATTTATAGCCTGCAGTCAGTGCAAGTATATTTTCAAGTAAAGCTTTGGGAACCAAAAGAATTGTTTGTCCATATAAAATACTTTAGTGGGTCATTGTTAATTTGGCAACTTACTTCTAGATTTATACATATATACATTTATTAACAAAAAAAGATGTTTAGCTTATATTTAACTCCAATGTAGTTTTTCTTATAAATTAATAACAACAGTCAATTTTTATAAACATGTGAACCGTTATGATAAGTTATAAACTTGTATTATAGCATTTCCATGTTCTAACTTGTCTTTTTTCTCAACTACACAAGTTTCATTTAACGCTTTACTACGACTCGGACACTTATTAGCTAAACACTCCGCACTCAACTTGTTAAAATTATAAAACATGTCATTATCCCCGCCATTTGGTCCGATTAAAAAATCACAACGAACATTTGGTAAATCCTGCATACAACAATTCATTAACTCAGCGTGGACGGCGAAATATCTGTTTAAGTTTAAATGGCGAATTTTTAATTTCTGTGCAAATATGCCAGTAACGAGAACATCGTCAATCCAAAAGTAATTATCTTCATATGCCAGGTTAGATATTTCCATCGCAACTTGCGGCGTCGTCACGTATAACCAACCGGAAACAAATGTGGGATATTTTGAAAGTTTGTATTCTTCTTTGGTAACGTACCATTTATTGGCAGGTTCACGAATTGGAGTCATACCACGTAAGATATATCCAACTATATAATTTGATGATGGCAATTTTAATTTCTTTAATAGAGTTAGAAATTGTTTCATATCAACTACTGTATCATCATCCATTTTTATTACATATTTGGTGTTACTGCAATAATTAGTGATCCACTTTAATCCCATTACGTGTTTGTATGTTAAATTTCGATAAGCTTCCATAAAATTCCCTTGGACGATGTCTCCGAAACGTTCAGCTTCATTTGCAATCGAAGCTTGCGTCAGGAATTTATCTTTATCGTTGAATCCTAATAAGAACACCCTTCTTAAACCCATCAGCTTTAAGTCGTCATTCGAGAATGCTCGCCGCATAGCACTTCGTGTCTCTACATTTGCGAAATACGACGTCACTATAAAAACGGCGAAATATTGTTCGGATTTGTTCTGGCATAGTTTGCTGTTTAAAATATATTTTAGTTTCAAATCGAATAACGCATCACTCTTACTTAAAACACTCTTGTATACAACTCCGTCAGATTCTAATATATCTACGTAAACTTTATTATTTATATTCCATACAATAATTAAAAATATTCCAGCACATAAACAAACTAAAATTACGGTCTTATGTAATTTTTGCATCTTTTAACTTAGTGCGTTGTTACGATACTACCTAGCGGAAGGTGACTTCATAATTTTATTTTTTTTTTTTAGTTGTATAAGGTCAGCTGTCGAGGTTCCGTTACGAATGCATCCTACTCGTTTTAAGAAAAAAGAAAAAAATAGGTTGTGATTGTATATTAAGTTGCATATCTAGAAGAATACGTATGGTGAAGATATTTCTTCCTTTGTTTGTTAAAATAGGCAACTAAGATAACAATTTAATAAAACTATATTTATTTAAAAATATCAAACAATTAATTAGTACAATTAAATTATTTTTGTATTATATTATTTTTTGTTATAAAATCACAGTATTTATGAATGGTATCTATCACATTTGCAATGTATTCTTCGGTATTATAATCTTTCTGATTCCCTGGATTAATTCTCAATTCATAAGTTGGCGTGTACAAAGTAAAGTACTAAAACACAAAATTGTAATCAAATTAATGTTTGAAATATAATTTAAACAATATAGACCTCGGAACAATCAGGTATATCATCATCTATTTCTGTATCTATAATTGTGGAGGTAATACATGTCCAATATCTCGCTGTATTTGCGAAATTATATCCGCCTTAAAATTAATTAAGATAGAGCCAATGACATATTAATAATATTGTAATAATACCTCCACCAAGTACAAGACAGGGAATATTACAGTTTATAATTTTTTTACGCATTTAACTAATGCCTTTATTGTAACATTACATTGTCCCACACGATCGCCAAAAAGTATATCAGCTCCACATTGCACTACAATTGCGGATGGTTCGAATGAACTGTAAACTCTAATTTTGTCGGTTATATTAATATAAATATTACAATTCTTTAATTTCAGCATAATTACGCGTACGTACCTCTCAAAAATATTGTTGAATAAATGTATATAATTTTTATCACAGATACCGCTTAAGAATGGTACATTAATACAATAGTAAGAGCCTGGTGATTTTCCAATATCATCGAGGGAACCAGTACCTGGATAAAATCCAATCTCGTTTTTATGGAAAGATAGTGTCAGTACGTTTTTGCTCTGTTCAAACGCGTTTTGGACGCCATTTCCTACGAAAGGACTTAGGTATAATTTTTGCAATATAATAATAATATTTATTTATTCATGTGATCAAATACATGATATAGAATACGTCAAAAAAGAAAACCTAACTAAATCTCAGAGTCAATCTAATTATTAATTAGATAAGATAACTAATAAAAAAACTAATGATACAAAATTCGGAATTGTTACAATTATAACTGTAATTTTTGGAAAACTATCAGCATAATCCTTACAGAATAATATGCCTTATGGAACTTAACTTCAAATAATGATAGTCTGGACGTTTTTAATTGAATCTGGTAAATGGTTATTGTAATAATGCCTTGCTATAAGAATGGATGATAATTTTTGTTGAGTTAATTTCTCGAAGTGGTCTTTAATATAAGAATGGATGCCATTAGGGTTTTAAAATATATATAATACAGATGGTATAGTTAGTAGGCAGTTGTTCTTGAAGATATCTCTACAAGAATCTCGGTAATGCAGGCCAAACATGGCTCTTATTGCCCTTTTTTGCAAAATAAAAATTCCCTGTGCAGACGTTGAGCCTCCCCAGAAAATAATACCGTATGTAGCCTTCTCAATGCATAACAGTAACAGGCAATATTTTCTGCAGTTATATCAATGTGAGTTTCCCAATTCAATAATGCATCTAGTGTAATTCCAAGTACTTTCACTGTTTGTAATTGTTCAACAGACTTACTATTTAGTTTAATCAATATACTTTCGTTAGCTTGTGCACTTGTCGGTGTACAACGGATTGTGTTCGTTTTGCCTTGATTTATAGTAAGTCCATTATTGGGAAACCATTCATGAAGTTGAACCATTTGTGTAGAACATGTATCTGATAATATATCCATAGTTGTCGCACTAGTTACTATGCTGATGTCTTCTGCATACAGTATAACTTTGCTTTCATTGCTGTTAAGTTGAAAGTCATTTAAGTACAGTGAGAACAACAAGGGACCTAAAATGGATCCTTGTGGTACTCCCATTTCCATAGTAATATTGCTGGAGTATGTCTTGTTATAATAAACTAACTGACTACTATCAAACGCTTTTCTGGAATCTAGTAATGTGCCTAGAACAATATCACCCTTGTCGATCCCAGTGTAAACTTCTTGCAGGAAATTCACCAATGAAGTGGTGGTGGAGTATCCCTTTGAAACCCATGCTGTTGCGTGTCAACAAGACAAAAGGTATGTAAGAATGAAATGATTCTATTTGCAATTGCCTTTTCCATGATTTCGGATATAACTCACTGTAGTACAATAGGTCTGTAATTACTTATTTCATTATGTGCACATTTCTTATGGTAAGGTACTATTTTGTTGCTATTTTGTGTGTGAAAACTTGGAGTGCAACCCTCAAAAGGGGAAAATTTTCCATTGAAGATGAACACCGATGGAGAAGGCTAGTTTCTGTGTCCGTGCCCGAAAATATGTTGATGCAATGTATGACATAACTTCGTCAGACGGTCGAATTGGGCTAAAACGAATATGTGAGGCACTCAATATTTCATATGAACGAGTCCATCATTTTGATTTGGACATGAGAAGAAATATTGATCACAAGCGTACAAAGGTCAAAGCGTCATGTCCGATCTGCGATCGGTTTGAAAATGATGCAGACTTCTTAAGCCGTATTGTTTACTGTGGATGACACTTTGGTATATTTCTACGACCCAGAAACAAAGCAGCAATCTATGGAATGAAGACACTCTCATGATCATTGTGATTAATTTTCTGGAAAAGGGTGGAACAATAACTGGAAATTATTATTATTATTATAGGGAAAAGGGACGGAAAAAAAGTATAAAAGGTCGTCAACGAAGAGATGATAGCAGTTGTGGAGTCCTAGTTTGCAGAGTAATACAAAATTTTCTTTTTGAAAGGACTACAGGAATCTGCAGATTCGTTGTAATAAATCTATTCAATTAAGAGGAGAGTATGTTGAATAATAAGATATGTTGGCCTTCAAATCTTGTTTACTTCTATAGTAGACTAAAAATTGTTCAATGCCTTGTAAGTGATGAAATTCAGAAACTATAAGTATGTATTTGATTAGATAGATAAGCGACACTGATTATGTGTTTTATGTATTGTGCCATTCTGTTGGGACACTCTGTACAAAAGAAAAAACAATCCTGTAAGAGAAGTTCAAACAATTACTATTTTGGTACATGAAATTTTTGGGATTATAAAATGCTTGTAACGTTCAGGTACTAAGTATTGAATATTTTTAATTAAGTTAAATATGAAGTTTAATGGTTACTAAAAAAGTCATAAACTTATTAGAATTAGAAATTACTGAAAGGACAAAAAAATGTCTTTTACGTACCATGATGTACATCTAGATCTACATATAAAATTTTATCGAAAACTTTTTGTAATTTTTGTATTCCTAAAACAATATCATTTACATAACAAAACCCTTCCGCTTCATCCCTAAAGGAAATACAACGTATAAAAATTATGACACATAAAGTATTCAAATAAACATACCTTTGTGCATGATGCCAACCTCCAGACCAATTAATTGCAATTCGAGAAATTTTTCGACATAACAACATCGCTGCTGTTAAAGTACCTCCTGCGATTCTACAGACAAAATCAAAGTTTCTTTCCAATACCGGGCAATCGTAATTTAATCCATGTTGAGCTAGTTCCTTTTCAAGTGCTTCTATATCATCCGTCACATTAGTTTTCTTTAAGATATCTATATATGAACTCGAATGGAATTTTTTAAATCATTCTCTGTCGCTTTAATACTTTTTACAACTAAAACTTTTTCTGACCTAAGAATATCATACGAATTTATGAGATCTTGTACAATCGAAGCCTGCAAGATATAAAACGTTATGGGTAATGAATTTAGATAACAATATTAGATTATAACTCTGTTTAACATCGAAGGTAAACGATTGCATTCAGCTATTAAATCTTCATCGTATACATATGATATTTCTCTCCTTGGAATAGATTGTAAGTCCATTTGTAGATATAAATATTAATTATTTTATTAATTGTTTTACAAACAAAATTTCAACAAATTAAAAGTATAACTATCAATTTGTTATTCTTATTTTAAATATTTGTTGGTTAAAATAAACTTATTTTTAATCTCCGTAAAGTTAGCCTCTCACTGTAGCCAACCATAATAAATCTTTTTATCGTTTGTAGGTTTTTTTTAATTGCAACTTTTTAACGTTTTTTAGCGAATAATTTATTAATAAATACGATTTCAAGATAGTACTCTCTGAAAAAGTAATTATATATGCTATTTCACTACAAAGTGAAATAGTACAGAATTTAGTAACTTTTAGATGCAGCACCCTCTGAAAATGCCCGCGAAATTGCAAAATGTCTGCAACTGCTCCATAAAAATCTGTTTAATTATTTACTAATAATCTATTCGCTATTAGACTGGGAATTTGCTATCAAACATCTACAAAGAACTTACAAGCGATTCTTCTTAAGAAACATTAACTTAGATTGCAATTTCTAGCTATGACAAATTAAAATCATACGTTCTCAATATTATATAAACATTGAAAAATCGCTACCAAATATCCTTATAACCGATCTACAAAAAATTCTGCTTAGAGACAATTAAATTCGATAGCAATGTGGTTATAAGGAGTTAAAATTAAAATTCCCATAGGAAATTTTTCTGATGTCTTTTTGGTTGCCTATAATATTGTGCAATATTTGTTTTAATATTGTATTAATAAACTATTAACTATCTAATGTTGGAAATTTGCTATCAAATACTTATAAACGTTTAAAAATAAGATTTCTCACAATCAATTATGTATAGTGCCAGGATAAAACAGATCAATATAATTTTTTTTACAGAAAACTGTTATTTGAGAAATTACCTTTACAGTAATAATTAAAATATAAGTACATAGAGGACGCCTTTTGTATTAAATATGTTTCTGTTCCAATTCTCAGTTTATAAATACATTCGTATAGCATAAATATAAATATGTATATCTACGTATCATCGTTGGTTGGTGAATAGTCTAGTTGATGTATAGTCTAGATCTGATTATATAATAATAGTAACGGAAATGAACTTTGCTTACATTTTTGTCTGCCATGAATATTTTGACTGGAGCAAAGTGTATATTTGGCGATTCCAAAAATGAATAAAGAGCTTCTTTCTAGCCTTCATTTTTTATATATATTTGTTTGAGGCGTTTACGCAAAATTTTAAATTTCTCCTGTGAGAATTAGTACACTGACTAAAAAAAGTCTCCATACAATACTATAGTAATTTGTTTCTTAATTTGGATAGATTCTTCATATCAAACTCGAAGATATTATATATGGATGAATTAAGCAATAGATCTAGAAAGAACAGATAGCAGACAAACAAAGACAAAGAAAGAATCCTATATTTGAGAATAAAAAGTTTCTGTAAAAGGAAAGTTGGAGAATGGTGGTCCCCAAAAATTTTTTCCTATAAATCTCTTATTTCACAATGAATGCTCTTCTGTTTCAGGTGTAGCTATCATTGCACCAAATATTGGACCAATCGTCAATATTTTCGTTACTACTATTCAATTCGTTATATTTCTTTCACTTCATTTTCCTTAATTGTCTTCGCTGTTCTTTTTCTAGTTCTCCACGCTTTCTTTCTATATTCTTTATAACCTGCGTTATACCAGTTGTTCTTGCTTCAGCATTTTTTGTGCTGTTTTCACTCTAATATTATTTTATTTGGCGTTGATATTACAAGTTTAGAATGTTGCTTTGCTGAGGCCTTGTGCTTGGTGGGTTGAATTTTCAGTAGTCCTGTTACAGTCAAAAGATATCTAAACAGAATTTGTATATCCGGGATTGATCTTTGTTTTTGATCATTTAAGAGAGCATGCTGGTAGCCCAATTTCTTCTGTACTAATTGAAAAAGGTTGTTCGTCTTCCCTTTCTTTAGCTTGTGGCAAATCCCACTTGTTTCAAACCTATTTTCGCAAATAGTCACTTTCCTGGCCTTTACACTGTAGTCAGTGATGTTTTCGCGGTATTAAAGATTCCTGTTTACTTTAAATTTGTATTTGGTTTGCAGTAGATTCAAAATTTGGAAGAAAATGAGTTCTACTTCTTGACTGAAAGCTTCTATTCTGGTTGTACTTGTTGGTTTTGGCTTTCGCAACAAAATACAAAGATTTATATGAAGGAATCAATATAACTAATCAGTCTTCTTATTTTTATTCAATGGAAAACCTAACTTAGTCAAATTTAAAAACCAAGAAACTACGTTTTCCTATGCTAAATACCATTCAAATAAAGAAACATGTTCTTTGGAAAAAATTGAGGATATTAGAACAATGGCACAATAAGATTTCTAAAGTTTCTTTATAGGAATGGTTTAAAGTTTAAATAAAGCTTAAGTACATCACTTATAGGTGGCAGTACCGTTCAGAATCCACTGAAAGTTAACCATGATGGAAATATGACGTATCATTGCCCCAGTAGTCACCATTCCTCTAATTTCTCCAAATCCTGCTTGTTGCTTATCTGTTTTTCAATTTTTGTTTTAAAATCTTTACCTGCACTAGAGTAGGACATTCGCAAACTAATTTTCTTCAAACCTACCTTTTTAATTTATTCCATGACCGTCCTATTGGAATCAAATTCGAAATGAAAAGTAATCGTTTATATTCAACAAATTTGTGGATAATTTATTGTATTTGGGGTTATCAGATTTGTTTTAAATACTATGTTTTGCTGTAAAATATTTTATTTGAAAGTTAGATTATATTAATTTAATAAATGTGTCCTATTGACATTTTTTGATTTTTTGGCAAAATTAAGAAACAAATTATTACTGTGCGAAGACTTTTTCAAGAACGTGTACATACATCTTTACTATATAATCTATATAATAATAAAAATGATAAGGCTTAGGAGTGAAAATGTCAATATTGAGTAACAACAATAGCCGTTTTTAAGGATCCAGAACAGATTTATTTCGTGTGACCGACTGTGATAACCTTCATTAATGAATAATTTCATTTGTTTAATCTTTCGTATATAGTTTCGTATATGAATGGATTGTAAATGTTATTAGACTTCCCCTCAGTTGAAAGTTCAAGAAATCAAGTCCAAGGTTCAGTAATAAATTTATATTTAGGTACTTCATATTTCGTAAACATACAGATTTTATTGACGAAATATATTACTATTAACTCTTAATGTCATTAGTAATTTTGTTGTTTGGAGATGTAGTACTTTCTGTCTGGCTTTAAAGGTTATTGGTAACTTTCCAGTCAATTTAAGCATGTCTAACTTATAAATTGATAAGTTAACAAAGGTAATTAATTTTTGCCAAATCTTTTAATAATACAGATCACCAAGAATCTAACCACTAGTATTCCATTCGTTCTGATAAAGTCTATTACCTTTGTCATACATTACTACTACTTTTGTGTTGAATTATCATTCATTGATGTCCTTATCTTCATTATGTTTATCGTACATTTAGGTACTTTAACGGAATTTTAGAGAGTACATAAACGCAGTTATACAATTTATTAACAAGATAAGAACATATATTACGTCGATGTAGGTAACAGAGGTATTCAAAAGTTGCTGTCAATTCATACTTCTGTATATCGCAGTGACATATCTTGTTTATCAAAGAATGATAATATTTATCTACTGTGTCTATATTTAGTTTGTGTTTCACAATTCTATTTCATATCCGCAGAGCAAGAGCATTGGTTTTAGCAAGTTTAAGCTTAATAATTGTAAGTTGTTTATTTTAATGTACTACTACTTATCTTTCATCTAAATCAAGTCGCTAATATGATAAAAAATTGGTTTCTAATTGGATCTGGGTAGAATTGAAGGTATTTTATTTAATTGGGAATTTGATAAATTTATTTACAGTTTGAAGAAACTTTTTTCTACGGATTTTCAAAATTACACCACATCAGTTCCAGTACTTTGTTTTTCTAAGTAAACAGCGGGGAGGGGAAGGAGGGGGAGGAAGAGTACTGCATTGTATCGTAAAAGAGTCGTTCAGGTTTCAAGTACATCTATCCACTGCTATTTATTGATTTATTGTGATTACTAGGGCTGGGCGAAGTATCGATATATTGTCCAGTATTCGATACCATCACTGCTATCAATTCGTCGATACCTTGGATAACATCGGTATCGATATCTTGGAATCGATACTTGGGTATCGATGCCTTGGAATCCACACATAGGAATCAATACCTAGATATCGATACCAACGAACTACGGTAACAACTACAGTATCGTAAAAAATCATTTTTAGACCAATATTTATGGAACTAGTTTTCATATATTGACTCAAATATTAATAAAGAAGGGTAGGTGTAATTATTCGTGTACAATAACAATAATTAATACATCTATGTTATGACCTTTATGTACTTATCTTTCAATTCTTCAATTATTTCCACTTATAGGTCAATGAAATAGCGAATTAATTAAATACCAATTTATTCCAGAACATATTATAAAATTATGTTTTCGTGAATAAGACTTCTTCAATGGAAGAAATTGACATTATATGTTCTGGAATAAATTGGTATTTAATTAATTTGCTGTTTAATTGACCTATAAGTGGAAATAGTTCAGGAATTGAAAGATAAATAACAATGGTCAAAAAAAGGAAGGAAATGTTGGGATAGGCAGCCAAAATCAAACGACGATTTAAAAAATCTCCATTCAATATTCTAAACTTTCGGTAATTAGTTTTTACCTTCTTCAAAGAAAATTTGTGGAGAAGATGATGCTAACACTAGATTTAAACATGTAGTTTACCAGACCAAAAACACATAAAAAATAGAAAAATTTAAAAAGGAGAATGTTTTAATACACAGTTGCATTCATTCTAAAAATCGATTGATGATTGATGGTATAATTTAATCAGATTAACTACCGCATGTCTTTTTTTGACCTTAACGTCGTACAGCCAGTACTTCCACTCTACTATAAATAACAATAATTGTTATAAAAAAGCCACAGTATTATAATATTGTACATTTGATACCGTAGATATGTTATTGAATATAATTATTGAAATCAACCTGAAACAATCTATACCTACAAATCAATTTGAGGTATAGATTCAAGGTATCGATACCAAGGTATCGATTCCCAAGTATCGATACCTGTCGATACTTCACCGATTCAAGTACTCGGAATCGATACCTCGATACCAAAAACGTCGGTATCGCCCAGCTCTAGTGATTACCCAGTTCCGTTGGAAGGCTTTCAATCCAACATGTACATCATATTACGGCGGGGTAGGAATGTGAAGATACCGGCGAAGATCGATATCCCTGACGAACCATGGAGCTTCCACTATTCTTCTTAAAGTCATGTTCTGTTGCACTTCTAATTTTTGTTTTGGAACTTGATAATGATTATTTGGGGATCCATATGTGAGCATTAGCCTAATAAATACCATATAAATCACAACTTTTCTTCTAGGATCAAAAGTGCTAAACTAACATGACACGTGAAACGCTTTTTTTATATGAGAAGACTGTCAAGTATCATCATGCTTGACCGAGATATTCCAGGGTAATCGATGATTTCCAATGAATAGATTTATCATCTGCATGGTAGTCTTGTTCTTTTCGTTAGGCGAATGGGACGCTTCTTTTCCTATTGATTTTGAGGCCTCATTTAGTTGCCCAACAGCGAATGCGGTCTAACTCTCGTTGGAAGCGATGTAGACGAAATGTTCTCTTTTGAAAGAGGGGATTATTGGTATGTCGTCAGCGTAAATTTCAAGTTGTATTGCTGGTGTCTCCAAGGTAATTCGTGGAGGAATATCAGAAATAGGGTTGGTGCAAGTAATGAGCCGCAAGGAATGAATGGTAAACATAGAATGTTATCCTGTATAACAACGAAAGTTTGCTCACAAAGATGGGATTTGATGGGAATTTGATTAAATTGGATTGGATGAAACTCAATCCGTTCTGTACTCAAAAAGGATCATAGGTTCAGCAATCTTGAAAAAACAGGATATTAGCTAGATATGGCCATGACTATGGTATGTTTCCAGACGTTGGGAAAATGGCCTAGAGATAAAATAGCGCTAATAAACTCAATAGAGGAATCCAAGATAGTGTCTGAGGGCCCTACCAAGGCTGTATTGGTCAGAATTTGTCGAATATTCCTTTCAATATCGTGCAATTTGTATTGTTAATTTTTGTGAATGAATTGGGCTCGTGTATCTGAGTAGTTGTCTTGTGTTCTGGATTGAATTCTATACACAAATTATACATAAAAAAGACATTAAATACGCGCGCATGCGCAATTAAAATTCGGCGTCCAAATATTGCTACTGCCTATTAGACTATTATGCTATCGGTTACAGATATTACAGAAGTTTGTTGGTCATGTACTTAACGCGCACCCAAGGTATTGTCGCGCACTCTTGCTATCTCTATTCATGAGCGGTATGGAAATATTGTCTGATTTATTTGTGTATGTTGTTTGGATAGAGTCTGCTGCTACAGCAGCATACATTTTTCATTTTAACCACAAAAACGTACACTACAAGTATAAATAGCATCAGAACAGGATTGTTATGCAGAGGAGCAGAGTTAAATAAATCTGGAGGTTTTGCGAGCTAAAGATGTTTTGGCCGTCTGTTCGTAAATGCATTGCTGCACACTACAGGTGCAGCGCTGTTGGGAATTTAACATTAAGACTTGATGATAAGTCGCGTACACATCAAAACAAGCGTTTTTTTCAAGGTAAAGTAGGTACTGCTTGTATATTATCGTACATTATGAATTCGCGGTCACAGACTAGCGCTTCGTCACACGATAATAATTCTATGAATATACGATAAGATTCTGGTTTAAAACGTTTAGTAATAATTACACCTGTTTTCGCGATGAAAGTAGAATGTTATCAAAAATTTTTCTGGTACCAGATTAGTAATTCACATCTATATAGATATGTATTATAACAAAATGCTATTATAAATCTTCGAAATGTGCGCTTGCGTGTCCTTCTGACTGGACTCTTGAATCGTTGCCGTCGGTGTTATTTCAGTTTGTTGTGTTGTTCATGTTGGTGTGGAAGTTTGGAGCCGCTGGTTGTTGCAAGTCGTGTTTAGTAAGTCTCATTTTCCTGACCTACCTCTGTTTAAGTAATCTGGGCGATTGCTGAGATAATCCTCTTTATGATTAATAATAAATTGTTATCCATTTAATATTTTGGCCAGAAATAATTTCAAGCAAAATTTTGGATATTTAAAATATAGTTGTAATGGTTTATTGATCGTCACAGATTGATACATTACAGGAAAATATTTGTTTGATATATTTGCGACCGCAATAATTTTATGTTGATAATGATATAGTAAATATATTTTTTAAGTTCAAAGTTCATGTTGCACTAACTTATTTATTATTGATCGTCTTAAGATTGGATTACAAACAAATTTGAAAATAACATATTTATCAGTGAATTTGTGTTCCGCATAAATACCTACGTTCACCGAGAGATTTATATTATCCTATGACAGTATGACATAGTAACCCTTAATTGAAAGCTATCGATCGCGCGAATTGAGCTTTTAACCTTCAGACTTTGGAATACCAGTGACTGGTGGATACATCGCCTCTACGGGGAGACTTGCTTAATTTCCAAACGAATTCGTTTTGATATAAATACGAAGGCTAACAGAATTAGTGTTCACTGTTCATTCATTTCACGGTTATAATGGTTAATCCGCATGAATAATTCATTAAACAGTAGTTGCTGAAATGCGCGATGCTACCGGCGTTTTCTACCCAATATATCGATTTGTTTTTACATGATGATAAACATATTTTTTCCTTATAATAAATGTTAATAATGTTATTCCGTATTTTACTATCCTATAATAATGTTTATCACTATATAATTAAAAGTCAATAGAGTTGACTTTTGCCGACCTCTAGTAGGTCACATTTAGGATATATTCTCACAACAATATGTACTTAGCATTTTACAGGTTAGATTTGTAATTTGTAATACATCATTTTTGGCAACCGTACTCGTACCTGGACTGTACAGTAGTATAATCTAACGTATAATTTAAACTACTTTCCATTAACGACTGCATAAAATTTTATTGTTACATTCTTACGCTCTAAACAATATGCATGTAGTATTTTGTTGTATATAGTAGCACGTGTTACAGTCGATTTTATGATTCTAATGAACTTTAGTTTATCTGCGTTAATTTATGATTTTATTATCACATCTCGTGTGGTAGCCGAAATAATTTTCTATACATCATTAGTCAGGCTATAGACGCCCAAAAGTAATGTAAAAAAGTTATGATTTTTTTATACCTGGTTACAATGTAAATATAACACTGTAATATACCAAAATTATTCAGGGAGTCCATAGAGAACGAAAACATCTTTAGTTTTTTTAGGTCACTTCGTAAAGTGATTTTATAACGGTAAATGTAGTGAAAAATGGGTTTGTTAGAGTTTCAAATTGAAAGAGTCATATCTTCTTTGTTTCCCAACGGATTTCTATAAAATTTTTTTCTGTTTGAAGGATTTGATATTATCTTTAAAACAAAGCATACTTTTTGTAAATCGGTTAATAAATGGCTAAGTTATAGTGGTGAATATATATATTTTTTGGTATCTCATAAGCAACTTAGATCCGGAGGAAATTTTTTTTTGTTATACACATGTGTTTTTTCCATTTGCCAAAATAACTTAGCCATTTATTAACCGATTTGGTAAAAAGTATGCTTTGTTTTAAAGATAATATCAGATCCTTCAAACAGAAGAAAAGAAGATATGATTATTTTAATTTGAAACTCTAACGAACCCGTTTTTCACTACATTTACCGTTACAAAATCACTTTACGAAGTAAGCTAAAAAAACTAAAGATCCATGGACTTACAAAACAGATTTGGTCATGAGAACCCCTGAATAATTTTTTTTTCAACTTTTGTATCATAGTGTAATTAATGTTAAACCAAGTGTAGCTTTAGATTTTCAAAGTTAAATAATATCGTTAAACGTCAAAATAATCAAACAGAAAGCAAACAAATCAATTAACGAATAGAAAATAAAAAATCAATTTGGATAAACAAAAAAGTTGATATGCAAATTTTTTTCAATTGAGGTTACTCTAGGGCGAAACAAATAATTCATAAAAGTAATAAAGGATAATTTACTTTACAAAATCGACTTTAGGGTCAGTGACCTAACAGGTAAAAAACCACAGACGCGTTATTTTCGTTGTTGCTATCAATTTCAGTATGCTCATTTTGTATGTAATTGGTACATGAGAACCCCTGAATAATTATTTTTTTCAACTTTTATATCATATAGTGTAATTAATGTCAAACCACAGTGTAGCTCTTTAGATGTTTCAAAGAAAAATCTGAATTTTTAAACGTCAAAATAATTATTAACAAAAACCACTAGCAAACATACTCGTCAATTAACGAATTGAAAATGAAAAATTGACAATTTGGACAATAAAAACGTTAAGAGTATTTTTTTTTCCAATTGAGGTTATGGATACATTTTCCATGAATTCATTATCATTGCATAATCATTACGTTTCCTATGTGAAACCCGGATGACATCGACTGACCCTAGGACGGTCGACCGTACTGTATATGAAAGTGCAGAAGTGACCATTTTCAAAATTAAATCGATCTTAGAATAACTCTCTAATACATATTAATGCCTGTAACATTAAATATTGTATCAAATCCCATTAAAGGCTTAGGAGGAGGACTCTCTTCATAAAAAATTGAGATTTTACGCGATATGAATGTCAAATCCTCCAAGGGATATGATATTTAGGTTGGTCTGGAGCTAAACTCAGTATTTAACATGAAAAACTCGCTTTAGGTTACCAAACTCACTATCTGCATTAACAATTCAAATGGTCAAGTAACTATCTCTTCTCCACCCTTAAAATTAAAGACATCTAATCATGCGTTGCCAGTCATGGTACTTACCTAGTTTGAAAATGGAATTAAATAAAGCGATTGAACGTCGCGCTGTGGGATAAGACGAAAAGAAATTAGAACAGTCCAATCGCAACATAATGAAAATACGAGGGTGGGTCAATATGTCTGTGACTTTTTGAATTTCCCGCCTCTTAACTGAAAGGACAACGGTGCTCCTCTCAACAGACATCTGTCAGTTGACTCCTGTTAAAATTTGAACAAGCTGCGTCATTTAGTTTGTGTTTTGCAGCTATTGATAGCGGACTACCACGTGATTTGAGGAGAAAATGGAAAAAAGTGAATTCCGTTTGCTCATTAAGTGTTACAATTATGGGAACTCTGCACCATCAATTTCAATGATAAAAAAGAGGTTTACTGAATTTCATTGTGGCCGTACAAGCACGGAATATGCTGAACGTTCTGGACAGCCAGTTGAGGTCTCTACACCCGAAACCATTAAAAAAATTCACGATATGTTGTTCGCCGATCGGAGATTGAAAGTGCGAGAGATTGTGGAAATCATAGACATATCACATGGCACAGTGGTTTCAATTTTGAATGATCACTTGGGTATGAGAAAGCTATCCGCAATATGGGTGCCGCGTTTGCTTACAATCCACCACAAACGCAATCGTGTGATAACTTCGCAGGAGTGTTTGGCGTTATTTAACCCCAATATGGACGAGTTTTTGCGTTGTTTAGTAATCGTGGACGAAACGTGGATCCGCCACAACACACTAGTGGGTTTTTCGCGGTGAATCGGCGCCAAAGATGACCAAGGTGGATTTGTCAGCCAATACAGTCATGGCGACCGTTTTTTTGGTATGCACGCGATATAATCCACATTGACTACCTTCAAAAGGGTAAAACAATGAATGGCGAATATTATGCCAACTTATTGAGTCGATTTAATGAGGATTTGAAAAAAAAACGACCGCATTTGGTTGAGAAAAAAGTTCTTTTCTACCAGGACAACGCAAGAGTCCACACATGTGCAGTTTCCATGGCAAAAGTCCATGAATTAGGCTACCAATTGCTCCCTCATCCGCCTTATTCTCCGAATTTAGCACCGAGTGACTATTTCTTGTTTCCAAACCTGAAGAAATGGCTCGGCGGAAAGAGATTTGTCTCCAAGGATGAAATCATCTCACAAACAAATACCTATTTTGATGACCTCGATAAATCTTATTTTTTGGAAGGGATAAAAAAAATGGAGAAACATTGGACAAAGTGTGTAGAGTTCAAAGAAGACTATGTTGAAAAATAAAATGATTTTTTATACAAAAACCTGTTTCATTCAAAAACCTACAGAAGGACGAACGATACAAAGTTGAGCTTTAATGCAAAGAGAAAGTTTTTCATTTGTTTGTGAAAAAAAATGGCCTTACCTAACTTAACTACTAAATCGTTAATTGCAGTTCTAAAGGAAAATTACATCCTTTCCATGTCTTTGCATACCTGTGGCTAGAAATGGATGCATCAAAAGATTCGAATGCGATAGCCTCGGTAATCCATCATTTCTTAACAGAATTTTCGTTTTAGTGAAATCACTAAAATTGTATGTTTATTTGTAGATGGCTGTGGAGACCAAAACAAAAATGTTACTATGATGGTTATACTTTCGTCTTGGCTGCTTTAAGATGCACCAAAAATGATCGAAAGTATCGAATTCATTTTTGCTATAGTAGGAAACTCGTTCATGCCCCCAGATCGAGTTTTTGGTGTAAAAGAAAAACAGCTAAGAAAAAAGTCTGCTATTGTAAATCCAGTCGAATATGCTCAAATAATGGAAAATTATGCAACAATTTGGAAGATCCAAGTCTGGAACATCTTCGACGGGAAGACAGAAGGTACTAGAGGTTTGAAAAGTCAGCAGTGTGGTATTTCGAGTTTAATAAAATGAACCTATTTATCTTCCAACAAAATCATAATGATGAAGACAACTTAGAGACAATTAATAAACTGCTACTTGTACATTATGGGGATAATTGGCACCTAAACTCAAACCTAGAATTGTACAGACATTTTTTATTCCTAGCGGATAATGTTAATAATGAATTGGTTTCTTTTGAGGAGCCTGATGTTACGGCAAACGATGAGGAACGATGCACCAAGGCAGAAGGCTATGATCTTTCGTACTTATTACTATTATGTTCTGTTCTTTATTTTGTTCTGTTTAATATGTTCCGTTATGGAAGCTGGAAAAGCCTCTATTTGTATATTTTAAATCTAAATAATGCTAAATTAGTATTGATATCTAGTGACAACATTTTTGTCACCAATATTCAATAATAACCAGCTAAAACATTAACAATTATGATGGTGTGCAAACTTCCCCAAAGGGTATAGAACTGTCAATTACCTTTGGTAGCAATTTTTGGTCACTTAAAGCTAGAGCCTTGCCTTCATCATATTTGCCACTCTTTCAAATTCCAAATAAGAGAAGCGATGGGGTGGTGCTGTGTCGTACGGTCCGCCCATTTCATGGTAGTTATAAATTAACGAAGACAAATATGCTCTTAGTCATTTTACAAAAATAACTCAACATGTCCTTGATGATCTGTTTATGGTCAACTACTGTTTACAGTTTATTGGCAATAAGTAGTTGGTTGTTTCTATCTGTCGAGAAGTTGATAAATGTTAGTGGATTTGCATTATTAGACTCCTATCTTGAGGTGGCTTTCAAGAACGCCAAAGGAAGGTTTCTGTCTAACGAAATGCATATTGACCACTTGGTTTGCATTCATTTAAGGGGTATACTCTTGCTTTTGGGCAGTTGTGTGACATTAATTCAGACCAGGTTAGACTTAAAGCTAAATGAAACATGAGCTTTTAGAACGAGTAGACTTTTGATACAGATCCAGATGTTTGCTCCTTTCATTGCCCTGTTTAGGTTTTCTCGAATACAGAGGTTTATGGTCTCCCCGCTTAAAAGCTCGTTTGAGTGCTAGGCGAGCTTTTGAAACAACTCATTTCTTTATCAGTCTTGGATCAATTTCTGTGCCACACCAGCAATTCAGCTTGGAAATGGAATCCTGAATTGTCGCGGTCGCGTAAGATTTTACGTCTTTCTGAAGGAAGGTCTCTTTAGATTTCTAACTAAGCCGCTGTTTTTATTTAGGTGTTACTTCTAGCAGTGCTTTCGTTGAGGCAGATGGGGAGGTGGACAGTTATATTCGCTGCTCTAGATTCTGCAACTTGATTTGATTTAATATTTTTGTTGGTTTTTGGTGATTTATATCAGAGAATCATAGTTAATCAAGGGCTGTATTGTCATTTCATTTAACCATTTTATTTTTTTTTTGTTCAAGACTCCAAGGTTTTTCTAATAGCTTTTGGCATACTTATCCACAATATTGTTGTGGCTTTTTGGGAAGTGTTGTTCGCCGTTTAGGAATAATGTATCTAAAGAATATTTCTACCTTTTTATGGTTTTGCTTGGTTTGATACTTCCTTTTTTCATGCATTCATAAACTCTCCTTTCTCTTTGTGAAGAGCAGATTCCGTTGCTCCTTAATTAAATTATTGATTTAAATGAGGTGACTCTATTTGATAAGATTGCTACACTTGATTTTCGCTAATTGAGGAAGTATTACATTTATTAGCAATTCACAGCAGTGATTATAAAAGTGTATTTACAGTCTATTTGAATAATACATATTTTAAACATTAGCATATGGCGCCTTACATACGTCATTGGCGACGAATGTCACAATCAAGTTGCAGGAATTTAAGATTACACGAAGAATGGAAGACAACAAATGCATTACCTAAACGTCATAAATCAAATAGTTCTGTTGCAATTTGTGATTTCTAAATGTTTTCCAATTTAATCAGTGCTACGTTCCAATCGAATCTTAAGTTTTTGCAGTCCATTCAGTAAATAAACCTTGAAATATATGTATATGTAGTACTTTTGTACCAAGTAAAATTACATTTATCGGTACCTATTGGTGTTATTTAATCAATAAATCAGATACAGTTCAATAAACTGCAATTTTAACGCGTAGTTTAAAGCAAATAAAATTAATTTCACTTTACGTGTTAATTCACTTTAAGTGAAGCGTTTGACAATAGAGAATATCCACAATTGAGCCGTTATTAAACGGATTTTGTAATATATGTTAATTATTGTGGAAATTACCTATGTCTACTGAATACGTAATATTCCAATAAAGTATTTGCGTCTTCCTTGTGGTGTGATGTATTAATGGTTTTAGATTGTATCAACATTAATTGATAAATTTTGTTATCGTTTTAATATGTGGAATTTCACCAATAATAAGCCCAACTATTTATGTATAATCATTAATCATATCGACAAGTGAAATCTTACTGTTTGCTTATAAGTAATCGTTATGTTAATCGACAGTTAATTGATTTTATATATACAACAGGCAGAAATAATGGAATAATTTATGTATACTATAACTGCAGCCGATTAACGTTTACAAGGACACAATTTTATGAGTCGAAATCCTTATCAACATTTAAATATTATGTCTAAAACGAGTGTAAAAAAAAGGAGGTGTATCCAATATATTGTGATAATCAAATGTAAACAAGGGTGGGGTGTATTCTCAAGATGAGTTTGTTGTGATTAAAAAATGATAGCGCTGTGATGAAATTGTTGCGTGTTATTATATTTTTACATCGAGTAATATCAGAAGAAGCGAACTTGCGTAATTTTTATTCGTGTTATTAAAGTATATATATATCTGTAATGACATGTTGTAATTATATTTTGTCGGTTACGGTTGTATGCACCTTATCACCGATTTAAACAAAATGTAAACTACGTCATTAAACATTTATACGATTTCTCATAACTGCTTCAATTCTTCGATATCAATGTTGCATTAATTTATTGAGAACTTCAAGCACAATGGATGGAGATAATTTTTTTTTTGAGTGTGTGAGTGTACGAGTATTTATTTGATAAAGAGTGTTATTGTAGTGCCTCACGATGCTTTCAATTTCAGAAAAATGCAATAAAAAAACAACAAAACGACAGGATCGAAAATTAAAAACTGCCCTCAAAATGAATGGAAAAGAATCATATTTACATATGAATAAAAAATTAATCTAAACCAGTCCGATGGTATTTCATACATTTGCCGAAGAGTTAATGAAGATTTGCATCGAAGCACAATTATCACCTGAAATAAATTTCTAATATTCCAGTCATATGATCTGGAGCGGCATATTTGCATTTCGGTTGCAGTGAGCTGGCTACTTCATTAGAGGCAATTTAGACGCTATCAGATCGTTAAGGATGTTGTGGAACCCTGCATTGATACTCTGTTTCCTTTAGCTCTTGACCTCATTTTCCAGAATGATTTGTCACCAAAAAATATGCAACATTTTCGCTTTTCTGTTTTGAATAAGTAAAGCAATGTCTAGAGAAAAATAGTATTATATCTTTGAAGTGATCTGGCAACAGTCAAGACTTGAATCCCATACAAAACGGTTGGGCTACTGTTAAGAAGTACCTATTTGAGCAAAAAACGTCCAAGGAGCAAAACTGAATTGAAAACAACCATCTTAGAAGTTTAAAAACATGAAATAATTGTTAATTACTGCCAAACATTCATTGGCTCAATGCCGGCAAGAATTGCAGCTGTTATAAAAGCCTGTGGTGGGCACACTATTACTTAATATTTTGAAACATCCTTTACGGTATCTTGATCATTTTTCGGAATGTAGTTGTGTATTTATTATTTTTTACAATCAAAAAAGTTTGGCCGTGCTAGTACGAGCCATAGTATTCTTTATAGTATAATTTATCAACTCGTAAGCAAATTTAAAAATGCATTACGTTTCTTTTGGTCTACAATTTGTGATTGTAAACAAATTATTTTATTGATGTAAAAGCTACTGATTCATTGTCAAACAAAATTGTGGTGGTAACCTTTATTTGACTACTACTGTATATGTACAGTCTTGTTGTGTTCTATTTTTTGAATTGTTTCCTCGACGTTTCTTCTATTTTTAGCCAAGACGGCCACAAGATCAAAGAATGAAACGTTTGTGCCGCTTCATTCATAGTTGCCTCTTTAACGATAGATTCTTTGGTTATCGTTTGTAGTTTTAAAATAAATAATTGGTTTCAAAGTCTTCAGTTTCTCCTTTTCTTGGCTCTTGAGCATTCCATTCTATACAACCTCATGGGATTTATAATTTCCCCAATACATGTACAGGGCTCAATTTCCAAGTCTACAGTTTCAAAAACTTTGAGTCGTTTTCGTGAAATTGGCAGTGTCAAAGACAGATCTAAAGTCAGAAGACTGATAGCAGTGACAAACGAAGAGAATTCTTTGAATGTAATGCTGCATGTAGTGGAGAATCAACATGAATCGAGATTCAATTTAAAAGATTGTCAAACGAGATGAATTTCGTCCCTTTAAGATCCATTCACTACAAGCGTTAGGTGAAGACGATTTTGATCGCAGAATCGAGTTCTGTGAAGTTATTATGGATAAATTGGGGCAAAATTGCAATTTTGTAAATAATATTGTGTTTTCTGATGAATGCACTTTTTGTTTGAATAGGCATGTCAACCGACAAAACTGTAGGTACTGGTCAGATGAAAATCCACATTGTATGGAACAAATTCACATCCAACGACCGCAGAAAGTCAATGTTTGGTGTGGTATTATTGGTGAGCATGTCATAGGACCGTATTTTATAAATGGAAATTTAAACTGCTCGATATTTGGCATTTTTGCAAGAATCAATAGTTCCAGACGTTATTCGATTATTTCCGAACGACAGTGATCCAAATTTAATGGCAGAACACATTTGGTTTCAGCAGAATGGGGCACCTCTGCATTTTGCGATTGAAGTATGGGAATTTCTAAATCAAACGTTTCCTGGAAGATGGATAGGACGGAGAGGAACCATTGAATGGCCAGCTAGGTCTCCTGATATGACCCCTTGACTTTTTTTTGTCATATTAAAAATTTAGTTTACAAAAATATCGCATGAAATTCATAATATTTCTCAAAATGCTATTTTAAATACAATACAAAATTTTGTTAATCGGATTCATTATTGTCATGAGGTTAACGAAGAACACTTTGAGCACCTTATAAAATAGGACTGTAAACCTAAATTTTACAATTACGTACTCGTTTTATTAATAACTGTTTTTTTTTCAAATACAAATTATACTTAGATTTTATTTACGTAATATTTTCAAAAATCGATAACTCGGAAACGCTTGGATTTAGGTACATTATGTGTATTACAATTTTTACTTAAAATTGAAGAAAAAATTGAAATATGCAATAATATACAGGAGGTTCTGTTAAACAAAATGTAACTTTGATGTGCCACGACTTTACCACCCCTTATATTTAAAATTATTATTTACTTATAAGCATTTAAAAACCCTAAGACTCCATTAAATTCTTCTCTTATGGATATATCGGTCTGGTCTTGTTCTGTGCAGGTTTTCAAGCCTTTTTGTCCTTTTCAGCCTTCTGTTGCTATATTGCTTTGTCCAGCCATTTATTTTTGTTAATTTGTTGCTATTTATTCACATTAATCTGGTGGATTCTCTTCCTAGATCATTTCTTTGCAATCTTTGTCAAGCCCATTCATTAAGTTTCCTTGTAACTCTCTAACAACTTGCCTATAGTTCTGCCTGCAGGGTTTTGGACATAATTTTTTATGTTACTCCATTCTGCTTCTATACTTTGAACTTCTGGGTTTATCGCTAGCTCTTCCTTCTTATAATGCATTTCCTTATTGCTCTCTTTTTTTTCCTGTCGTCTACCATTTTTGATCTTAGTTTTCCAATCATGTTTTGTCTGTTTTTGACTATGAAAATGTTGGCTATCATCTTTTGCCTTCCTCCTTAAAAAATTCTAAACAATTGTAGCTGTAAGTTTGAGGTTGCTATTTTGTTTACATCTAAAAACTTTGACTGATTATCTGCAGTCCACATGGATTAGTTTCACATCAGAGGTCTAAGCAAGCCGACTTATTCGTTTCTGATCTTTCAAGTTTGAATTAAACCAGAAAGTTGTCCTTGAACTTAGGGGACGTTTCACCGTATAATTTGTCTTTTTTGTAGCTGCAAATATTATACGTGAAGAATGAAAACTCATTTTCATTTATTTGAAATGTTTCGTCTATACACATATTAAAAAATATTTAGTTTTGATATTTATTAAAACAAAATGATATTAATCACAGCATTAAAAAAATAAACATAATAATTACTAAAACGTTATGAGGTATCCATATTATATGGAAACAGTGCTAAATATTCAACTTTGAAATATTATAAATTACGAGAAGGAACGGCAACAAATCGTATTGGTTGAGCTTGAGCTTTATTTCAAGGTCATATTAGTGAAGGAAACTGTAGACTCATCTTATGTATGTATTATCTAGCAATCACTACACGCTTCACGAAATCTAATTGGCAACGGTTTCGAGCTTAGACTTTAATCGTGTTACTCAACACCAGCGCATAGGTTGTGGTCTAACAAACTTGAAGTCAACGTTCTGAATATATTATTGCTGCGCATTAGTTTATACTGTTGTTAGATGTAACAAATCTGGCGTAATTTGATTTTTTATTTTTGACTAGCTCAAATGTTCGTGTTTGGAATTTTAAAATAAACGTATATTTCTATCTAAGTATATACTTTTTTAATCTCTTCAGTAAAATCTATTTCACGTTAACATTCTTCTTGTATCGAAAAGAATTTGGAAGGAGCACTTGTACTGGACAAACCACGTTTCACTGAAACGGGTTACCTATTAGTGGATGTGGCCTTGAAACAATATTACGGGTCTTTGGACTTTTATTCTGAACGTAAATATTGAAAGGTATAAACATTGTAGTAAGAGTTAGTAAGCGTCAAATAATCACTTGTCTATAAAAAGAATTGTTGAATTAGGGTCAGCTATTAATAAAAATTTGCGTTTGTGTAAATGTTACGTAAGCCAAGTTGGCATGAATTAGAATTAGAAGTATCAACATATACCTAGTAATTAACAGTTTACTTTCGACAATTATTTTGTTTCGTTTTTTTTTTCTTGTAAAGTAAACAATTCTATGGAGCGTACTTTACATTAAACTTTATATTAAATTTAGAGGAAGATTAGAAATACATGAATCTATTATGATTATAGTTATTATTAGTTCGAAAGGTGTTTGCGTTTATTGCACAATTAATTTATTATCTAGTATTTAATAGATTGTATTTCAGGAGAGACACCTATGAGAATCATTGTGCATTTTGCTTCCATAATAGTTACGTCTTGCAATTTTGTGTGACAAAGATGAGTGTTTTAGCTATCAACAACTGATCTAAAAATACATTTGGCAGATGTAAAATGGCAAAATCACTTATTTCTGACCGGCGTCATATTGTAGAAATGGTTCATTTTCTCCTGTTTTGACAGCTCTAAATATCAATATATTATGAGAGCTTTCAAATACATACATAGTCACATTTTTAATACGTAATTTTTCTTAAATATATAAAATTATAAAACAATTATCTTATTGTTTTGGTGGGTGTAACAATTGAAATATGTGACAGCTGTCAAACTGTAAAAATTATTATCGTTACGCTTTGTAGCAGCTAAATTGAAAAACATATTATTATTTATTGTTATTTTTCGCAGTTTCAACACTTACACGCGTTATACATACTTTTTGTTTGCTATAACTATCAAAATATCCCTGTTAACTGTCAAATTGTAAAAACAGTTATCTACATATATAGAGTGTTTCATAATATATGCGCAGGACTTTAGGATGTGATAGCTTGGTCCAAAGATTTGAAAAAAGTTTCTATCAACTTACCTTCTAAAATGCACCATTTCCGAGATACAGGGTGTTGAAATTTAATTAAAAAAATTCGATTTTTGGATATATCTCCAGAACCGTTTATCGTAAAGAAAATAGCTTTTGTAACCATTTTCTAGTTATAATAAGCTAAGTTGTGTACGAGAAAAAAATTTAAGTTATAATTGGTGAAGATTTTGAAGGGTTAGTGGTTGTTTTTCTCCCCAACTTCTACGCCACTGGAAAAAATACGGTTTTGAGACGCCCATTTGAACTGTCAACGTTGGTCATGAGCTCTAAAGTTGACCGTTTTCGAGAAAAATCAACTTTTATGTTGAAAAATATGGTAAATTTTTTGACATAAAAGTTTTATTTTACTAAAACAGAACAAGTTATAAAAGCAAACGTTAACAACATAAAAGTTGATTTTTCTCGAAAACGGTCAACTTTAGAGCTCATGACCAACAGTACCTTTTTTGTTTAGAAAACATTGGCGGTTTAAATGGGCGTCTCAAAACCGTACTTTTCCCAGTGGCGTAGAAGTTGTGGAGAAAAAGAACCACTACCCCTTCAAAATCTTCACCAATTATGACTTAAATTTGTTTTCTCGTACACAACTTAGCTTATTATAAGTAGAAAATGGTTACAAAAGTTATTTTCTTTATGATAAACGGTTCCGGAGATATATCCAAAAAACGAATTTTTTTAATTTAATTTCAACACCCTGTATCTCGGAAATGATGCATTTTAGAAGGTAAGTTGATAGAAACTTTTTTTCAAATTTTTGGACAAACTATAACATGGTGAAGTTCTGCGCATATATTATGAAACACCCTGTATATCGTTTCCGTAGTCCTGGGTACTTGTCAAAATGTTTTGGACGCATTCAGCACTTGCACACGTTTTAAATCTTTTGACAACTGTTATAATATCAAAGCACTCATTCGTGGTATCAACTGTCAAATACTTATGATTGACTGATGTCAAACAATTACATAAACAAAATTATTCTCTGGCTGTTTGGCCAGGCGTAATAGTTAAAACATTGGATGGTTGTCAAACTGCAAAAACAGTTATCGTAGCGGTTTTAGCAGGGGTTGGTTACTGTCAAAATGTTTCTGACAGCTATTAAATTGTAAAACAGTTATTTTTCACAGTGTCAGCACTTACACGTGATATACATATCTGAAAGTCTTGCTTGTGTCTTGTGACAGGAGTCACATTGTAAAAAGGGTCATTTTTTCACAGATTCAATACAATCCGCGTGAAAGATGTGAACCTATAAACATAGTTGTTTTCTTTATAATTTGGTAACAGTTATCGTTACGGTTACAACAGGTTTAACTATGAAAATGTTTCTAATGGTTGTCAAATTGCAAAAGTTTTATTTTTCATAGTGCTACATATTACTTAAACGATATTATCCTATGAAAGTCGTTACATCTTACTATTTTCTGGTTGCGATAGCTCTCAAGGACATCGTGCTTTCCCTGAGAGCTCTGAGGTCCACCTAATGGCTTGGGGCTCCATCTTAGAACACAGGGGATCCCCCTAAAGGACCCCAGGCTTTCCCAGAGCGTCTCCAACCACTCAGAGCCCCCTGGATTATGACGGAGATTTTCCGCCCCCAGCTGCTTCAGGACGAATAAAACTAAGAAGATTGCCAATACTACCGAACCAACCAATACTAAACCACCAAAAAAATCTCAAGAGGGACCAGCAGCAGGTATCGAGAAAACCCACCCTCCTTACTCACCATATCTAGCCCCAGGCAACTTGTTTTTGTTTCGTAATTTAAAAACTGTGCTCGGGGGATAGAGATTTTCGTCAAACGAGGAGGCCATCGCCTTCGTAAACATTGTAAGCATCGCTTGGAGAAGTGTATACACTTACAAGAAGGCTATGTAGGAAATAAAAGTAAATTTTAGGAAAAATGTTTTGTGATTTTGTTTGGTCGGAAACTTGTACGACAATCCTCGTATCGTTATCGTACCATTTAGGTACTTACGTATCTATGTGTTGACCAAGAAAGGAACTGCAATTCGAAGAATAATAACCGCCGCGATTACTAAACAAAAAAATAAACCATTAAAGAAATTATAAAATTTGGTCAAACGCAAATTCTCGTGAATATTACATAATCGTTGATTCTCGTAAATTGTATATATACATACATACATACTTATATACAATAAGAAACTGATATGACTTACCTTGAATTTCTTAGCTTTGTCATACAGTGACGACTATTGTTCACTCAAGAGTTCGCAAGACAATAAATTATTTTATTTTTAGACTTATGCAATTCATGTGGTAATTTTGTACTGATTACCTTTTCAGAACTCTAATTTAATTTTTTAATTTTGTTTGTTGTTTATTTTGATTGTTTTTTTTAAATAAACTAACATGATCTAATTGTTTCAGGTACGAAAAAGATAGAAATCACATACTAAAATGCTTATAAGGTTAGTAACTGGTAAAGTGGGACGTGTCCCACTGGGATGGCAAACGCGAGCTTACTCGAACAAAGTGGAATATCGTCCAATTCGTAGCGTTTTAGTGGCGAATAGAGGTGAAATAGCAGTGCGTGTTTTCCGTGCATGTAACGAATTAGGTATTAAATCGGTCGCGATATATTCGAAAGAAGACAGATCTCACATCCACAGGCTGAAAGCTGACGAAAGCTACTTAGTTGGCGAAGGTCTACCTCCAGTACAAGCCTACCTCCATATACCCGAAATTATCAAAATATGCTTAGACAACGGTGTGGATGCCGTGCATCCTGGTTACGGGTTCCTCTCGGAGAGATCTGATTTTGCTCAAGCCGTTATAGACGCTGGATTAAGGTTTATCGGACCATCTCCGAAGGTTGTATATCAAATGGGTGATAAAGTTGCCGCAAGAGAAGCTGCTATTTCAGCTGGAGTTCCTATTGTCCCTGGTACAGACGGTCCGATTACCACTAAAGAAGAAGCTATGGATTTCTGCATAAAACACGGCTTGCCTGTCATATTTAAAGCAGCTTATGGTGGTGGTGGTAGAGGAATGAGAGTCGTCAGGAAGATGGAAGAGGTTGAAGAAAATTTCCAAAGAGCCTCATCTGAAGCGTTAAGTGCTTTTGGAAACGGGGCTATGTTTATAGAAAAGTTTATTGAAAGACCGAGGCATATCGAGGTTCAACTTCTTGGAGATAAAGCTGGAAATGTTGTTCATCTTTATGAAAGAGATTGTTCTGTGCAGCGCCGTCATCAAAAGGTCGTCGAAATTGCTCCAGCACCACAATTAGATCCAAAAATAAGAGATAGAATGACTGAATATGCGGTAAAGTTAGCTAGACACGTTGGATATGAAAATGCCGGAACTGTAGAATTCTTGGCAGATGAAGCAGGCAATTTCTTCTTCATCGAAGTCAATGCGAGATTGCAAGTAGAACATACGATTACAGAAGAAATAACTGGCGTAGATTTAGTACAATCACAAATTCGTATTGCTGAGGGGATGACGTTACCTGAATTAGGACTAGAACAACAGAATATTAAACCTAATGGTTTCGCCATACAATGTCGCGTAACAACGGAAGACCCAGCTAAGAATTTCCAACCGGATACTGGTCGTATCGAGGTATTTAGATCAGGTGAAGGTATGGGTATTCGATTGGATGGAGCATCAGCATTCGCTGGCGCCATAATATCTCCGTATTACGATTCTTTGCTAGTCAAGGTGATAGCACATTCGCAATCTCTCCAATCATCTTGCGCTAAAATGAACAGAGCATTAAGAGAATTCAGAGTTCGCGGCGTTAAAACCAACATTCCGTTCCTGTTAAATGTGCTGGAAAACCAGAAGTTCCTAAACGGTGCGGTCGATACTTACTTCATAGATGAAAATCCTCAGCTATTCAATTTCACTGCCTCACAGAACAGGGCGCAGAAATTGTTGAACTATCTAGGTCAAGTGTTGGTGAACGGACCTTCCACACCATTGGCAACACATAACAAACCAGCCGAGATTAAACCACATGTTCCCGAAGTATCCAGAGGTAATATAAATCTAGTAATGCTTTGAGCTGTGTGATAGGAGGTTCACTCGATTTCGGTATCAATGAATAATGAAAGGTATTGCTATAAGGCTATAAAGGGCTTAAAGAAATATTTGCGTATGGGTAGTGGTGGTAATTGGTTAAGAGAGCTTATTTAAAAATTTTGAAATTAACAATTTTTGCTATAAAATTGCTCATAGTTTGGAAGATAATTTTTAACAAGGTTTCGTATAAATTTGAATTTGAGAGAGAGATTGTATCATTTTTTTAAATGCAATTTTCAGCCAAAACTTACTGTGTATAACAAATAGAATAACGCTCAAAATTTTGCTATTTTCTCTTGATATATATATCGCGGATGCATATAAATTTCTAAAGTGCTAAAAATACGTGATTGAAGATTATTTCAAATTCGTGGACTTTATCACGCAGTGAAGAACTGTCCTGGCATACAGTAGATGGTATTTTGGCAACGGTTACAGTTTAAAATAGTAGTTATTTGTTCTGTAGGATTGTTAATTAAAGCTATTTATATTTGTCAAAGCTTGAATTTTATGAAATAATCTTCAACTGACAGAACTTATTTCAAAAATAGTTATAATCAAAAGCTCATGATAAATAATTTTTAGACTGTAATTGCAACAATATTTGCACAAAGTGTGAATGAGTAATGAAATACACGTTTAGGGTTACATAGTCACTACATTTCTTGGCACAGACTGCCTTATATTTTTGCAGTTGCATAATTTGAAGTGCTAAATTAAAATAGCTAAATAAATTATTCTTTTTTATTATGTTGTTCTAAGATTTATACCAATTTTAGTCATCGTTACGTATAATTTGGCACAGCCAATCTACAGGTGTTCTACAGCTTTCAAATTTTCGTATTATTTCACAGGAAGTTTGTATTTAAGTGTTGCATAATTGAAAAATATTTTCAGTTATACAGATTGTTCGTAATGTACTGCAATCTAGAATTCTGAACATAAATTAATTTTTACCTCAAAATATGCTGTTTCTTACATACCTAACGAAAGTTAATTATAGGTATTTATTCTATAAATAATTTCGAAATCAGTTAGCGTAGAATGCAAAGGATCCTTGAGTGATGTTTGATTCACACGTGTTACAAATAACTGCATTTCTTCGCCTTTGGATTTCTATTGTAAATTCTTCTCGTAGTTTTCGAGTCACGTCAATACATTTATCAGCGAGAAGCAATAAAATCTGGGACAAACATATTTTAGTTGTGTAATTAAGGTTTCGTAGTCATGGAATGTTAGTTTTCAACACACTTGAAGATCCTTCAACAATTAAACCAACGCCGAAAAGACTAGATTGTGTCGAAAATAGAAAATGACAAATACCGAAGCAGCGATAACAAGAATATATGGTTTTGAAGTCTATTGTGTTATTTATTTCTCAAAAAAAAACTATTCTATCTCCTATCAGAGGCGACAATTTTCATACTAATGTGACTCGAAGCTGGAAGTTCATATTTCCAAGCATACTAACTGCTTGTCATATTGTTTCAAACAATTCGTAACAAACTATTCCTGATTTCAGGGTTGACGGTGTGAGGTGCAAAGGCCATGGCTAGTCGTTTCCTTAAATTTTGTTTTAGTACTAGGAGTCTTTAATTTTTAATTCTTATCTTCAAGCGTCTACCAGTTTTTCTGACGCCCACAATTATAAGGCACCTTTCATATGTAGTTCTTTTCAGTTTGCAGTTTCAGTTCTCTTTGTTTCTTTTCATTGTTTAGTTGTGTTTTTGTGACCATTCATTCGTATTAGTTCCTCTTATGGCGGTCCTGACAGTGTATTTATTGCCTATTCTTTTTTTTTGCCTTGTCAGAGAAGCTACAATATTATCCCTTTTATTTGAGCTCAACAAGCAACTTAAATTCCAATGCATGTCAAGAATCTCTTTTCACTTTTTTTTTTAATGTGGTGGGTGCTTAGTTGCAGTGACTCCGTAAACTGTATCGCTTGTCTGGCTATCACTGCAACTCTCGCGGTGTAGTTTTTGTGTGTGTATGTTGTGTTCAATTGACTTTGTGACAGCATCATATCGCCTTTTATGATGCCGCGCTGTTAATCACTTTGCTCCCAACAGCGAATGGCAAGTCGATCCGGGATTAAACTCTCTGAAAAAATGTCACCGTCCCTCCAGAGAATTGAACTCCGGCGCGTATCGTCCTCTCACAACAATAGTCAGCCGCCTAACCACTGCGGCCATCGACCCGTTAAAAATGAATTAGAAAGTGCAAGTAAAGCAGCTGTAGAAACATTTTTCCAGCTTCTAAATCAACAGTCTGCCGAAAAAGTCAGTGACTGCCATCGAACAATTCTTGGTCACATATAGGTTGCTTCTCAATACTACTGGGTGACGGTTCTGATGCACAAGACATTCACAAGAAGAAGCAACAATTAAGATGAAATTGTAGAATCAATATTACTTACATTGTTGCAAACCATTGTTCTATACTTGATAAGTTATATTACATGGGTGTCTCAATCTCAAAGTAATCGTTCATAAGAAATTAATGGGATTCTATCCATATGAAGAACTTGAAAACTTAAAATTGTGCTCTACAGTAATTTCAGACGTCTGGTGTTCCTGGTTATACCGAATATTGTCATCAATTTTATTTTAAATAAAATATCCTGTACAAAAAAAGAATGCCTATTTTTTTGCGATCATTTTTTTTTATTTTGACAGGCAAATGACATTTTGGAAAAATTTCTGTAGCTTCTGTCGGGAATGGAGCAGAAAGTTGGAACTCGATTCAATTTGTAGCTCACAAAAGATTTTCTTGTAACTATTTCTAAATATTTCAATCTTTAAAAGTAATTGTGAGAAAGACTAACCACTTTCTATCGTATTCTAAAAAGAACCTATAGATTTTTTCCAAAATATTTAACTATCGAAATTTGAAAAATAATCTCTATATGAGAATAGAAAGAAAACATGGATTAAAGTAAAACACGAGCGAAAATTTCTTTCTATGCCAAACGGTCATTGCTGCATTATTTGATATTATTTAACATGTCTCTAAAACCGTTGAGTTTGTGTCAGTTATTGGCTATTCCATCTAAAATAAGATCATTGATGTGGAGGTGGAGTAGTAAGTTCATGTTATATATTGCCAACATCCTGTATAATTGAAAATATTTATCATCGAAACAAACACCTAAAGAGACGCGTTTTTTGTAGAAAATCTCTCTATATTGCTTTGGCCAAATTTCCGCATATTATAAGTAAGTTGTGCTAAGCTATGGATGGTCTAATTTGAACGAGAACTATGAAAATGTTTAGCCAATTACAGTTCGTGGTTATATTATCAGACTGTATACTATTCTGTTCTATATGTTTACAATATAACAATAGTATATAATCAAAAATGACAAGTTTCTATGCTTATCTAGTTAAGACGTTGTAGTTGCAATTCCAATCGACGTTTTGCTGTCCATGCTGCCAGCTTCTTCAAAATCTGCTATCAAACTGATTCTCCCGGTTGTTGCTGCTGCTTAGATACCTTTTAGCTAATACTGTAGGCTCTTGAAAGCCTCACTATGAGCCCACAAAGAACTACCACCGTAGAATTATTAGGGAAGCCATCGAGATTGCGATTACACGGCGAAATCCGGAAGATTGCGACACCGGCCGTGAAAGCTTACGGAGTTACAATTACAGAGTGTTTTTACGTAATACAAGCAAAAACACATTTATGATATTATTCACCAGAACCCATTACAGGAAAACACCCAACGATGTTACTATTCACCCAAAACAATCGGTTTCTATAAAAGCTTTGCTATAAAAGCTTTCTATAAAAGTTTTGTTTGTCGATAAAGCCTCCAAAATGGAAATGAGTCTTGATCTAGAAGTAATAACAAGACAAATCATAATTTCGATTCAACCTTTGAATGAGTTGGACTATAAAAGGTGTTTTTTAAGCCCGATAGAACTTTAAATTATAAAAAAAAAATTAATCCAAAAATTTTTTCCACGTGGCCCCACAGGAAACAATCATATGACCTTGGAGGCCAATTGACAGGTCCATTTCTCGAAATCAACTTACCACCAATGGCACGTACCGCCATCCTGTTGAAACCACATCTCGCCCGGATCAATGTCATCTGTATTTTCAAAGAAAAAATCATTGATCATGGTGCGGTAACGATCTCCATTGACCGTAACGCAAGTTCCGGCTTCATTTTTGGAGAAATAAGGTCCAATGATGCCACCAGCGTGTAAACCGCTTGAAATTGTGCATTTTTTTGATGTAATGGAGTCTGTAGGGTCCGTTGTGGATTGGTTTCATTGCATATGCGGCAATTTTGTTTATTAAGAAACGTTAAGTCAAAATGGGCCTCATCGCTGAACACAATTTTGCTATAAAACGTCGGATCAGTTTGCAATAAATTGCTTTAGAGCCCAATTGGTTTCGTGGCTTTAATTTTTGCACCAAAATTTTGCGGGTAGTTGACGAACAGAGCCCCAATTCCTACGACCGATGATGAATCGATAAATTTGGATCTTCTTCCACAGTTTCGTTTACAGCGGCTATATTCTCTTCAGTACGGACAGTCGACGTGTTGGTGTTATTGCATCATTTAGAGTGTAGGTATGTGGTAAGAAATCTATCCACAGTTCGACGGATGGCTTTCAAAGTCGTCTATAAGTTGCGCGAATTGATGCGCACTGTTTTCCACAACCCCAGTGGTGGGAGTGTTTTTTTAATGAATTTCTAACTCTTTAGGGTGAAGTATTAGATATAAAACTCTTGACAGTAGTCAATATGGTAAATATGAAAATATTCTGGAAGTACAGACTATTATTACTTATTTGCTATTAAACTGCAAGGATTATATTTCTAAGTAGCTAAGATTTATTTATAACATTGTGTCAGCTTCGGTTACAACATTCTTTCTCTTTTCAGTTTCTTTTCAGTTTCTATCGAGCATAATGGGATCCAGTTTATTCTATCCTTTCCAACCTTGCAATTTTTATTTATTTGAAGTGTCCTTCAGTCAATCTTCTTGTATTTCTGTAGTCTTTTTGGATCTGTTTTCTCTATATTTGATTATGTGTGGGTCAGTCATAATTCGTAATATTTTTAAGCTGTACTGAAATATATTATTGTTCTTGTCATATGCTACAATGTCATTACACATACATTGATACTAGTCTAATAATATGGCAACGAACTATAGAGTTTTAATAAAATAATAATTTTTGGGTAAGGTAAGTAAATTAATGATATTAAAAAATACTGTTTTAAGTTTAATAATTTTGCATATCCTGCATTTTTTTATTTCAAGAGATCATTTTATCAGTGATATAAGAAGATAATCCTTAATTGCTGATAGAATGATGATATTAGATAAAAATTCTAATCCTTTTACAATTTTAATACGGGATTATAACGCAATTTAGAAAGAATTTAAAAACTGATGTGTAAAAAAAATAAATCTTAAAAATCTAATGTCACAATCAAACTAAACGATATAAACAGCGTCAAATTAACGCCACACAACTAATCTTTGGATAATCCTATAAAAATCGTGTTTATATTTAATCTTATCATTCAGACATAATAGTGAACATATCCTGTCATGCGCTCTTTTTATTTTTAAACTTGGATTATTTAAAGTGGTATTTAAAGCTGTGTGTACGAAAATACTACGTACTTTAAATATAGTTTCTTTCAGTTTGCGCGGGAACAGGTCTTGCTGAAGGTGCGTTGCACTATCTCTACCCCTTTCTACCCTCTTCTGCTCACGGTTTTAAAGAGTGGCTTGTATTTAATGTAGATTTTTTTAATTTAGAAATAGATTGTCGAATATTGCAATATATTAGTACCCTCATTGTTAAGTTGTTACACTCCCCTGTAATGTATGCGTAATTTGAGTTTGCAAGAGACTAATTGCAAGTAAGAATTTGATTTTTTTTTCGGATTTATTGTTTGTAACAGAAATAGCTAAAATCCATCAATAGTTAACAGTAGATTAATTTAATTATAATGCTTATTTTTGGTACTAACTCATATTACCTTGTTCATTTGCCTGTATATTTTTAATGAATCCACAGATCATTTTTGTTTGATCTTTTTTATATTCTGATACACAACTACGCCGCATGTAACCCTCCCTAACTATTACGTATATGTAGTCGTTTACCGCCGCTTGAACGGAGCCTTAACGGGCTTTGTCGGAACTGAAGCCGATTGATTTTCAGCAGATTTCAGCAAGTTTTCTAGGAAATAGTAACTCTTTATTATAGTAGTTGCTCTTTTATTACGTTAATGTTTTGTGGTTTTATCTGGACTCTAGATAATCACTTTATCAAATATTTTGATTTTATTTTTCATCGTAGGCCACAACATACATACATATTTAATCATTATTCAAGAATTAAGTCTTTCAGTTTCGTATCATTTCCATTTAGATTCGTATCTTCAAAAAGTTCTTCAAGATACCAGCAGCTCAGTACCAACATAAGTCGGAGATGCTGGATCAACATCCTTACTATTCCAAGGAACTGTTTATGTTGTCCTAGAGCTTTTAGCTGGTTTTAACTTCTTCTTCTCTTTTGTCGGTTTTGAATAGCGCTGGCCAGAAACATCTTGCAAATGGTTGCTTGGTCGGAGAACCCGTTGGTCCGACACTTACGGGAGCTGAACTCAAACAGGGCTTCCAAAAATATGATTCACGCTCAACACAAGAAAGTAACTCTTGTGGCCAGATCGAAAGTCACTCCGTAGAGATGGGAAGGCTTAGATGTTTGTGGGTCCAACTTTAGTGGAAAACGAACACCTAAGTAGTGGTTTTGAATTGTTCGTTTCTGCCATAAACTTATTCACCGCCTCTTTTGAAGTTAATAATTCCGAACCAGGACAACTTTTTTCTTTATTGGACTGGTTTGGACAACCGGCAAATTGCGGGCTATAATTCTCGAAGATATTACCATTATGTTTTTCTATCGATACATTCAATGTAGAAGCCACTGCAGTGTTACCATCAACAGCTACAGCAATCTTTGTCGCTATCAAGATTTATTCGATGTGATTCTTAGTTTTTTGATTATTGGACTTTTTGAGGCCTTCTGATGGACAAACAATCTTTGGAATTATCTTTCGATTTAATGAATAAATTTCGGCTTTTTGGAACCCATTTGTTATAATTTCTGGTGAGATATCTTTCTTGGTCGAAGAGACGAGCTTTTGCCCTCATACATTTTCACTTGAAAGGGAGAAACACGAAAAGGTCTTAAGGTTGGAGTTTTTAGCTTGTAATAGGTATAATTGTTGTTTCAACTACATCCAAACTGACGTGAGGGAAATAACCGTGCTGGAATTAAAACGGTTCCTAGAAAATCTGTTTTGGGAGTTGCAAAAAGTTTGTCCCGTTTGTATATGTCTTTATATGTTATCAGAGGTGGCGCTATATCGACTACTGCATTGCTCATTAATAAAATTGTTTTATTTTTCTTATCTGTAGAGCTGACCGTTTTAGGAGATGCTTCGTTGACTGCCTTAATCGCTTAGTTCATAGTTAAATGCTCTTGTACAGGTTCCCTATTCTATACTGCTTTTCAATAAACTGAAGCTCTATTATTTTCCTTTCCAATAGGTCAATATCTACAAAAATATAAATGGATACAAAGCAGTCATCACTTGAGACCGTATCTTTGAAATCAGCCTTTATTTTACTTTCGGTTACAAGCTTTCTAACCACCTTCAATACTCTTTTTCTCGGCATTGCAAAACCCCACTTCTCTAGGGCATTTAAGGCAATGCCTAACTGTTCTTCTATTGTGAAAATGTCTCCTTAACGTCTTTTCTCTTTTATGCAACTGTATTGTGTTACATAGGTATATCTGATGTAACACTATAAGCCTTTTTCGTCTTGTAGTCAGTTAATTTATTGTAATATTTAAAGTGAAAATTGCATAAGTAATTAATCAATCAATGCTATAGCGATTTGAATTATCAGCCATTTTCTTTACATTTAAATAGAAAGCATGATGGATCTAGTAATCGATCACTGACAACTTAACATCTAAATTTTGACCAATACCAATCCACAGCTGGTTTCATTTTTGTTAAATTTTTCATGAACTCCTCATTCTTCAATTAAAAGAACATCAAACACCATCATCATATTTTGTTCCACTCCTTACAATCACTTCCCAAAATGTACTTTTTCGCTGATATATTCCTGATTTATTAAGAAGTTATATACCGGATGTATCCGAAATAAATGAGTAAAATTAAATAATGGTCATTGGAACAGGTAAAGTATTAAAGAGGCGTCAAAAAACTAACGTTAGATTGCCATTTTATTCAATATAGAATTGGATGGAGAAATATCTTGGGAGTGGGTAGTTATTACACAAAAAAACTATTGATGGATTTTAGTTACGACTGAAATAAATAGTCTTTAGACAAATCATTCATAATAGCCATTTTAAACATTTTCCAGGTATTTTAATGATTGTTCTTGAATTAAAGCTTCAAAAGCAACAATTATCTTTATTTGTTTACAATTTTTAAGATTATTTAGAAGAAGCATGCGGATAGATTATATTTTTTCTTGCCTGCACACTCCATGTGAATATACCTAAATACATAATTATTTCACCTTGAAATTAGCTATGTATTAATGCTAAACAAATATTAGGTAATGTACTTGTATATGATTCTGCACTTTCCACTTTATCTATCATTATTTTATTCAACGAAGAGATTAATTCAGTGTTAGTTTCGCACTTCAATGTGTTAACAGTCATAAATATTATAAATTGAAAAATAGCCGTACTAAGGGAATATGTAAACAATGTAGGTAGTGTTTGTATTACTGATTAGATTGCACTTTACCAGACATTAACTTTGTTTATCTTCGAGTAAATGAAACTTAAATAGTACTAATTTTATTGCCGGTTTTATTTATATATATAAAGAAATATAATTTATTAGTACTTAAAAAAGTATTTTTGTTTTTATATATTGGCTGTTCACAAATTTAATTTTAATATGTTATGTTCGTGCTTTCAACAACACTATTAAAATGTCATACAAGTCGGGTAAAAAATGTAATCACCAGACAAGTACGATTAAATGATAAATAAAATATGAATAATAGGTACATACATGTTCATAAATTTGACATTTATATTGTTGCACCGTGTTCGCGTTACTAATTCTGCGTGTGCTATGGCATACTTATAATGAAATTTAATCCTTTCTTTTATTTTTTTAAGAGTAATGAATAATACAACTAAGAATTGTTTTGTGGAAATACCAGACAAAATTAATGCTAATTCATGTTTTACCGAGAATGTAATTGCAACTAATGACATCTCGATATGGTAACTTTGTTTAATGAACACCATAATAATAAACAATAAGTACAAATTTGTACTTATAAACTTTGTAATTAAGTATTGCTAGGTTTACCAGTATCATATAATTTAACACACATGCTTAAAAGTTAAAGTTATTTTATTCAGGGATTGGGAAGGGCGAATACTATGCATTGCAGTTTGTACTTATCATACCAGTTTTGCAACATACGATAGAGGACTAGGAAATAATAAATAAATGTCTTGTACATTTTGTAAAAGCATATATGATGTTAAGAGTTTTATTTTAAATATGCTCAAAGCAGTTCCCTTCAGCAATGATACACTTCTTCCGTTCCACTGTTTAAAAGCTCTCAATCAATCTTCTTTCGGAATATCTTCAAAATAAGCGTGGTAATCTCTTCTTCCAACGAAAACCTTCTACTCCACATATTGTGTTTAAGCCCAAAAGTGAGACATTGCTAAATTAGTACAACGGTTGTTCTCTTACTTTTATATCTTTTCCAAGCAAAAACTCCCGAGTTAAGCCGTATGGGACGATGCATCATTATAGTGGAGCATAATTCCCTTTTCTCCAACTCTACTGAAGACTTCAGGCAAACATTTTTCAGTGTACCATTTAGCTGTAACTCTCTATTGTCCATATAGCTTAATTAGAGTTATTAATCCCTTATTTCTAAAGAATAATAGTGCATACATAACTTTTTCATAGCTCGCTACTTCTTGGACATTGTAGGAGTTTCGTCATCTTCATGAAACCATACACAACTCTCATAGTACATAGGTCCGTTAATCTTTTTGTTCTCTCGGTAAACGCAAGGTTTTCTTTTTCTCGTCAAAGGGTTTTAAAGTTCCTGCGACACGACGACCAAGTCGTGGCCATGTGGTAGTGAGCCATCGACAAAATTTTTGAGTCTCCACACGGGGAGGGGGTGTATTGGGATCTAGCTTTCCCAAATACTGAATCAGAAATTTTTTTCCGACCGAGAGGTCCTTAAAACAGGTGGAATATTCAAATCTCGATTGACCTGGACGTTGTTTACGCTCGGGTTTGAAGAATATTCAGCCTTTTAATTTGCGACACCATACGTAAGAATCGGTAGGAGGAACACCGTACCTATCCATCATGAGCTTAATTCTCAAGGAGCTCTTCCACCACGAGAGAGGAGCTAGAGCTGCACGTGGACAAAGAAATTTGGCTGCAATAGTTGAAAAATGCTGTTTAAAAGCCAGCCTGGTATCAAGTGTTATGCCTAAGTATTGCACGCAGGGTAACCTTAGACAATGATGATATTCGGGTTTGCAATACACTTATCAGCGTTGATAGTAAGACGCCATACGGTCCTCCAGTCGCAGATCTCATTCAATCTAGATTATAAATCAGGATTTGACATTTATCTATGATCAGTCTACTACTGTGGGTCAGCTATTTATTCTTCATTAAATTACACACCTTGTTTTTTATCCTATGACGTTCTTTGAGTTCTTTGATCAAACACGAGGCAAGTTTAATTCTCATATTCTAAACTAAAATCCAAGTTTTGAGATACGGTCGTTCGTGCGAATTATGTTAGAATACTTTTTCAGAAATGTTACAACTGGAGGTACTTATCCTAATGAAAACTTTTTGAATTTGGCGGGCATTTTAAGGTGGTACTATTACTTAAAATGTACGCGAAATTTAAAAATCTGGTAATATACTTAGTCAGTTTACACTAAAACAATTGACACACAATTTTTAAAATACGTTAAAAACAAAATACATCTCACAATATAAACAAAATCAATAATTACAATTGATGAAAGTAACACCTTTTTAGATTTTATTTGTTTAATTAATGAAGATAGCAATTTCAATTTATGTGTGGTCTTTTACCGGCAGCAAATTGATACTAATTAAATCTAGTTCAAATTAGTAGAGGACTAAATAGTCTTAATAAGTAAACAAAAAACAACACTGATGAAATAATCACACAAATCCGAAACTTATTTGCCATTCTCTAAAACGAAAAAAACAAACATAAACATTTACCTATTCTATATTCACCTCATGTGATAATAATTTTTTTATTTCATCACTTTCTTAATTAATATTACTATTTACTTTTACTTTATTTTTATCATTTTTCACATTTTAATTATTATCATTGCATGCTTTGTTTTAGCGTACCTTAGTGCCACAGCGGACGAAAATCCAAGTAATATATATTTTATTTTTACTTTGTTTTTTGTAGTAGTGCTTCTTCAAAATTGCATTTGCTGCTGTAGCTATTGGGTATTGGGCTATTATGCATGCTTCTCTATACTATATTCATGTATGTCTTTTGTGAATGTATTCTTCGCTTCTACTCGTGTGAAATTCTAGCATAGGTAACACTGAAAAGATATCGAGGACATTACAAACTAGTTGGAGACTTGCTTAGATAAGATAAGTTTATTTTTGTAGTTAAAACTTGATTTCATTTCTAAATAATAATGGTTTTTTAACTTTCTAAGTTTGTGGACTTTGAACATGGATACATATCACATATTTTACATTTAAAATAATAAAAATTCAGGTAAACATTTATTAAGGCCACTTTAATGTAAGAGCATCTAATAACTCCGTTTTGGCATTTCAATACATCTTAATTTTTGAGCTATGTATAATATTCTCATGTGGTTATTTAACCAGCAGTAAGATTTGATTATTTAAAATCAGATTTAAGTGGTATCTATGCATAGGACTTACTGGTAGTAGTGCCGTCACCTACATGTAATGGCATGGTTTTTGTAACTCCAAAGGAATGTTTGCTTGCACGTTTAAAATGTTTAATTTACCTTTTTAAACGAATCGATTACATTTCTAGCTAAAGCACCACCTAAAGGATTTAGGCAAATCTATAAAGAAGAAGGTCCAGACGCATTCGCAAAAGCTGTACGCAATCATAAAAACTCTTGTTGATGGACACCACATTCAGAGATGCCCATCAATCTTTATTAGCCACAAGAGTGAGGACGCACGATTTACTAAACGTATCACCTTTCGTAGCCCACAATTTCAGCAATTTATACGCCTTGGAGAATTGGGGCGGTGCAACGTTCGATGTGGCTTTACGTTTCTTGCACGAATGTCCGTGGGAACGATTGGAAGAAATGAGAAAATTGATTCCTAACATTCCATTCCAGATGTTGCTCAGAGGTGCCAACGCTGTCGGTTACACCAATTACCCGGATAATGTCGTTTATAAATTCTGCGACTTATCAGTTCAAGCTGGCATGGATATCTTCAGAGTATTCGATTCCCTGAATTATCTACCGAACTTAATAGTTGGGATGGAAGCAGCTGGAAAAGCTGGAGGTATTGTAGAGGCAGCCATTTCCTATTCTGGCGATGTCAGTAATCCGAATAAAAAGAAATACGACTTAAAATATTACTTGAGTTTAGCTGAAGAGTTAGTTAAAGCTGGTACTCATGTACTTGCCATTAAAGATATGGCAGGTCTACTTAAACCTAGAGCTGCTACGATGTTAGTGGGTGCACTCAGAGATAAATATCCTGATCTACCGATTCACATTCACACTCATGACACCAGTGGAGCTGGCGTAGCCTCCATGTTGGCTTGCGCTGAAGCTGGAGCTGATGTTGTAGACGTCGCTGTAGATTCCATGTCTGGTCTTACCAGTCAGCCAAGTATGGGTGCAGTAGTAGCTTCCCTACAAGGAACACCGCTCGATACCGATATTCCTTTAAATTTAATTTCTGAATATTCAGCATATTGGGAGCAAACTAGAACGTTGTATGCTCCATTCGAATGTACGACGACCATGAAGTCAGGAAATGCTGATGTTTATATTAATGAAATTCCCGGAGGACAATACACTAATCTGCAATTCCAAGCTTATTCGTTAGGTAAGTACCGCAAATATAATAAATATGTCATAAATGATTCATATTGGAGTTGAGCCGATTGAATTATGTTTGTTTAATTTGATCTAATTTTACTCTTTGTCGGTGTTCTCTCTGTTAAATTAGATAATCGCGATAAGTCCGATATTTTACTGTTTGTTAATAATTTATTGCTGTAATGATGATAATCTTTAGATAAATTATGTAGAAATATAAATTACGAGTATTAAAATTAAAAAATAAATAGAGATTATAGATAATATCATGATTGTTTATATACAGGTTGTGCTTCACGTTGAGTGCCATATAAAATATGACTTTTGGTGTTTCAAGCTCCAACGTCCTTAATTTCTCATTTGAATTACAGGATTAGGAGACTTCTTCGAAGATGTAAAGAAAGCATACTCCGAAGCTAATATTCTACTCGGGGATCTCATCAAAGTAACACCATCGTCTAAAGTCGTTGGGGATCTTGCCCAATTTATGGTACAAAATAAATTGTCAGCTAAAGACGTTGAGGATCGTGCCGAAGAACTGTCATTCCCTAAATCGGTTGTAGAATTCCTCCAAGGCTCAATTGGACAACCCCATGGTGGATTTCCAGAACCTTTCCGCTCTAAAGTTTTAAAAAATATGCCACGTATTGAAGGGAGACCTGGCGAGAGTTTAGCTCCATTAAACTTTGATAGTTTAAAACAAGAATTACAAGAGCAATACATGCAAGTGTCCGATAGAGATGTTATGTCAGCCGCTTTGTATCCTCAAGTAACGAAAGATTTTCTTGGATTCAGAGAGGATTATGGTCCCGTAGATAAATTAGATACTAGGATATTTTTAGTTGGACCTAAAGTTGGTGAAGAATTTGAAGTCACTATCGAGAAAGGCAAAACTTTAGGAATAAAAACTTTAGCTATGGCTGAAGATTTAACCGAGAATGGCGAACGAGAAGTATTCTTCGAACTCAACGGCACATTAAGATCTGTATTAATAAAAGACAAGGAAGCTCGTAAAGAGTTGCACATTCATCCTAAAGCAGATAAAGGTAATAAGAGCCAAGTAGGTGCTCCAATGCCAGGAACCGTCATCGATGTCAGGGTGAAGGTCGGTGATATGGTCGAGAAAGGAACACCGTTAGTCATTTTATCCGCTATGAAAATGGAAACTGTTGTACAGTGCCCAATCGCTGGCAAAATAAAAACTGTAGATATTAACATGGGTATGAAACTCGAGGCTGAAGATCTGCTGATCACTTTAGAATAGGATTCTTTTAAGCGTTCATTATCGATATATATTATTAGATAAATTTATACATCATCAATGTCGCATTTGTAATCATCAAATTATTTTGGCTGTGTGGTAAGGACGAGACCGTACTACTCCGAGGATCTGTCCGCGTATTTTTATAGACGAGAATTATAAGAATGATTACCACGTTGTTAGGTAGATTATTACGGTATCACAATTTGGATTTTTTAATGCTATATATTGTTTACATTTTTACATTATGTTTATTGTTATTTTATTTAAATATATTTTTATACAGTATTGGCTTAATTGGTTTCCTTTTATGTCTTAAGTGTAATAAAAATATGATTTCGTTTTTGAAAATATGCATAGCGGTAAAGGATTCCATTGTTCACATCTGGTAAGTATGTTGATTCCTGGGTTATTTAGGTCAATAATGTTATTGCAATAATTTTTTAAACATATTTCGCTATTTGCTCGGGTAGGTGAAGGAAAATTTTGGGCAAATGTTGACCGATCGTGAGAAAGGGATATAATATTAAGTAAAGATGAGGTTTATGGTCCACCACAGAATAGATATCTAGGAAGATTGATTAATTTTGGTGTCGTTTCATTGGAAATCAACCAAAAGAAATAAGGTAGAGTTTTTGTCGATGGATATAAGGCGTTGCCTTTTCCAAGTGTTTAAATTGTCTTTGTCCTTATTGTCTTTATTTTTGTGGTTACTCCAACCCTTTAATAAACATTTTTCCATGTGCAGTGGTACAGAAACATTAATTACACAGATTCGAAAAGCTTTTCTTCTAATAATCGAATGTAGGCATTCACGGCCACTGTTCCATAAAGACGTATCTTTCGGGTATTGCCGTGGTTGTTGTAACAAACTTGACGTTTCGCTGTCAGCTTCTTCAGAAGTTCTCTAAAGACTGTCTTTAGATAACTTCTGAAGAGGTTGACAGTATGATCAGCGAAACGTCAAGTTTCTTACAACAACCACGGCAATACCCGAAAGATATATCTTTAAGCTTTTCTTCTGTTTGTACAGGCTTGCGGCATCATCGCTCAGGTAAACAATATTCGTATTCGGTACCTTTTTCCTAATTTCATTTATGATATGTTTTTGAAATGTACCTACGGATAACTGGATTGTGTTCAAGATCATTATTGATCCCACAAAAGCTTTGGGGTAATATTTTATCATTTTCCTTGAAATAAAATTCAGATGGATATAAAGTGACTTGAAAATTGCTCCTGAGACTAATTTTGGATAATAAAAAATAATTCTCCACTACTACACTCAGCAGACAACTTCCAGTATTGTCAAAAAAGTAACCAAAATGTTTGTGATAGGCGCTCCTGGTATAATTGCAGGAATTACTCTACTGGCAAAAGCAATAAATAATATTAGAAACGAGTTATAGTTTCTGGCAATCAGGCGTTCTCAGCGTTCTGCCGAAGACTCTACCTTCATTATTGGATTATCGGAGTAATTATTTCTATCGTTTAAGGTCAGAGGTAGTACCAACCGGAAAGTCAACAAAGACAAGTCGGTAACTATCGATACTGATCTAGCTCGGACAATTCATGAATTGTCAGGCCCGCTAGATGTCTCGATCTGCTAAGTAGATCAAGTGATTCCACCGAGCGACGTATCGTGTTGTAACAGCAGAAAACGTCAAGCATTGCCAAAACAAAGTAACCAAATGTCTGTAATCAGTGCTCACCAACTTGTTTTTGTCGACTTTCCGGTTGCTACTACTTCTGACTTTGCCAGATAGAAGTAGCAGGTCTACAATTAGTTTTCAAAGAAACTATCGTTTGTTTCTAATACGTAACCTCTTTTATGGTACAATTATTTTTGGTTTCTATATAGTCAGTATCTTTTTAAAGCTTCTTTTGAGTTTATTTTTAAACAAATTCTGACAATTTTATAATGTGACGGTGCTTTCAGAGTCCCACAAGTTCATTCCAAAGGACTTCAACAAAATCTTCAGATTTTTTTGCATCACATTAGGCAATCAATATTTTTAAGTTCTGATTGTGAAACAAAGGCACACTGTAGATATGCGTCTCAGTGAGTCAGGGAGAATGTAGCATTTACGGCAGAAAGATAAAAATGTTGTATCTCAGACTTTTACATTGGGTATTTTCAATTTTTCCAAACCAAAACGTAATCTTTCGGCAACTCAGCAAAATATGCAAATATGTCTCTGGTATCACCTTTTCTATAGCAACAGGGGATAAATGAACGGACACATCATCGTGATGGAAGAATACCCTTTTCTTCAATAAATATGGTAGTTTTTTCTTGAATTCGCTATCAAAATGTGTCAGTAAATTAGCATAATATTGGTCTAAATTTTTCCTTTTCCAATGAATATAACACCTTTAGATTAAACTATAGCTATGACCTTGTTGACTGAAAAAGCTGTTTTTGTTTTCTTGGGGACACGTTTTCTTGGGAAAAATCCATTGTTTCGATTATGTTTTCGTTCCTGTAATTGTGACGATGTGACATAACGACGCCGGAAGAAATCCTTTGGACTACGTTTGAAGATAGTTCTTCTGATATTTCATGTAAAATATTGCATACCCATTCGCTTGAAATGTTGTATTCGATGAGGGCCATTTACAAGAACGTGGATTTTATTAATAATTTCCGGATTAGTTACAATCAATGAGGGTTCGGGATGTTCTTCATCATCCGTGGTCATAGGAGTACTCTTACAAACAGAATAGCCAAAGTGTTGCCAATCTCTGATCCGTCAAATTGCCCTCATAGATTTCTCTTAAGTTACATAATGCCAACCTTGTCTGCATGTTTTATTTCTTTCTATTTATTCTTATTATTTCGCCAGATAGAATCGTACTGTTTTTATCAGATCAATATAACAGTCATGAATTTTTGTAAGAGTTGGTATCACACCCTGTCAGGGGAAATAAACAAAGCAGTGTTCGTAACTTGGATTTTTCAGGTTATATGACAAGAATGTTGATGGTTTTGGTACTAGGAACATTTTTTGTAATAAATGGATGATTTTTCTGGTACAAGTTTTTTCTTATTTTTTAATTTCTGTTAAATGCTATAGTGTTATTTTTAAAACAACTTTTGCACTGCTTCTGTTTTAGACCAGTATGATAGTTTAAATGATTACGACCTTGTCTAAAAAGGTGATTCAATTTAAGATACCACAATACCTTGTTGATTTGAGTTTTAAGAAATCCTTCATTACGAAATAAAATTGTCAAAATAGCGTTTTATCAGTAACATGCGTTTATATGTTATAATGATTTTAATGTGAGTTTCATACTAAAAAAGCCCCACATAAGGGAACGTCGTTGGTTGATGCATATCTCTTCACTTCTTTGGCTCGATCATAAAAGTTGCAAAATAATTAAACCCATATTAATCAATTAATTAATATTTATTTCGAAATAATTACATGCATTGTCACATTTGCTATTCACAGTTTGTCTTATTCTACTTCTTCAATTATATAGCTCTGATACATGCTACAATAATGACGGCGCACACACAGATTTTTGTCACTAAAACATGGTGTGTTTTATAACATATTCGTTGAGAGATAAATATAAAATTACTTACAATCATAAATATTCATGGTTGCTGTTGAATAATGACCAGAAATTTTGTGAATTGGAATAACCGAACTAAAATATATGTCATTTATGACGTTATATGTGCTGTTAGTTTATGGCCACTTTGATGTGGCGGGGCGAAAGATCTGCTACGTAAAATGAAAATCTCTTATAGTGTTAAGATATTCTATAAATTTATAGATTCCTTCTTCTGCAGCATACAGAACGGCTTCATTAGGATTTGATGATGAGGGAATCATGTCCCCCGTATTGCTCTGACACAAACAACAATTACTGCAGCGCAGACGCATAATTTAGCAACTGAAAATAATAATAACTAATGAAAGTCTCAATGATTACTGGTTTTACTATGGTTATACATACTCTCAACCAAACTCATGTTTAATTTTAGAAAAGAAGCAAAGAATTTTGGAGATGATATTTTATAGATATACAATTTTGAAAACCAAACTGAAATTGAGAACTGTCAAAAACTGTCTATTATGTCACATTTGCAACTTGGTGTCGATTTGGCGTAATTTGTTTAGATTTAATCTGGTGCAGTTTTACATTTGAAAATCAAAACGAAGTCATAGTTTCCACCAAACCTTCTTTCATCCAGTTATTAATTAAAAAACGGTCGTCTCAATAATTTAACAAATTGATATGAGAAGGAGAAAATTACAAGTGAAAATTGTGGAGACTAGGTACTTACCTACATTTATTTTTATTTCGATATATCGTTGTTATATAATTTCGCAAATCACTATCATATAATGTCATCAGATAAATGTAACTTTCTTTGATTATTATTTAGATAACGAGATTAAGGACTCAGTCGGACAATTACGTTTTTCATTAGTTTGCAGATTTTGTGAGGATGACAGAGATAACGTTGGACAAATATTTTTGTAATACATTAATTTTGAATTGCTTGAGAAATTCCATAAAAAGATATATGTAAGTAGATATTTATTTGGTTTTTGTGATATATCACTGATTTCATGAAAGTTTAGCCAGTCATAGAATAACGGTCTTATTAGAATAGTCTTATCTAAATATTTCACAAAGCATTAAAAATTTATTATACAGAAATAAATACTAAAATAAATAAGTGTTGGAGGATGTAGCTTGTCATGTGTTGCTGTTGAATTCGAGTTGATAACTTATTTCCTGCTTTAAAGTGCAAATAATGACAAATTGGAATCAATTAGATCATAATAGGTAGGCATTGATATTTCTTGACATTCACTGATGTGGTCATTTCAAAACGACTCGATAATGAACAAAAATATCCAAATATCGATTCAATGTGTACGTTAATGTTTCTGACTCTAACATGTGTGATATTCAGATATATTCCTCTAAAGCCCCTTTGTCCAGCATTTTAATTTTTATTCTATAAACATACTGTGTTGCAGGATAGAGTAGATAAAAGGAACAAACTTTATTTTAAATTGTGCGACAAAGTTATTCTTAAAAAATGCTGCTTTTCGAATGAACTATACTTTGCTATTAAAATATAAAAACATCGGAATGTCAAGTCGTCTTTTTTACATTCAGCAATGATCACCCTCGTTACCAATTACCTTTCTCCATTTAGAGTGCAAATTTTCGATGCCAGATCCTTAGAAATTAATTGGTGTTTGAGCAAAAAATCTGGTCATGGCATTTTGGAAGGGATTCAAATTTTTAACTATTTTGGCGATTCATTTGGGGAGAACCCCCGCCTTTTGTGTTTTAGGACCAATTTTTCATCTACAGTGCACAAGTAATCGTAAAACTCTTTTGAATTGTTCCTTTGAATAAATTGCAGGTGATTGGCTATAAATCTTCTTGGATGATCGATCGCGATTGGCTAAGAGCATTTGACAGTTCCTCTACTGTTTTGACACCGATTTGCTTCCACAATCGTCGTTTAGATGTCACTGTCTAATGTTGTTCGTCTTCCTGGTTGATACAAGCGGTGAAGATCAAAATTACCAGTATTTATAAAACCACCTTAGGCATTCATAAACGTTTGATGGATAAACATTGCAATCGTTGCTACTCCTGTGAAACTTAAAAAGCATAGAAGAAAAATTGTAACGAAATTAAGATTTATTTATGTACAAGTAAACAAGTTAACATTAACTTTAAAATGTCTTTGGAATGACTTTGAAGTAGACAAAGAGCTGTTACATGGTAAACAAACAAGGGCATGTGAATTAGGTTGGATGCCCAAGGTCTTAATAAACGAAGAAAATAAGAAAATGTTTCAATAGAGAAATATCATTATCTTATCATAATTATTATATATTTTTGATAATAAAGGGTACCTAACCTCAGTTTTTTTTTTTTGGCGGCGAGGAGGAGGGGAAGCGAGAGGAAGGGGAGCGGTAGAGAAGGAGAGGGGGAGGGGATTCTAAAACAAAAAGTTTATGCAAATGACCAAATAACCCCCTAGAAATTATCCTTGCAGCAGATGTAAAATTTAAACTATGCGGCATTATTTTATAACCTCAACATTTAGAATGAATCGTTTTATTCAAAATTTATTTCAAAATGGAGATATTGCTGTAAGAAACAAAGGTAATGGGCGAAGCAAATTATAGGGTGCCTTGTGGTATCTAGCATAGGAGAAAATTTACAAAATGTGTACTGAGTGTCCTTTCGATCGCAAACTATTTCTATTTTGGCCAGATTTCGTTCTATTTTAAATGTTTTTGTTTACGCTTTATGTCTCAATTTGAAAAATGAAAAGTATTTGTGACGCATTATTTCGAACAATATAAAATATTAACTATGAGTCGAGGTCATTTTTCGGCAATCATTACCTACCCGGAAATTGTCCACTACGCATACAGTAATCAAAGTTCATTTAAAATGGTAATATCCATTTAGGGGGCCGCATACTTTGTTTGACAGTTCAATCATAGTTATTGTAGGTATATATTCGTCCTTTGCCTATTTTTCTATCAACCATTTTAAACGTCCTAATTAGTCCTAATAGGCATGATTCAAACGATATAATTTCGATTCCTTATTGTTTATCATACCGTATCAAAAAAAAGGAATTCATGTGATTAAGACACTAAAATGTGTGCATCTATATAATGTTACAAATTTAATTTAATATTGGATAAAATAATTATGAATAAAAACTAAAGAAATATAATAACCCTCGTGCTGCCATCTAATATTATAACGATGTACTATCCTTGATGAAGATGAAATATAGCACAGATACAGTACGCTGTTAGGTATGGCAGGTCGGCAATACAGATTTCCTGGTATTTAACTCGTCAGCTGTATATTAATACTTTGAACAACCGAGTATAGATGGCAGTGTTCGATTAACAATGTTAATATTTGACGAAAATGCTTGGATATGTCAACTTTTTATTATTTTAAGATCTATTACTGAAGAAAAATGTTTTCTCACACTATATTATGAGACAGAACAGCATTAGCTATTATTTGATAAATTGTGTGACCATTTTTTTTATGCTGAATAAGGATAGTAGACTGAGCTGTTTTTTGAGTTAGTTATTTTTCTGAAAAGCAAAGAAATTGAAACTTTAATCATGAAATTTAAAATGAAGATAAATTTTGTTCATAAATTCTTCTCATTAAAGTACAGAAGTGTACCAAACATGATTTCGATCAAGGCTTTAGCTACAAAATGAACTAAACTTCTAAACCAAGCGGGTATAATAATAATAGGTCAGCGTAACCTAAACCCTACTGAACATCTAAAGTACTTACATGCTAGGTAGATGTCTTAGGTCAAGAATTCCTTCTGCTCAGAACCGAGAAGTCAAAGTTATTATTAATTGAGAATGGAATAGATTGCTCCAGGAACTGATCGACGACCTCATCAGCATTATGGAATGAAGAATGACTACAGTTGTAAAGTTCTTGGAGGGAACATATGCTATTGAAGCAAAAGATAATTAAATGATTAAAATAAAATTGAAAGTGTACAATAAGGTTATTCTGTTTAAAACCATATTTTGTTCGAGAATGACATCTCTGAATTTTTACTTCTTTGGCATATTAGATCTTCTTCTTCATATTAGAAGGTTATCTTAAAGTGTTGATTGACTTGGATAAGTTTAGGTTATTGACGTTGGAAGTTATGAAATACTAGGAACAAATTTATGTACATAGGAAAGTCAAACACATCAATTGAAGTTTTCGAGAGATGTTCGGTAGACAATATAAAGATTACTAATTATATATAATAATTCTACGTTTTACACTAATATTGTTACCTCACAAAGAATTTTATAAATTGGAACTAAATATTCAAGTATTCTTAAATTACAAACGATATTTGAAAAATTCTAACGAACTCCCATTGTTAAACTAAACAGTAGAAATCAAAAATTTTCTAAGAATCCGAAGCAAGGCGTTTTTAACGCAGTTCTAGAATAATACGACCATGCTAATCCTATAAATTATGGGAGAATGAAGCATTTCACTGTCATTCGCTCCGTGTTTTTCCGTGTCCCTTTGTAGATGATCACAGAGTGCGAAGCGAACCATAAAATACATTCCGATGTAAAAATTTTCATTGACAAAATTCTGATAATTGTACGGTTTTTATGGGATCACAACAATCCACCCGGGCACTCTACTCGGTTCCCATTCATAGGATTGCAGCAGCCGGATATCGCCAGAGTATGATTTGAAATGGAATCTACTGCGACACTAAAATTGACTTATTCACACCTCATAAAGAATCCGAATCACTGTACAAGTTACGTCCGATTGAAGAGCTTTCGTTTTCTCTCTTCTTTTTTTCGGACGTTTTATATTAGAATACTTAAGGACTTTGAAGACGTTATACAATTTACGTGGAGCCACCATCTGCAAGGCATACATTTCAATTGCTATTCACTCGTGAAAATTCATTGTTGCCTTAAGTAAATAGTTATTTGTGTGTAGAGCACCTGGTACAAGTACATTAGTTGGTGACAATTTAATGATATTTCTTGTATAATGAAATAATCTCTGCGATTTTCAGAATTAATTTAATTTAAGAGATATATTTCTGATACTGTTACTAAGTAAAGTATGCCTTTATCGAAACATTTCAGAATAAATTTCTCTTGCTGTTCTATGTATTTTTATCTATTACTTGTTGTCAGAGCTAACTTGAAATATCTATGTTTAATTAAAAAAAATATTTTTAAGGGGAACGTGTTTTTGAAATGTTTAGAGCCTACAGACTACAATCTAAAAAACTGTTTTATGTTTCACAAAATTAAAAAAAATACATAATGCAAAAGAAATCCAATTTAAAACTAGTTTTTTCTGAAGTTCTTCAACTGAAATGGAAGTCCTCACTTCTCTTCCAGAGATATTAAAACAAGTTACATCGTAGTGCGAATTTTAGAGTGAGAGCAGAGTGCATTATGAAATCGGAAAGACGTTAAAAATATATGGATCGTTGTTATGCCGTGGTACTTCTTCAATCTGAAGTTTTCTCGAAATAGGGGGCTATTCTCTTTCAAGTACTTTTTAGTTATAAATTATTGTTAATATTTTCAAAAATTGATATACTGATGGATCAAACGGGTCGATAGCCGCAGTGGCTGACTATCGTTATGGCAAGACTATAGGAGCCAGGCCAATTCTCTTTAATTCACTTTAACTATCAAGCTGATTAAAGCATGTAAATAACACCGCTCAAGACAAAAGATGAAACTACAACGACGGTGATTTCCTTCTGACGCTGCAAGAACTTAACTTAGAAATAGAGTCAGTGATGCTTGCTTATTAATCCGAAATGCTAGAGAAAATCTAATCTGGAGAGTCAATTTTTGAACAGCTTTGTGATCCGTCTTGTTGGTGTTTAAATGACGTTATCTAAACAGCAAAAATAATATTTTGTCAACAAATTTATTTTTGGAATTATTAAAAATAATTTAATGTCCAAGTATTAAAACAAACTGGAAGTTTCATTAACAAAAACAAGTCCATTAGTTGTGCTCACGAAAGACGAGCCCTGCGTAATCAGTTACATTTATATGAATCAAATCAGTACTTCGGTCTCATACTAAATACTGTAAATATCAAAATGAATATGGCAGCTATGAGATTTTTCACTTTCAGGTTAAGTGCGTGGGAGTTTATGGACAGTTCGTCAAATTTGAAACAAGTTGTTGCGAGTGTGAACGTAAACTGTCATCCAGACTGTCCTTGTCATACAAATAGATAGTTGGATATGAAAATTATTCTTTGAATGTCGTTGATTGAGTTATATGCAAGTGACGCAGGGATCATCTTCAGTGAATACAACTATATTTATTTTCCTCAAAAACGAGAACGATATGGCAAAAACTTATACCGATGAGTACAATCTTTTCCACCCCTCGTAGGTCGAAAATTCGACAAATGCCTGGCTAGAAATCTTTAGGTTTTTTTGAAATATCTCGGCTATTAAGAGAGATAGAACCGAAATCTTGTCGGTACAACACTCAGGACAATGAGTACAATCTTTTCCAACCTCTCGTAGATCGAAAATTCGACAAATGGCCGGCTAGAAATCTTTCGGTTTTTTTAAATCTCTCGGCCATTAAGCGAGATTAGACCGAAATCAAAGACGTCAATGTGCCTTCCTGGTAGTTTATCCTCTCGTTTAGATTAACAAGGTGAACCTACTTGCCGAGGAGGAAGCAGATCCATCAAACGGTTATCGAGCTAGGTAATATTTATATGATGAAAAAGTAGTCCAGAAAATTTATGAAAGTTTGAACGGTCATAGCGCTCAAACGCGTTAATGTGCCTTCCTGGTAGTTTACCCTCTTGTTTAGATTAACAAGATGAACCAACTTGCCCAGAGCGAAGCAGATCCATCAAACGGTTCTCGAGAAAATTTATCTCTATAACGCGTTAATGTGCCTTGCTGGGAGTTTGGTCTCTCGTTTAGATTAACAAGGTGAACCTACTTGCCGAAAAGGAAGTAGATCCATCAAACGGTTATCGAGCTAGGTAATATTTATATGATGAAAAAGTTGTCCAGAAAATTTATGAAAGTTTGATCGGTCACAGCGCGCAAACGCGTTAATGTGCCTTCTTGGGGGTTTGTCCTCTCGTTTAGATTAACAAGATGAACCATCTGGCCGAGAGCGAAGTAGATTCGTCAAACGGTTCTCGAGAAAATATCGATGAAATTTTAGCCCTATAAGGCGTTAATGTGCCCTGCTGGGAGTTTGGCCTCTCGTTTAGATTAACAAGGTAAACCTACTTGCCGAAGGGGAAGCAGATTCATCAAACGGTTATCGAGCTAGGTAATATTAGGTAATGTATATGATGAAAAAATTGTCCAGAAAATTTATCCATTTGGAGCGGTCACAGCGCTCAAACGCGTTAATGTGCCTTCCTGGTAGTTTGTCCTCTCGTTTAGATTAACAAGATGAACCAACTTACCCAGAGCGAAGCAGATTCATCAAACGGTTCTCAAGAAAATTTATCTCTATAACGCGTTAATGTGCCTCGCTGGGAGTTTGGCCTCTCGTTTAGATTAACAAGGTGAACCTATTTGCCGAGGAGGAAGCAGATCTATCAAACGGTTATCGGGCTAGGTAATATCTATATGATGAAAATGTTGTCCAGAAAATTTATGATAGTGTAACGGTCACAGCGCTCAAAGACGTTAATGTGCCTTCCTGGTAGTTTGTCCTCTCGTTTAGGATAACAAGTTGAACCAACTTGCCCAACACTCTGGGCGATGAGTAGGTACAATCTTTTCCACCCCTCGGAGATCGAAAATTCGACTAATGCCCGGCTAGAAATCTTTCGGCGCTCACAGGCGTTAATGTGCCTTCCTGACCCAACTTGCCGAGATCGAAGTAGATTCGTGAAACGGTTCTCGAGATAATATCTGAAACTTTAGCGACCAACAGCATTCAAATGCGTTAATGTGCCGTGCTGGTAGTTTGGCCTCTCGTTTAGATTAACAAGGTGAACCAACTTGCCGAGAGCGAAGTAGATTCATGAAACGGTTCTCGAGATAATATCTGAAACTTTAACGACCAACAGCGCTCAAATGCATTAATGTGCCATACTGGTAGTTCGGCCGCTCCTTTAGATTAACAAGGTGAACCAACTTGCCGAGAGCGAAGTAGATTCATGAGACGGTTCTCGAGATAATATCTGAAACTTTAACGGCCAACAGCGCTCAAATACGTTAATGTGCCGTACTGGTAGTTTGGCCTCTCCTTCACCTTGTTAATCTAAATGAGAGGCCATACTACCAGGACGGCACATTAACGCATTGGAGCGCTGTTGGCCGTTAAACCTTCAGATATTATCTCGAGAAATAATGTGTTACAACCAAAAATAATGTTGGAAACCGATATGCAAGTTTTTTCTACAAGAAAGTCTCTAAAAATTATAACCTTGTCTTATTAATATTGCGAAGTTCTTTACTTGATCTCTTGGTGCAGAAGTAGAATACTAAATACTTAAACACCCTAAACACCAAAAACTGACTGTTTTATTATCGCCTTGAAAATGACAGCGTTGCTGTCGAAACACGTCGGTGTTTACTTTAAAGTTTTTGGTGTTTGGGGGGTTGAAGTATTTAGTGTACTTATTAATATTACTGTTTTGTCGATTTTAATTGATGTATTGAATTCCTGCTTATGCAATTGGTTATTTTATTCGTTGTAGTAAACTGCATGTGTGTGTCCCATTCTTAACAAAAGCACCCCCTAAGCTCCAACAGATTTACGCTCTATTAGCACCGTGTCTGTTTTGTTCAAGGTCCATCTTTTGGAAAGGATGCAATATTACTGATGATATTAATGCTAGCTGATTGTGACATGATTACTCCGTTGGTCTTGCCAAAGGTTTCCAAAGCATTTGATTAATCATGATCTACTATTGCCTATTTTCTATTATATTGGTTTCTAATACTGTAATATTTTCCCTAATTATTTACACAAGTCTGTGCCAATTATTTATTTTCTGATGTTAAGACCATAAAATCCGAGTCCTACAGTGCCCCAGATTAGATCAAGCTGTGTTACATTTACACATTACACTAACTTTTCTTTCATAGATTCTTATGTTTATTTGATTTGTATCAGGATGACACTCATATATAAATTACTTCATGTTAAGAAAGCCGCGAGAACTAGAAAAATCCCAGTTTCTACTGGAAACATCGAGAAATGGCACAAATACGAGTATAAAAATGAAAAAATGCCTGTAATAGGCGCTTATGATATATTATTGGAAAGTACCCAATCAAAATAGATCAAACATTAGAACCGGACCACGTGGTTTCGATCTATCCAATCTCGTCAACGATCCTTCAAATGCTTCAAATGATCTAATATCACACATTACACGACCTGTGCAAAGCCCGGCACGGCGGTGCTGCTTCCGACTTTGCCCACTAGAGGGCATGCAAAGTCTCCTGCCATTTCAACTTTTTTGACGAAATTTGCAATACCTACATGCAAATTCACGTACATAGAGTTTAGGTTTTACAAAATGCATGTCCTAAATTTATATTTGGTATCGGAAGAGGTCACAAAATTTTATAGGTATAAATTTATTGGATTTAAATGATTAAATGTGTCAAACCGAAATTAACGACAAAATTAAATTTCGAATCGATGTACACAAATTGTCAACAAGATGACAGGTTGACATCACTTGCCATTCTACTTAGCCGTTGATTTAGGTATACGTGCGCATATGTATTGAACAATCAATCTCCACGGATAAAATCATTATCCTTTTATACATTGAAGCAAGCTCTAAACATGATTCTGATACCCATGTCCTGTATAGTTATTATGTCAATACAACCACGTGCAATCTGGTATAGCTTTACTATTATTGCTGTTAAGTTGAAAGTCACTTAAGTACAGTGAAAATCACAGAGGACCTAAAATGAATCCTTGTGGTACTCCCATTTCCATAGTAATATTGCTGGAATATGTTTTGTTATAGTAAACCAACTGACTACGAATAGATATATAGGAAATTAGTCATCTCTTATAGGCTCCTATAGTTCTACAGTATTTCAGCTTTTTCCCTAGGATAATATGTAGATGGTCTATCAAATGTTTTTGTCAGATCTATTAATATGCCTGCAGAGAATTTATCAATGTGTGGTGATAGTGGTGTATTCCTCTTGACACCTAATTTTCTAATGCGGTTTTATGGTTTAATGAGAAGATTAGGAAATAGGATCGAATTGGTAAACCAGTGAAATTATGAATCTCATCTTTATTACCTACTCTGTCCATTTTATTCTTTGTTATTGTTAGTGACAGTAACGAAATTTGTTCACTTTCTCTTTAATCGCATTAAAAAACGTGGTACAAAATCCACGTTTAATTTTAATTGACTATACATGTATATTGGCGAAATAACAATTTTACTTCCTGCAATTACAAGCACTTTACAAAGCGACAGATATGAATATTTCATCGTAATCATCTCACGAGATACCAATTTGGAAACTGGTCCGTTTATAGGATAGCGGACACGATTTTCGCACGTTTTATTTGTACCGTTTGCGCCTAAACGTATACGATTACATTTCAATTTGACAAATTAGTGTCACGTAATATAATTTTTTGACAGTAACCGCGGTTACGAGCGAAATACGTTAAAGATGTTAATAAGTACATGGTGGCACTCTCTTAGTGTGGTTCACAGGAAATGTACGATTTACAAGGTACACGGTATTCGTGACACCCAGAACTTCCGCATCAACTATCAAACACCACAATTTCTGTAAATGTACCTTTCCTACTAACTATACACAGACAGTGTATATAAAAGCACGTGTAAATAAATTGGTCTGACAACAAAATTTTTAACTTGCACCTGTACTTTACTCTATTTCTAAAACAACGGTTCGCCCGTACGATATATGGTTGTAAGGAGAAAAAAGAAGAAAAGAGATACGAGAAAGAAGAATGAATAGAGACGAAGAAAATTACAAAACACATGCAATCCCGGTGAAATTTAGAATAGCTACTAAACGTCTAGTATGTCCAATAGTAATAATTGGCTTCCGTGTTTTAGTACTATATACTACAAAGAAAAAAAAAAGACCATTCATTAATACGTTTTAAAAGACATTACCGTTTCAGCATCGCCATATACATAATTGCTTCTCTCACTTAAGAAGTTTAATTTCCACGAACGGTAGAACGAAACAATGGGCTATATTAAGGTAAGCAGATGTAAATATTCATGTATCAAGAAATAACAATGGTACCGATTACTATGCTCCATTCAAACCTCGATTTTAGAAAGTTGATCTTTTTCACAGATATTAAAGATTCGGTTCAGAGAGAAATATTTCGCCTTCTTTCTTGCTATTCCGGAATACTTTACCGAATAATTAGATGGTATGTAGTACGCACTATACGATCGCCAGTTATTTCGCATTCTGCTTTAATTAAAATCTATTTTCAATTATCATTTATCGCTTAGCTAGATAAACCGTCACAATTCACAAACGCTCACGTATGGAGGATTTAGAAAGTTAGACATCAATATCTATTGCATATGTTACAGGACAAACCCGAATTCAGGGGAACACTAGGATTACCTAGTAAAAATTAAAAGGTTCTGGCGTTTGTCAGAGGCGATACTCAATAGAGGGCGCTGTTTTGTAGAAGAAAGTCTTGTATTAGTGTTACGTTATAAAAATATCTAAGAGTAAATAAAGTAATATTAAAAACATTAAATGTGTGTCAATCAAAATAAGAACACATGACATGGCGCTGCGACAAAGTATTTCAATGTGAATAGTTCCTAGATAAAGAGAAAAGAGTGTTTATATGAAGAGTACATGCATATAAAACAAAATGGAGAGCCTGAAGCAAATAGGAGAATTAAGTTTAACTGGTGATCCAGCCGAGAATTTTAAAAGATGGTGCCAAAGATTTGAAATATACGTAGAGGCATCTGGAATAGGGACTAGCAGAGAGATAACCGAAGTAAGAAAAGTTGCCATTTTGTTCGAACGAAACCGTTAATAGACATCTGTTCAATAGTCGTTTACAAAAAGAAGGTAAATCAATTGATTTATTTGTGACAGACCTGAAACAGCTCAGTAGAGTGTAATTGTGGAGATTTAAAAGACAGCTTAATACGTGATCATATTATTTGTAGAATTGAAGATTTGAAAATTAAAGATAGGCTTTTGAGAGAAACAAATTTAAATTTGGATAAGTGTATTAAAATATGCAAACCTGCAGAAATTGCTTAAAAACAAATAAAACAAATTATGGCTGATGAGTTAAAAGTACAAGTAGCTAAGAAAATAGTAATTATATACCAAGGGAGAGAAGACATTTTTCTTAGCCGAGTCGCATTATCTCCCGAGACGCGGAGCGTCGAGGGAAATAATGGCACAGAGGCTGAGAAAAATCTTCTCGGCCGTGGTTTATATACTATTTTTTCCACTACTTGCATATTTAACCGCTTTCTCAATGATAATGAATATAATAAGCCGTTCTGAAAAATGTTTAATTTAATATATCCATAGAAAACATGTTAGTCTGTAAAAACAAATGAATAAACATTTAATGCAACGATTAACCCTAGTAAAGATAGGAAACTTGGAACGCCGGCATAACGTAAACAGCATCATCTACTTTTGCCGCATCAAACTAGAATTAAATCCTCTGTCAAGGCGGGAAATTCAAGTGTGGGATAATTAGGTTTGAATAACTTTTTTAAGTAAAAATCTTTAAAAAAAAATCTTTTATTAATTATAAATTCAAACTAAACTTTATACATATTCTAAAATATAGCAACGTACTAAACTAAAAGATAATGTTACTAAATAAGTCATTTTACTACAAATTGTCATTGAAATATAAGAAGACGGTAACAATGTTAAAAAATTATTATTACCTTTTGCGTGTTTTTAAATGCAACTCGTGCGCGGATTTTACAATCGAATCAAAATTGATATTTCTTGTGTCCTGACCTCTCAATGTGCTATTAATCTTTTTTAAATAACTAAAAAACCACAATATTTATTATAATTCTGAGCAAAACATGAATGTGCTCTCTATACTCGTTACATACAATATCAAGAGAAAGGAACAGATATCCTTTCATTACGTTAAAAATTTTACCTTTTAAACCATATATAGATATTTTTGGTGCTTATAAGTCATGCACAAAAGTGTCCAATATCAAAATTATATACATACACAAAATTTCACCTGAAACAATATAATAATATTTACACGGAAATTAAATCGTACAAATTCTTACCAAAACACAAAATAAACAGAGAAATATTAAAGAAATTTGATCAAATAAAAAAACCATTCAGAAAAGGCGTCCATCGTTGAAGTTATCTATCAAATTACAAAAAGAAAGTAGAAAGGACATGTTTCCCCATCAGTTGAAAATGTAGAAATCTACTCTGAAACTTACGGCTTATTTGTATGCGTCAACTATAGGTTGCGCCCACAGTCAAGTATCTACCCCCTGATTTAATGTCAAATTGAGATTTTATTCCTGTCTTGTTACAATACCAAAAAAATATGTAAGACAGTAGTTGTACTCCTCCAGAAATCCGGGAGGAAGCAAATCAAATAGAATATCAAAAATTACTGCCGGAAAAATCAAAAAATTTTTACATAAAAGTACATAACATTAAAGATTGGTGTAAATTAAAAAAGTAAAAAAAGTTTCTGAAAACGTGCTTTTGGTAAATTTCCAAAAGCAAGCGGAAAAGAGAAAAGCCTCTAGTTTATGGGCTAAATTCTCAATGTTAAAACAAACTTTAAGATTAAAAGAAAATATTGACATATCAAAATATTACAAGGTAATTGCCTTTTTAAAGCGAAAAAATGATTCGTATATGCCAAAAAAAGCTGCAGTGTTTGAAGGACATCATATCACACAGTTTATTACTGATGCACCGGATGAAGTTTTTCTTCCGATTAAAGTAATTATTTTCATTTGACCATATTTCGAAAATCAGGAAATTAGATTTATATTTTTAGGTTATTCTTATAATAGGTATTACTGGAGCCTGTCGAACGAACGAACACTGCAACATGAAAGTGGCTGACGTCGATCTGCGAAAAGACATAATTGTAATAAACATTCCCCATACAAAAAACAAATCTTGTAGAAAATTTGTTATTGTCGAACCTATGTGGATTGATGTGGTGACAAGATACTTGTTGATAAGACGTCCGCCAGACATTCCAAGACTTTTTATTGGCTTTAGATCTGGAAAATCTACAAGACAAAATATGGGACATAATACCATTAGTACCTCAGCAATTAAAATAGCTCCATACTCGAAACTGCCGGAGGCAAACAACTACACTGGCCATTCATTCAGGAGGACGTCAGCTACAATTTTAGCAGATAACGGGGGTGATATCCTATCACTTAAACGCCATGGAGGGTGGAAAAGTTCCACATTAGCCGAAGGATATGTAGACGACTCTATCACTGACAAGAAAAGAATTGCAAGTATGGTTCAGGGAACAACAGTTAATTATGAACCTGATTTACCACCTAGTACTAGTATTTTTTAGGTGACACCCTCAACCTCAACTTCAGTATCAAAATCAAACACCGAACTGAATGTACCGGTAGAAAACTTTACTTGTAGTACCGGTACGTCAGGAATTAACATGACCTGCCATAATTGCACTATTAATTATTATTTTAATAAGTAGTGTTAACCAAATTACGTATTTCCTACTTTGTTTATTCATGTTAAATGTTAACCTAACCTTTTTTCTTGAATTGCGGATTTCATTCGTGCATCTACACGACATCTATGGTTTTATATTCAAATTATTTCTATTCTATACATTTTTACTGAATAAATCATAATTTTATTATTCTCAACTGTTTTTATTATTTACTAGTAGGAGATAATTGCTCTTCTCGGCCCGAAAACATACCAAAATAATGCCGCCTTCTAACGCTAGTAGTGGAAAAAAGAATATAAAAGTGTTCCTGAGCACATAAAAATAAAACGAGATTGTGAAAAAGGAAAGGGAAGATAAAATGTCAATATTGTGATGTGATCCATCATCCAATAAGATGTCCAGCTTACAACAAACAATGTAATAATTGTAAGAGGTATAACCATTTTGAGAAAGTATGTAAAGTTAAGAAAATGAATATTGTGGACAAGGAAGATTGTGATGATTTAGGAGAAGAACCAACCGAATCATTAGTGAATGTAATAGATTCAAATAGCGAGTGGTATGAAGATTTGGTGGTAGAACTTGGTTGAACTTTGGTGGTAGAACAGAAAACTTTTAATTTAAATTTCCAAGTTATAGATTTTGATGCACCCTGTATAATAGGATTACCTGATATGGAAAAATTAAATTTCTTAAAGCAAGTGAAGCATGTAGAGAGGGAAAATACCCTCAACAAGCTATTAAATGAAAACAATAAATATTTATTCCAGGGACTGGGTGGATAATTAAATGCTTTTATGCCAACCCGTGAGACCTTTAAAATTAATCCATATGTAGATGTCAAATTGCACTTAGAAAAACGTCAGTCAGTTTATAAATTTTATCATGATCAAAGAAATAATTCAAAATTAAATGATTTTGCAAAAGGAGAGACAGTATTTGTCAAGGATAGTGTTCATGATATTACACCTGCAAAAGTAGTACGTAAGGCAGACAGACCCAGAGGTTACAAAGTAGTGTTAAACAAATAGAAACAAACAGAGTTAATCTGTATAAAGCACCATCTAATCAATTGATAACAGTGTGGCAGTAGAACCACTTGTGGACGAACAGAATCGACAAGCCGAAGATAATGGGGAAAAGACTAGTAGATCTGGTAGAACAATAAAAAGACCTCAGTATCTTACAGATTACATATAATCATAATTAAGAAAAGGGAGAGTCAGAGGTAATACTCAATAGAGGGCGCCACCTAAAATAAGTACAGTTAGTCACATGGTCTGTTTTGCAGAAGAAAGTCTTGTATTAGTGTTATCTTCCGGTGTCACGCGAAAAAGGGACAAGATGATGTTCTTGAAGCGTATAATATTAAAATCTGTTTGGGAGATTATGGCAGATGTTTCTAATACTGATATGAAATATATTTCCATAACGTTTCGGTAATGTGACGCAAGAGTTAAAGCAAAAAGTTTGAGTAATGTTTCGCCCTTATTGAGTCAGTAATAGTATCGGCGTTCCTTAAAGATAAGCCAGTTCTAGGTTCAATTCTGAAGGTGACAATTTTATCTCGGTATGAAGTGCAGGATTTTTCAAGAAATCATGAACGCATGGTGCTTAGAAGGCACTAAAGATGTCTCGTGTGTGATGCGAAACTTCTTCAGCAGTTTTTAAAGCTCAACTTGACTTTACACGTCGATTAAATCGATCTGCGCCCGACTATTTCGCTGGCAATGTAAAATTGGTTTCGAAACAGATTTTTTTCTTTCTTTTGGATTTCTTTAGTTGGCAGCTCTCACATAAGAGTGAACAGATTTTCATCACGGACTTATAAATAGCGACATTGGTGTATTTTTTCATTGTTTCAACTAACATTCTGTTTCTGCTACCATGATCGGGCTATAGATCATGGTGGCATCATCAGGAGCATGAAAAATTTCATCTGTAGATAGATAATAACGGACGTTTCGTCCGGATTAATTTTTTAACCCGTTAACTCTATTGTAAATACGTTTTCCGAGTACTTGCTTCGGTAGCAATCGCTTAATTAAAAAAAACGTAAACTTATATACAGGGTGTAACAAAAGTAAGGGGATAAACTGTGGCAGCAACCTCTTCAAATAAAAACTTAAGGAAAAGTTCCTATCAACATATGTCTACAAACGCACATTTTATGAGATAGAATGAAAAACATATGTAGTTAAATTCTTTTACTACAAAACGTAAAATGTATTTTTTTTAAACGATTGCGGAAAGTATTGTTTAAATTGTAAACAATTGATTGAATAACCGAATTTGTTTTTTTTTATATAATGGAACGCTTTATCCCATCTCTTCAACCCGTCCAAATAGCACTCGGCGTCTTTATCTGCAAAATAACTGTTTACAAAGGTCATGGCCTCCTCATTTGATGAAAATCTTTGCTCTCGGACCACAAATTTTTGATTAGGGAGCAAAAGGAAGTTGTTTGGGCCTAGGTCTAGTGAGTAAGAAGGGTGGTTAAGTAGTTCAAGAAGTAATTCGTGGATTTTCGCCATAGCAACCGCTGAGGTGTGAGACGGCGCATTGTCTTGGTGAAACAAATGCAAATGTGGCCAATTTTACAGCAATTTCTCGCTTTAGCTTGTCAAGTAAAGATATGCAGTATGCTCTTGTAATGGTTTTTTTCCTGTATGAAGATAATCGATTAAGATAACTGCATGACTATCCCAAAAAATAGTTGTCATCATTTTTCCAGTCGAAAAAACAATATTGGGCGCATACAAATTCATTGAGCCAATATTAAATTTATTTTACCAACATTGGGTAAAGATTTTTTGTGTAACTGACGCCAATATTATTATATCAACATTGCCCCACTATTATGCCACGATAAATTTTTAAATATTGCCCAAATTGTTAAAACAAATAATACACCAATATTTTGTAGGCTACAAAATGCCAATATTGTCAAAACAATATCGAACCAATGTCCCACCATTGTCAGTTTCACTATATTGGCTGGACTTGAAAATGTAATATTGGATCAATATTTTCTTACGTTGCTTATACCAACATTGACAAAATAACAACACACCAATATGTCATCATAAGAACTTTCCACATATTGGTTATCGTTTAATATAATATTGCAACATTTTCGCTACTACTCTAGAAATAATGAAGGCCCAAAATATTGGGCTATTATTATTCCAGCCAATATAGTCATATTCGCAAAGGTCGAATATTACGTTCATGAATATAACTCTACTCGTATTGTCTGGATTATACTGGATACTGTTTTTTTCTAAATAAAAAAATAAAGCATTATAAATTTGACATTACTTATCAGATTTTAAAATCTAATATTGTAGAAACATTTTATAATACAAATCTAGCATTACTATTATTTAACTTACAGTAAGCAAATATTTCATCATTATACTCGTTTTACTGTACTTCAACTACACAAAACACCTGTTCTATACAAAAACGAAAGCGCTTCAGTTACATATTCTGTAAGAAATGCCTTTGTTTTTTGATTTATTAAATCGTATTTTACAGCAATATCATGTTTTTTCGTTAATAAAGTAGAGCTAAATTAAACCATACTAAGAGAATCGGTGTGGCATTCTTCGTTTTAAGTTTGCCGCTTTTGGAACAGGTAGGATAGTAAAATGGCGGTGAAACGCATCCATGAAGTGAAAACAACAGTTTATTATTGCTTTAGGTTATAATCCCATTATATTGAAGAAAAAGAAGGAAATAAAATCCTAATACAAAATAAGGAACCAGTATTACATAATAATTTGGTACATAATGGTCCATTCTTATCAAATGCAGTTGAATATATATTTTGCCAATATTAGAAACAATATTGGGTTAAAAATTTTTATTCAGAATTGACCAATATTATAAAGAGACATGCCAATATTTTACCAATAACACAAACAATATTCAGCCAATAATTTTATATATGATGGCATTGCAAAATGCAAAAAGATATGTCACCAATATATTTTTTAATTTTTAACCAATATTGGCCTAATCAATTTGTTCTACCTGGGTTTTTGCTTTTTTTGTATCCGATTCTCCCTTCGCAGTCCACTGTTTTTACTGGTTCTGCTAGAAATCTGTTAAATATGTATTTATTAAACTAAATATCCATTAATACATTTGTGTTAGAACTGACAGTTACTCAGCATATGTCAGTTTGACCAACACTACAAGTCTGAACACGCAAGACATGCGTATTACTGGCATTCTTACTTCGCGCTCGTTTTAGAAACAAGCAAATGACGCATTTGGAATTTGTTGTACTTTTTCCTTTGGGTTTGCTCTAGGAAGAGGATTCCTCGGTTTTTTCGCATTTGGTTTTAGGAAATATTAGAAAGTTTACCAAGCGCTAGAATGTTCTAGTTTTGACTAGGAAATTCTAGTGTGTAGTGAATTCGGGTTTGTCCTGTAATAAGTAAAAGAATTGCGTGAAATATGTATACATATTGCACTACCCATTTAAATGCGAGAAATAAAAGACGTAATAACTACATAAAGGGTAATTTTGTAGTAAATTGCATAAATGGTGCCCAATTTGCACGCAACGCCGGCACTTAAAAGTTCTTTTAAAAGGGTTAAAGCGGCTTGGGGAACGCTCGTTAATAGACGGGTGTGATGTATCGATATCCTTTTCGCCCGCCAATAGTTCAACTATAATCAGAACATTTAGCTAATAATAGATATACTACAGGCGAAATTCAAGCATCACCTGCTTACATTCCTGGTTAGTAATACTACACCTGCCTTCTCTCGCATATAGATAAGACTATCTATTAGAAAATGATACAATTTGCAACAGCGAGAAATCGCATGAAATTTAAATATTTACCTTGATGTTCTACCTAATTATATACTTTTTTTTAATAGGAGAAGGATACTTATTTAACGAAGAAAAAAAATTAATCGGTTTATTATTATTATTATTTTCATAGAAGAATACATTTTCTTTGTATCAAAACAATTTTTTCTGCGTGATCAAATAAGATGTTTCTCAATTTATCTAAGTAGGCTTACATGTCAGACGCAAGCATGTGTGAAACGTTGATTTAAAAATCGTTTCGCTTTCTGGTTCTAAAGTGGGCAGCTACAAAAGCATCCCTAATCTATCGATTTTTTTGTTTCTTTGTAATCGCATTAACAAACACATTAAGCTAATACCCATTAGTTTTATCTAATTTCCAAATTACCGAAAGAGTTAATTAAATACGTATACTACCTACATAATATATATTTGAAATTGAATTCCTCTCCGTCAATTGTGAATTACCATAATGGAAATAACAGCTTCGTCGGGGAAGTAAAAAGGAACGAACTAACTAACGAAGATACGAACGCCTGGATGGATGGATGCGGTCAAGTTTTCTTTTAAATCGAGGAGAATATGTCAGAATGGAAAGAAAGACGTGGAAGTCACCCGGGGCTTGTTTTTATAATGCAACCGCTTCCAAGGAATGTAAATCGAAGAAGGAATCTTAGAACAGTAGCGGAGCCGAGGCGACATATCGTTCAACGAAGCGGAAGATCTGATGATGGTACTCCAACTTCCATCGCTTTGTGCCGTTCCCCCGCTGTGATACTAACAGGAGCGTATTTAATCATTTTTGTTTTCTATTGTGACCAAGACTCGGTTGCACTGTGTATCTAAGCAAGTGATTCTATAAATAATTAGTTTTATACACATAAAGTACAATTGTATATATTTTGTACGTATTTTGTACGAATATCAAGCGGTTTAGGTCAAACATCAGATCTTGTAGACTATAATATCTAGACAGTTTTTTCAAAGTAATCAAGTTTATATGTTCTCACGTTCATTGTTTATGTATAAGTCAACATATTGCGCTGGCAATGTATATGATAAGAATATCATTTTCAATACGAACTTTATCAGTCTCCCCGGGTAAATGTTAAAATTTGCTACTCGCTCTCACTGTCTTTCACTCACGGCTTGAATTTAAAAAATATCAATAAACTTGTTTCATAAGTTTTCTCCGACAGCATTAATACCGAGTTTGAAATAAATTTTACCATAAAAATGTTACTTTCTGTTGTACAAACTTTGTCACCTCCTTCCACCCGTTTAGGGGCTGAAATTTCAAGTTAATTTAATTTTCCTATTTAAAATTTGCCACTCCCAATTATCTCGTTAGGAGCGGAATTTAAAAAATTAATTTAAAAAAGCCAAAACACGAGTTTCAGTAGCCGTGTCAAGAAGACTTAGTACCAAGTTTCAAGTAAAATCGACTATATTTTGTTTTTTTTTGTTAAACTTGGCACTCAGTTTCACTTTCAAGGAAAATTTGAAAAAACGTTGAATCTATTTTAATTTTTCCTATACAAAATTTATATCAGTCTCTGTTATCCTTTTAGGGGTTGAATTTTAGAAACACGCCGAAGCACCTGTTTCACTATTTGTGTCAAAGAGTATTAGCAGCAAATTTATATTAGCAGCTATAGAAAAAGATCATATATTCTACTGAAAATTTTAATTACATTTTTGGCATTTATATTAAAAAATTCCATTATCGTTACTTCTGTAGATGGAGCTAGCCAAGTCTATTCTTTTGAAATTAAGTATTCTTTAAAAGAAAAAAAAATTGTATATGAAAACTATACCAGGTGATCCAGTTTGGTATTCGCCCACCTCTAATTTTTTTACCTTTGGGAGAAAGTATAATAAACCGAATATAAATCGTAAATCCGATGGCAAAGCCTATTGGATGGGATCAACAATTTATCTTTGCAATGACATCTGTCAAAAAAGTGTGCCGTGAGTGTGGCTTCATAAAATATTGAAAATTGGTTTCTCGAATCCAGTGAGGATTATGTTCTGACCAATACTGGCAATTGTGGCGATTCACATTTCCATTGTTATGAAATCGAGATTCGTCTGACCACATGATAAGATGTAAAATCCCAACTTCGTGGGCATAGTTCAGCCAGGCTATAAAGTTTAGCCGTTCGTCGTAATTTCGAGGAAGCAAAGCTTGATGTACGTGAGTTTTAAATTGATGCAGTTTATTATCTTTCAAAATCCGTTGAATTGACGAAAAAGAAATATCAGTTTCATCGGCTATTTGCCGAATGGATACGTGGGGATCAACACTTACGCGAGCTAAAACTTCAATTGCATTATCTCCATTTCTTGTAGTACTTGGTCTAAAAGCACTTCTCTTCTTCTTGAAATTCCCAAATACACCCAAATTTCTTGCTAATTTTGCAAATAATTTGTCAGATGGCAATGATCTCTCTGGATACCGTTGTTGGTAAATTCGTCTAGCGACCTTACTATTTTTTTGTCATTCCCCATAGATTAAAATCATATCTAACTTCTCTGGGCTTGAATACACAGCTATTTTTTAAAGAAATTACAATTAAGTGACGCGCTCTGATATTTGTTGTTGACAGCTAAAAGTGAATTGAAATTATTTTCATGGGTATCTATTTTTTTTTGCTAGAACTTACTATATCTCCACGATTTTTAGTGATTATTTCTGTTACTCTATCAAAAAATGCAAAAAAATATACAGGGTCTCATTTGTTGACAGTCATTTTTTCGACAGATGTCATCGTAAAGATAAATTGATCATCCTATTCGATAGGTTTTGTCATCGGATTTACGAATATTATGGTTTGTTATACTTTTTCCCAAAGGTAAAAAAGCTACAGGTGGGCGAATACCAAAGTGAATCACCTGGTATAGTACAGATAAATTATTGTATGCGAAATATAATGTAAAACTTAAAGTCTAATTTCATGTTGCTGCTAGGATCATTTAAAATTTCATTGTGACAGTTTGATTTCATGATGACCAAATCAAATAGCACTTATTTTTCGAAAGAGCAACTGCAATATTTTTTAAACCGAACAGTTGACCAAACGTCGAAATAACAACAATCAGAACCAATAACTTCGTCTGTTTCATGGCTTTCATAGCCATAATCATTTATTTTGCTGGCTACATTATTTTATTGTGGTAACCAATATTGGAACAAGTTTTCTGAAAGCTCTTTGCGCATTCGTTAGACTCACACCAAAATCTGTAGGTACATATTTTAAAAAATTGATCGTCTTATTTTTTCATTAGTCCAACTAAAACAACAAAATATTTCTGTTGATTTATTCTTGTTTGGTTGCCTGGTTGTCAAAACGAACCACTAGTAATTTATTTGTTTGTTTCATATTTACTTTATTTTTATTCCTCAAGATAACTACAAGTTAGTTATAGATTCAGGTCGTGTGCTACCTTTTTATTTTTTTACAATTGCTCATGATATTCATTTTCGTCTCTAGTTTCCCACTTTATGGTACTTGGAGCTGTATTACTTTACCGAACTTTTTCCTCGACATTGTTTATGAGTACCTAACGAGTTTCAAAATTTTTATCTTATAAATGATTAGAAATTGATTTCTTGCGACTCTTACTATTTTCAATATTGTGTCATTTAACAATTTCAAAGAGATTATTTCATCAGAATCAAAGGAAACGTTTGTAGATCAAAATGAAAATGTAACATCCTGCAATAAAAGTTATTATAACCTTTACGATAAACGTTCTTGCAATGAAAACCACTGCACAACAAAAGCAGAAATTGGTCCCACGGGATTTTATTATAAACAGGTTTTACAGTATTACTATACTACCTACATACTCCGCATATTAGTCCGAAAATTACCATAATTTTAGTTGTACAAGATGACTATAATTAACGAATCTGATGATATTATAAAACTTTCAAAATTATACAACCATCTAATCGTACTATAATTTATTTTATTATTTCTACATAAAGAGAAATAGTTGAGGGAAAGTGGTATTTTTATTGTATTTAAATTAGTTTTATTTGATCTAAATAAATTGCTTGTTATCTCGCTCAAACTTAACGATTGGATTTAATTGCAGCAAACGTTCTTTAATTAAAAATAGGAGGATTAATTAAATTTTATGGGCGAGTTCGAATGATGTCAAGTAAAGAAAAATCACTTTTGTATAGACCGCCCTAAATTAATTAGTAAATTCAATTGGAAAAGTACCTATAATTATAATCGAATTTAATTTCTTGTGATCATCTGCCATATATGTTTGATTAAGTAATTTTTCGTACAACATCATCAGAGGCATATTTAATCGTATTTCGCGAACAGGTTGGTTAAGATGTATTTAGCACGTGAACCGTAAAACGGGGAGGAGCTCAAATAAGTTATTTACATATGTAAGGTGTTAATTTGAAATATTTCAATTTAAAAGTTTTAATTGCAATTTAATTTAAAATTTATGGTTGGATGTATCCAGTAAAAAATAACACAGATGTCTAGAACTCTATTTTCGATAACTCTGTCTTTAGATGGTGAGTAATATGTAGGATTATAGATTAGTAAATCCTATTGATAGTCGCAATTTTGTTACTCCCATTTTGGTAATTTGTGAACTGATTACTTTTCATCAGCAAACTTAGCCAGTTGCAATTTATTTCAATTTTCCATGCATTCCAAGCTTGTAATTTTTCTGGATACATAGAGATACGAAGGTACAAACTAGCCTACAGCAAGAATTTAGAAGTTTTTGAATTCTGTAGTTACAATAATGAATCACGAAAAAAATGAATCTCTCTCTAAAGTCAAATTCTTAAAGCTAGATCCAAAATGTGTCTTTTAGTGGATAACGTTCTCAGAGTATCATTTGTCTTTGTAAATCAATAAGATACATGATCTCTTAAAACGCAAATTAGTGTCGACAGTTAGATCAAAAACAAAACAGAGCTAGAGATATACCTGTGCCCAAAATAAGCATGAACTGCATGAGGATCTCAAGAACGATAAGAGATACAAAGTTGCTTAAATTGGCGAAACGTTTATCGCGTTTATTTAATTCAATTAAGTTGTTTAGTTTTTGAGTAATTTAGGAAAACGTTTTTTTTTTATTCCCGTTCTAATTTTTTTCTGACTTTATTTTACAATTTATCGAAAAACAAATAAAAGTTGTTCATTGGCGCTTTTATAGCTCTACAAGACTGTATTTTTATATTTTTTGTTCGACGTTTCGTTTTTGAGAAACCATCATCAAGTTCTTATTTTTATATGGACGGAGAAAAAGTATATTCTGTATCTGATGGCATTTTTCGTTATGAATTCAACGATGTATCACGTATTATACATAACGTAAAACGAGGTGACTTTGTGACAGATTTGACACTTTTAATAATTTTTTCAGTTCTAGTTTTATAGCTGGAAGGTCGAGTAAATAACATGAAGTAGTCACATCATTTAGCTACTAAACAATGACGATATGAAACAAAAAACAATCGTAGTTTAGCCAGAATTTTGATGTATACTTGTCACACATTTACCCCATCGCTCGGGGTGACTTTGTGACCTCATTGGGCTTTCACTAGAACACAATGTCACCTTTCTGTGAGGAGATCTTGGGTACATTATAACCGCGTAAATGTATGCCAGGCTCCGAATTTGTCACAAAATAACCTCCTAACTGAATCATCAATATGTCACAAAGTCAACCCAAATAATAAAAATTATCGTTTTGGCACAATTTATTTATAGAAAATGTAAGAAAACAACGTTAATTAAATTTTAAATACAAAGTATTGAGATGTATTCCATACCTAAGCAAAATCGAAATTATGAACCACATAGGACAGATCTTTATTACTTCTAATAAGAATCTTTCTTTTCTTGCGCTTCTCGGAGGGTGACTTTTTTTTCTAATTTCACTTAAAGTTTTTTTTAATGATTCAGATGTATAGTTTTTGTACGGGTGACTCCCCGGTAGCGCCTTTCTACTTCCGTGGCATTTCTAAAATATGCACCGAATAATTACATTAAAAAATCTCAATTATCTCTCAATTATTATTATTATTATTATTATTATTAAAAAATATGAGTGTTGTAAAAAAACTGCAGAACGACCGCGAAACATAATACGTGACAGTACTACAACCGTTTACGGTGCTTGTGCGAGAGGTTGCTACAATAACATAATAAACAGAGATGTAAGAATGACTTTTTCAAAGGAGCGTGGTGCTGTCACAAAGTCGCTTGGGTGTCACGAAGTCACCTCGTTTTACGATATTTTGGAAATTACTTTTTGGCAAACGAAGTAAATTTATTTATTTTTAGATTCTTTTATAGTAGGCCTGGCACTATGACAGGTCCCATATGTAGGTAAGTTCATTAGACAAAATACAGTGTTCAATGAAAATGATGGAACTCAATATTAAATGGTAGTTTGAGAAATAAGCATTTATTGATTTATAAAATAAAAAATATTCTAAACTCACAACAAATGTTGTGAGTTTAGATGATTGTGTATGATCTTCTAACTGTAGAACGCAAAACGTCATGTAACATCTCTAGCGTAATGTTATTAAATGCTGCTGTTACAGATTTTAACAACTATTGCTTATTTTCAAAAGAATGTCTATATACTTGGTTTTTAATATAACCCCAAAGGAAAAAGTTCAGTGGGGTTATGTCCGAAGATTGAGCTGGCCAGGACACTTCTCCACCTTCTGGGGAAAAGCTGAGAAAGATACTCACAAACTGGTCTAGCATTATGGGCTGGAGCACCGTCTTGTTGAAACCAAAAATTATTAACCATTGCCAAAGGTAGATCATCTAAATTGTCTTCTAAATCGTGTTACAATAAAAAAAAGATCTCTGGATATTTTTTTAGCACGAGGATTTTCTTGAGCCCAGTAGTGAGCGTGGCGGCGGTTGAAGACTTCATTATTTGCGACCAAACTTTTATGGGACCATATAATTTTTAAAGGGAAATTGAAGTCTTGACACATTCGGCTCTACCATTCACAAAAATATCTACGCCTCTCGTTGTCTCCTGGTGTAAGACCTAAGCGTTTCTTTGGTAAACGTTTTTGTAAAAATTTTAGTTAAATGCAGGTTAGAAGTATAAACGTCAAAGTCGTTGTAAAATAATAAATGATTTTTCAGCGTTTACCCATACCCAGAATCTAAAAATAAATAAATTTACTTTTTTTTGCCAAAAAGTAATTTCCAAAATATGTATAATGTGTGATACAAAAAAAAAATGTCATCAGATACAGAATGTACTTTTTTCTCCGTCCATATAAAAAAAAGAAGTTGATGATAGTTTCTCAAAAACGAAACGTCGAACAAAAAATATATAAATACAGTCTTGTAGAGCTATAAAAATGCCAATGAAGAAATTTTATTTATTTTTCGATAACTTGTAAAATAAAGTCAGAAAAAAATTAGAACGAGAATAAAAAAACACGTTTTCCTAAATTACTCAAAAATTAAACAACTTAATTGAATTAAATAAACACTATGTAAAAGGTCACTAAAATGTGCAACTTTTCGCCAATTTAAGCAACTCTCTTATCGTTCCTGAGATCGCCAAGCACTTCATTCTTATCAGGGACATATAATTTATGATTCCTTTTTGAGAATTCAAATGATGAAGATTGCGTTCTGAAGAAGTTTTGGCAATTTGATCGTCTTTACTTAATAGCAGGAACAGAAATAATTCATTGACTGTCATCAGTACATTATTATACTGTAACGGTTCGAAACTCGTCAGATAACTAAATACGAACATGCAAATCGAGAAACTATTTCAGATCCTGAGGAATCCATTTCCGCAGAACCCAACCCAAAATCAACCTCACATTGCTTGTGAGCGACTTACAGCTATTTTGATTGGGTATTGTCGAATCTCTCAAACACATATCCTGTATCTCGTTTAAAAAAACTTTTACTTTTGTACGCAAACAAATGGATAACGATAAAGAACGTAATGCTGTGATAAACTGCAGAGTTTAGAATGTAATGGGCACTATATTTGTTTTTATTCTTATTAATTTAGCAAATTTTATATTCAAAGTATTGGTATAAGTCTATCACAGTGTTAACTAGAACTTTTCCCTTATTAAGATAACACGTTCTCCTCCATATTCATGACTTAAATTGTGTAGCCATTTCATGCAACGTAGTTCGGAATTTTCCCTGCACAAGATCATGATAACATTTTCAAATAAATGGTCTATTAATTCGTTTTTTTCTGCATAAACGTACATACTCGAGCTATCTACATAAGATTTGAAAAATAAGGTCACGGCATATATTTGCCACGTACACTACGTGCATAAGTATAGTATATAATATAATTATAAAATAGTAAGCGTGAGAACATTTTGTTTTGACCTAGCAGCAATTCTTCAAGCATCGCGTGCGTACTGCTCTCCGCAAATTGACCTCTCTGCCTTTGAGCACAAGCGACCAACACCACAACGCTCACGGCAACACAAAAACTACATATACAGTACTCGATATACATATTTACTACATTCGCTTATATAGAAATGGAGGTTGAGCAAAATTTATTGTAACCAATAAAAGTAATGTGACGTCTAGTGTGATGTATATAAATATTGCATGCTTAATAGTGGCCGTTCTTAGGTAAGTACGTCTGCATCAACGTATATTTAAACAAAAGATTTGGGTAAATTGGTATAATAAATCACCAGAATACTGACGTTGGGTTGGTTAGTACTAGAGGTCACCTCTAAAATCTGCTTGTTATGTTTTTATAATCCATTTCGATGTACTTGAAGTTGACCGAACATTGGTGCGTGCGGCAGGACTATGATTTACTTAAAAAATCCCTTAATTTCGGAAAATTATTGAAGAATATGTTATTATAATAGACTTATGGACTAATTATCGAAATTATGAAGACTTGACAACATTCTATGTTATGCAATTGTGAAAAATATTTAACTTGGGCAACAATGTGTAAAAGCTTCTTTGTATTATTTTGAGTAAAAATATCCTTACCGAGTCACAAAATTATTGCTATAGAAGAGATTTTTATTTCAGGTGGCGTTCTCTATAAGCGATGCAAAATTTCGTGGATATCTTTTAAAGAATTTTGCTATCAAATCGCTTCAATAGTTTCAATGCAATTGACTACACTATGACAAAGACATTTGTTTTGGCCAAAATGAAAATTTAAAATTCAATTTCTCGCTGTGAAAAAGTAAACATTGTAAATTGAAGATACCAAAGTTCAACTTCTTTTGACTCGTTTTATTTTATTTGTGGCCCATAATTCAGCTTAATTAATTGTCTTTGTTTTTCAATATTGTACAAAACTGTGAGAAATAATTTGAGCTCCCGCTTTGTCTTCGGTTTTTGTTTGATAGCCGTTTCCATTATAAGAAACAGATGTAATTTTCCATAAGTTATTGATCCCAAAATTGCATCATCTCGTATAGTCCTTACTTCTTGGTCGAACTTCTCAACATGCTTGTCATTTACGATATTATTTGGGCAAATATTTAGGCACAAATGCAAAATAAAGATTTTTGTATAAAGTTCTGAAAGTAAACGATTGGCCTGCTTTACTGAACGAATTGACTAAATTTTTCAAAGTATTATACAACTTTAAGTAGTTCTGTCACAGTCTCTGTAGCATCCATTTTGGGTGTAATGCTGCTTTCTCTTTTCAGAGTTCCAGATTATTCATTTGGTGATTCATTATCCTAACTTGCTTAAATAAATTGCGCACATGGAGATGGAAAGTATAGCCAATTGCAGATATGAGAATGTGATATGTTTATGTAATCTGTATTTTTTTCAAAACTACCACCACCAGTGATTGTAGGATGATAGATTATATCTGGTTGATCATACAGCAACGGAATTTAGAAGACAAAGTAGAAGCCAATTCGATTTTTAACAAGCTCATATTATATTAAAATAATTCAATAAGAGAGTCAGAGAATGTAACTATTTGCTGAAACTTTGTTTAGTCTCCAGCAGTTGGTTTGAAGAATTTTTAAGTAGTAATTTTTAATTACTTCTCTATCCAAATATTAATAGGTTTCTCCAGTTTCTCATTAGTTTTGCCGCAGATTTTTATCTCTAAATTCCTAACTACATACAATTGAAAAGATTTTTTCTAGGGAAGAAGGAGGCGCGGGAAGGGAGGGGGGGGGGAGGCAGAGGGGAGGGATAAACTTTAACAAAAGCGAAATCACCAGATACGGCAAGGAAATAACCTTCTATATGATTATATGAAGTGGAGAAATGTTACTCATCTTTAGTGTCATGACGTATGAAATCTGACACAACATCTGAAGTCTTTTTGTAAACTTTACACATTTTTTTATTGAACAAATTTTTTGCTACTATTGCTTGTTTGCTATTTCTGCTTTCATTTCCCACAAAATCTTCTTATTAGGAGTTGAGGTTAAGACGGCGTTTTTTCGTTCTTTTCTTTTTCACTCTTAATTTAGCTGACTTCATGCCTAATATTTGTTGATTGATTTACTTTGGTTAATCGTCATTTTCTAGAGGTTTGTTTTCAGATTGCTCTTTGGTAAAAGCAAATATTGTTTTTTTTTATTCTCAACTAGGTCATGTTCCAGATTTTGGTCTGTGATTTCTATTGGGAGGAAGTCACCCACAGAAAAAAAAAACTCTTATTAAACCAATCCGGCTAGACGAAACTCTTTCGTTATAAATAAAAGTTCAGCGTCGTAATAAGTTGTAACTACTTTCTTCGAATGGAATGTGGTCCAGTCGTCAATATCGATGTCAAACTATGCTTTTGCCAACTGAAAGAAGACCCTATGTTGTAGGTGAGTTTTGGGAGTGCTCATAGCTCACCGTAATTTCATTGTTGGTGTGTGTGTTTGATTTAAAATGTTCAAGCCACCGACTAAAACTCGGAGTATTGATATACCCTTTCTCATTGCCATTATTCATCCGATAATACCAACTTTAATTAAAAATCTAGTCAATTTCTGAAACAACTATAAGTCTTGAGATGAGATGTCATGACCAGATAGTGTACTAAATTCTTTTCATTGTTACTTTTGAAAAGACAATTTTCAAGTATTCAAAATATCATTTATCGTGGGTGTTAAAGCGTTGGCAGAGGTATTGCAAAACGTTGCAAATTGTTTTTTGTTCTGTAACAAATTCAGTCTTAAATCAATTAACTAATAATTAATTTATCCATCGCAAAGTGACAATTTAAAAATTAGATTATTCTGCAATTCTTAAATAACATTACAAACTAAATCGGTTTTAGCAAATCTGGAATTATTCCTCTTTATTCACGCCATAGTAATACGTCATATTTATTTGGTAAATTATCAATAAACTGAACGAAAAGTAAAGTTAATGGACCGTGTAGCGAACAACTATTGCTTCCTACGTATTTAATACTAATTGCGAGTAAAAACAATTGCCACGGAAAAAAAGCGTTATCCAAATAATTTTGGTTGCCTAGGTGATGACTTGACAACCGCAAAGCGATTAAATAGTACAATATTCTATTCATTATAAAAAAAGAATCTATTTGACAAGCGAAAGATTTACTAAGAGCAATGGAGCATTTTATTGTGTTTTAACCGCTTACTGAGCCTATCAAGACTATTTGCCGTTTCATTACCCTTCAACGCAGATGCTTAAAATTAAATATCATCCTCGATTTATAAAGCATTTAACGTCGATCGTAGCTATTTAACATTTTTTGATTGGTGTTCCGAAAATTATTTACTATGTTTTTGTTAATTAATTAATCATGATGACTGGTAGAAATATTACTATTGGTAAGAAGAGGCGAAGAAGTAAGTAAAAATAGGAGTTAAAATTTATTTTTAAAACTCATTTCTTAATCTCCCTATATATGTATGTACGATAAAATCATTTCTTTAAATAAAGGAAGTCGAGTTAAATAACATTCATTTTTAATTTATGCTCTACGTGATTACATTTGATGCATAACCCTCAGGTTTAATCAATCACAGTAAACCCTGCTGATACACAATCTCTTACATATTTTTTGTATTCCTTAAACTAGTCGACTCAATACTAATCAAAATGCGAACATTTCCCGGTAACGCATGTTCTTTTGTGTTATGGTTTACTTCTGTCACAGCGCCCCTTTTGAAGTACCCGCAATATATTCTACACGCACATAATTTGATTAGATTGGAACGATATTTCGTAATTTGTCTTCAAGATTTCTATTCGAATTTCCATGTTTTAACAAACAATACTTGTACGTCATAAGAGTTGCTCTTATCGCAATATTTTTTTTTAATAATAAGGAAATGATTCATGTTTTAGTAATTTATTGCTTTATCAGTTTGAAATGTACCAAATGCTTGGCGTCACTATAAAATTCTGACAGTTCAGCGTCCACAAAAAAATGGTTTCACGTTGCCGAATAGTTTTGTATTTGGAACATTGAGTCTTCTAAAGATTTTGATGTAAACTTCTACGGAAGATATACAATCCCAAACTGGAGTACTGTGGTCATCATGCTTCACTGCCTTTTTTAAATATCCAATGATATAGATTTCGCTTTTTATTCTATTAGCCGTGGAGGGTAAACCGTTCGCTACTACAGATAACCAGGCAATTAGAGTAATGATAAATGTGAGAAAGAATAAGAGGGGAAGGATTGGACAAGATACGAGTCCTTGAAATGTTGACTTTTTCTACAAAGTTACCACCTCTCATCAGTTTTCTGTTAATTCTCTTAAAACTCGCTGTGGCAATTGTTCTTTAGAGGCTTCGGATAGACATTTCCAATTTAGGAATTGATGAACAGTTTAGTACTCTTGGATTCAGTTTGGACTGGGTGGAAACATGGACGTGACAGAGGTGGTTTGTTTTTGATGTAAAGATAGCACTTGATTCCATGCGGTATTAAGATTGCTTATATAGGATGTTGTTCAATGCTGGAGCTGAAACTCCTTTTGATATGCATGGCAGATCTCTCATAAGACCCGGAATGTATGTACCTTGATCGTATATGCTGACGATACAGCAATGTATACGACGTCCAGTAATGAAGTCATTTCCTGTCATTACTTACAAAGCCCAGGTTATGGGATATTCCAATAGCCTTCTAGAGGGTGACTCAAAATCAATACAGCTAGATTGAGTCCATCTAGTAGAAATTTGAAAGTGATTATAAGAGAACGCCAACGTCAGAGTGTACATGATCACCTAGAAACTCAAATAAGAGCAACGTTAGAAAATAATTCTATTTCTAGAGATAGTACTTCCCCAAGACCTCCCACCACGAATGGGTATTATACATCCTGTTGATATACTACAACAAAACTGAGGACTTAGAATAGAACTAAATCTTACCCTAGTCAGTTTTACATGCAAATTAGAATAAACCAAAACCTTAACGAAGAATGGCCAGCTCAAAAAAACTATGGAAAGAGGAAAAATGTTTCAGACTAGAACCTAAAAATGATATTTTGGTGTTTATGGCGGTATTTTTTCTAAATTTTTCTAACACATTTGATTCCTCTCATTCGGATTTAGGAAACAGCAGGGTTGGCTGCCAACTTGCGTGAGGACATGGTAGTACACATATTTGAAATAAATGGAGGAGAGAATTTTTATTTAAACAACGCTGGATTATGTCGCATATATCGAATTCAAAATTCATGAAAGCTATCGTATGTTGAGTTGTTAGAATTCTGATGGCTCTCAATTCACGTGGTTTATAGTATGTTGGGTTTTAAAAAAGACAAAAATCTGATATATTGTAAATATTTGGTTAAGACTCCACAACGACAGCAATATTATCAGACATCATTCGAGTTCTAGTTGTACGTGTTTCATTAATTGTGTCGAAGAGTATAAATACCAAGTTTCAAGCAATTTTGATCATAAAAATTTATTTTAATTTTTTCTCTGTACAAACTTTGCCACCGCCTTTGATTTTCTTAGAGATTCAATTTGCAAGAAACATCGTAATAAGTGTCTTATTAATTGTTGCAGAGAGCATTGGTACAAAGTTTCAAATAAATTTGACCACAAAGATATTATTTACAACTTTGTTATCCTCTTTCTCCTTAGGGATTGAATAAACAAAAAGCCAGAAATACGAACTTCATAAATTAAGTCAAAGAACGCCAAGTTTCAAGTAAACCTTAATGGTTTAGGCTGGGCGTTGATGTGTCAGTCATGACAATATACGAGTATGCAGGGTGCTTCATTATCTATGGGAACTACTTTAACTGGATATACTATGTGCCAAATAATGAACATTGAGCAAAAATAGTCTTATTCAAAATCGCACCGTTTTGGAGATGAAGCTCTTCAAAGTTCCAGAAAAAAAATCGAATTTTTCCATCTTTAAGCTAAGCTACGATGAAAATATGGTGGAATTTTCTGAAATTATCAAAATTACAACAAAGAGAAAAAAATATCCCCTTGTGTTAACATAGATAGAACTTTTTTGTTTTTTGATTTACAAGTACGAAATTCGCATCACCTAATAGACCACTTAAAATGCCAAAAATAAGGTCCTCTTGTAGAAACTTCGTATTATGCTTAATTATCGGGAAAAAATGAGAAAGTTCGGAAGGATTTGTGGCTAAAAATAGTTTAAACAAGAAGAATCTGGGTAGGCTAACACTCAAATTCTACGTCACTGGCGGAATTGTCATTTTAGGACAATTTTTCGACTATTCTTAAATATTTCCTATGTAAAAAACATATGGACATCTTGAAAACGGTGCGCGATTTTGAATAAGGCTATTTTGATTAATGGTCATTATTTGACGCGTAATATCTTCAGTTAAAATATTTCCCATAATTAATGTAGCACGCTGTATAACTTTGATTTTCTTTTTCCCATGGTTTGGTCAAAAATTTAGACAAAACGCTGGTTCCGATTGAAAATCACAATCAAACTCTGCCATAACAAATTTATGCCATCGCTGAGGAATGTTAAAAACATCTGAAAGGGCTAAAACGTCTGAAGACCTCAAATGACTTAAAGCTCATGTTAATATCATAATATAGAATTGATATAAACTACCACAACAACAACACATCGATATTTATAATGTATCGTATACGCTTTCACCTTATTTTCTTTATAATAATTGGTACGCTTTAAAGTGTAGATTGAACACCTTCTAGAATACCTAACAAATTAGACATCTTAATATATTATAATTATGTGCTTATTATGGTAAATTATCTTCACTACATCATTATTGAAAAAATACATGCTTTAACGTGCGGCAAATTACAAAATTTGAATAATTCTTCTTGCGGCAATCATGAGTACCCATGTGCATGTACTTGAGCATAATTATATAGGTATGCGATTCTCTTCCTGGTTTTAACCTTCACAGAACGGTTATCTATATTTACAAAGCAGGGTCAGATAATTAGGTTGTGAAATTTATGTAAACTTACATTATTAAAATTATTACGAAAACTAAATTTAATATCTGTTTATATCTCATGTGATTACTAATACTAACTAGGTAGCAGCAATGCACGATTCCTTTTTTATATAGCCGTTAATTACACGTTTATTTTTTTTAACCGACCTACGCCTACAAATTATTCATAGTATTAGTCCACTGACATACAACGTTTAAAAGAAAGTAGTCGAAACAAGTGTTTTATAAATTAAAACAATCAGATATGTTTATCAAGTTTTATGTGTCGCTGTCATGCAATTTGAATATTTAAACGTGGAGTGTGTTAAGGCTGTGACATCTTTAATGTATCGTGATTAACGCAATCCTATTTTTGTCCACGATAAGGCCAGCCATATACGTAGAACGGTTGTTTTTTCTAGGTTGGAAGGTGGTACATGCATACGTAGGATATAAATCTTTTAATTTCAGGAATAATTCTGGATCTGTTAAGTAGCAGTAGCAACTGATATTTTGATATGTTTCATTTCTCAAGTATCCACTTGTTTCTTTTAAATATTATAGTCCTTGTCTTTTGCTTTTCCGCTATTATCAGTTGCACCAAACTGATAAATGACATCATTTTCTGGAACGTAAGCTATGTTTGTCAACTTAGTTTTCTTTTATGGCAATTGCTTTTTTTGTTGATATGTCCTATCGAATTAAAAAAGAGTGGAAACGGGGATTAGATCAACTAAAAATTTTGAACGCGCTTCAAGATACTGAATTAATGAATTTTCTGAGGGGAAACCCTTTTGAAACGACAATCAGAGCTGTACAAGACATAGAATATCCCGGTTCAAGTACTAGAGCGCGATGGAGAATTCGAGGTTCACAATTAAGAAATCACATCAAATAGAACAGTTACTTTGTAATCAGTTTTCTACGAAACCTCTGAAAACGCTAAAATTCTTTGTCTGTATCTAGAGCCTTAAGTTCATATTACAACACAATTTTTGTCCAAGAAATGTGGAATTTTTTGCAGATTTATGAAACCAAATGTATTAAAAAATAATTATAAGCGATAGAAAAAAAATATGTGTGTGATGGGTGCAGTTGTTACCAGAAATTTTTCTTTTTGTAGTAAGAGGAAATTATCGTTAATATTGTGTCACCATTGTCACTACTACTATTATCATTTTTATCCATTTTTGGCCCCTCTTCTACCATGGTAGTGTTATCAGTAGTATTTTGGAAAAATAGTTCTGCTTAAAAATGTTTACTTTCAGGTTTTTCGAGAAACCTTATAAGACTCCTTAACTTTTGAATTTTTAATGGGATTTCTATAAAGATGTAAGTCAATTTCATTGGGAAAACCGGCCTTTGTTTATACAACACTAGACCTTCAAGGATCGGTATAAGGATCTCTCAATTAACCCAAACAACTTCCATTCTCTACTTAAATTTTTTGAAGGTTTTATTTTTATTTTAATTGGTGGTTTGCCGGTTTTGGGAAATAAAGGACCTGCAGCTTTCATAACATGAAACATAGAAGAGCTATTCATCTTTACCAAGTGACTAACATGGGAATATGGGGAGTGGTAAGTTTTGCATAAAACCAAAAGTTAAGCAAACTTTCTTTAGCTTGTGCTTTAATTTTGTACCTCTTTTTTGGACTTCTCTAAAAGTCGTCGTTTTTCATAAATGTAACTACAATGTATAAGAACGTGGAAAACTGAACTTTATATTAAACTTCGTTTTTAAAATGTTCCAATAAATCTTGTGAGGTATGTTCTTACGTGTCTTACGTCCGATGTAATGGGAATGTCGAGCCTTTAATAAGATTTTTAAACAGATTAATGACTTCAGCAGGACTCGAGCTAGTTTTGTTATTATGGCTCCCCCTGCGATCTACAGGAGATGCTACAAACTGCACCAATAAATTTTGAATTCCTTCCAATAGTATCCTATTTCAAATATAAAAGATCTCGCATGACGCTTTTGGTTTCCTTCGTTAAGAGTCCTTGATATTCTTCTAGTAATCGGTTCGAGTTTTAATAACTCAACTAAGTCAAATGACGGTTTTGATGATTTTTTTTAATAACACTTGTTCAACTGTTTCTCTTGCCTTAAACTATTGTGTAAATACATTTTTAAACTTAACTTAAACTATTGTGTAAATAAAAAAGACACTTCCGCTCTGTTCTTCCTGTTTCCGTAATTATCGTTCCAGGAGTTGTTCGGCACTTTTACACTTTAATTGTTTTTAAAACTTTTTATATCTTCTTCAGGAAAACATTTGTACTTTTTCTACTCTTTTCTTTTCGTCTCCTTTTATCCTTCTATCTGTTTAATGTCTTTTCTTCTTTCAAAGCTTTTGACTTTCTATCTTTTTAATGTCTTTCTTCTTTTCTAAAAAACTGTCTTGTCCATTTTTCAATCTTCTTTTCAAACTTTAGACTTTCTATTCTATTAATGTCTTTTCTTCTTTTTACAAAGAACATTTCTCCTTCACCTGACTTACCCTATTTTTTCTATCCACTTTCAAAAACGTTCGCCCCTTTTTTTTGTTTTTTCTTGACCTCCTTATTTTTTTTGTAAGTATTTCTAAATAGCAGTAGCATGTGTGTACGTGTAATTTTGACAATTCAATCTATTCTAAATTTCAGTGCTTAATAGATTACTTTAACTAATTTTGATTAACGTCACCGCAATAACATAGCAGTAGCTTACTTTTTCCAAATATTTAAAAATTTTATCATCACATCTACATCGAAATTAAGAAATTTGAAAATCACAAGTTTACTTACATTTTAATGAACACACATGGAATCAGGTCTTGTAGTTTGTTTTTCTACAGACTAGTTTCGGCAGTTGATGTGCTGCAAGTCCTTTACATTTTTCTTGGCCTTCTCTTTGGTCAAATAGTTTTACCACTATCAGCTGTTAGAAATACTAATTAGCCAACAACTAACAAGTGCCACCCTCATTTGTTACTAATAACAACGACAGATTAAGAAAAGTAGCCGTGTGTTTGGACAGTGTTAGGTTATGGTCCTCAACATTGTTAATACACCATTCTCAAGAAAAACAACACATGATCTAATGCAATTTTTGTCAGAAATGCTGGGGATTAACGTTGTTTTTACGGAATTACCTGGCTATCACCTTACGTCATAAAAGGGCTCCTTAAACACAAACTTGGTAGTTTTGACCCAATGGTGCTCTTGAAATCAACGTCTCAGTTCTAGTTTCACTAGTTGGCTGTGTTTTTCTGAGTAATTGCTTCCACTGGTTGCATAAATTATCCGTGTGATTTAAAAAAGGAATCTAAGCAGGAAGAAAAATGGTATGACCTCTGGTGAGAGCCATGATTTCTTCAGTTCCATGGAATATTACATTTTCCATAATAAGATGAGCCTCTTCGACACTGTCACTATTTAAATATCGTTGTGTGGTTAAAACTAGGTTATTGGGGTTAAAATTGTTCCAACCAATTTTGAGCTGTTTTAATTCAGTTTAGATCTGTTTCGGAAATTGAATATATTGAGGTATAATAGCAGAATAAAATCATGTATGAAAAAGAGAATTATGAATTAGAATTTGGGGCGAAAAATGGCTGACAAATAAAAAGGAGAAGGATAGAAAATCATCTCTAAATAAATAAATCTAAAGCTGGAAATGGAAATAAAGAAAAAAATATATCCCAGTTATATGAAGGTTTCCTCAATATTCCATTAAATTAAATGTATTACACATAACAATATGTTTCAAGCAATTAACCTAAATATATTTTCCAGTTTCCAGCCTCTGTTTTACCACGGGCTGCAATAATTATAGCTTGCGCACCTCACATGCGGTTCCCTTAATGATATTTGCCATAAATTTGCGAAACCATCTATCAGTTTTGATAGTATGCAAAGTAAAAATGGAGATGACTGAAAAACATCTTTTTAATTAAATATAAAAACACGTAACTGTAACAGCACGCGTTGCGAAGGGTATTTTCGAGACATCAATCTTCCTCAGATCTATGTATTCACCTGCCGCTGTGTGTGTATCAGTCATAATCAGGGTGGAAGAGGTTATAAATATGCTGCATGCATATACATAAGTGCATCATTTGGTCTGCGGTCCCACCAAACCTTTTCTTTCTTTCAAAACGATGCGCAATTTATATACAGGTTGGTTTAAATTATTAAAATATTTAGTTGGGGGGTTTAGATTTGTTTTGATGTTTATTACTAAATTCTAACCAAGCGATTGTTATTCTATTCTACATATTTATTTGAAATTTAAATTATAACTCTATATGAAATATAAAGATAAACTTCTGTCTCATCTCAAAAAATATTTTCACGAATATGTTTTGTTTAAAACTGTACGCTTTATAATGAATCATCCTGTATAGAACTACAAAACATTTACTGGACGTAGACAACGCAGGTGTATTCCAGGTGAGTCCAGCCAGGATCTCGACCTGCTAATTTGTGAGGAGGTGAAAATAACAGGCCGATTATCATATCTTTCGGTAGATCTGGTAGATATAATACCGCGAGTAGAGATTATATACCCTTAGGTTTAAAGTCAACACCGTAACTCCTTCGTAATTTATTACCGATAAGTGTTGCGTATGTGTTAAGTTGAGCGATTAAAAAAAATCGTCAGGATCTATTATTATTGAGGGGTTAGTGTTTCTTTTCGCTTCGATCGGACACACTTCCACAGCTTGAAATATAAAACCGTGTATTGCCCATTAATAATTCAATCCACGCTCGTTGTTGTTACGACGATGACGATACTTAATTTATTGACCGTTGGAAATGAATACTTGATCATTAGTTCATTTTTCTCTCGCATTGATATTATCAGAAAGTAGGGTATATCGTTTCTATTTTAGAAAATTGTTATCCTGCAATATTTGAATAAAATTACGATTGAATCACTGAAAAGCTTGAACTACATAGAGTTGGTTTTCATACGAAAACTATGACAAACAGCTAGTACATTTAAATAGTTAAACAGCCACAACCGACAATAATTTGCAATTACATTCTCCAAAAGATATGTTCATGGCTTTCTTACTACCAAAATAGTACTTAACTCAACCATATCTCTGTAGATTTTCTCTAAAACATAATGAAAGCACCGTAATTAATTATGTTGATTGAGCAATTGAAACAAAAGTCATTTTGCAACATGTCATGTCAAGACAACCTATTTAGATTAATTAAAATTAAATTCGAAATAAGTAATTCAGATAGATAATTAATCTTAAGAATTAATGCTGGCGAAACTTTACACAATAAAATCTGGACATGAAACAGTATGTAAGAGTTAAGGTGCGTCTTAGCAGCTTTGCAAAGCTCGTTCAGTTCAACTCGTTAGCACAGCTCAGCCCCGCTAATTTTTCGTAGGTATATGGTCTTAGCGAAGATTTGTTATTTGACGAGCGAAACGTTGCAATACATACAACAACATAACCTATAAAATTGAAAATGAAATTTCTTTTTGAAGTAGTCACGAAATAATCATGAATCCAAAATGAAGGAAGATGTGCTATATTTTTCTTTCAACTAAGTTGATAAATTTTCAATTCCATCATTTTAGCGAAATCAAAACAGTGACATAGTCACGATCTTTGACAATTACGGTTTCGCTTAGCTCGTTCGGCTACAAAAGCTGGATTTGACCAAGTTTTGTAGGCTACGCTAAACATGTGATTATTTGACGTGCTGTGACAGGTTTCTCGTTCATTTCGTAGCTGAGCTAAGCTAAACGAGCTGTGCGAAAAAGTTCGCTAAGACGCAGCTTTAAGTTGTGATAATTGAGTTATAAGAAATCAAATACCATAGTTTTATTGTTCTATTTGAGCACTGCTACTAAATACAACAGAATACACCTGGTTGACTTAGGATCATGTTTATAGTTCGTGCTTGAGGTTGTGACGATGCTTTAGCACACGATTTTGACATGTATTTTTGTAATGACATTTATGTAAAAATGGCGTGCTCAAGCATTGACACAATCTCAAGCACAAACTATGAATATGACGCTTAGTCAATTTAGAGGTATTGACAGCATAAATATGACCTGATTTTCTACAGTAAATGATGTCTGGGTTTAAGAAATCTGCTACGCGGATTTCTATGCGCTGGAGGGGGGGGGGGGAGGAGTGGCGACACCTGAGCCAATTGCGGGATAAAACTTCAACGTTCAATAGCAGGATTGAGGAAACAGATTTCGACCTAACAAGTATTGGTCACGTATAGTAAAAGAAAAAGTTAATATAGAATACTGGTCGAATGATCGTTTTGAATGTTGATGTCCAGGGTGTTGTCCACACATACGGCCAGGCTGGTGCTACTTAAAATAAGGAGGTTGTTTGTTAAAAGAATGAAAAATTCAGACACTAGAAGAGAGCCCTAAGGCACACCAGACAATTATACCAGACTTGAATCTAATGCAGACGCGAAATCCAAACTCACTGCACTCATAGAGTACCTCAGCCACAGCGAATTTCTCCATACACTCAAAAGAATTGGTAATCTGGCGTTTGCCAAAGTGTTCGCTACTAAACGTGATTATTTTTGCTTGTATCGATTGGGGAGTGCCATACTCATTTGTATATTAATTTTGACCTCGATTGGTTCACTATTTTATGCTTTATGGAAATATTTTAAGATCCGTAATATTAGAGGAATTAAGGAGGAATTTAAACATTCAAACAACTGTAGCAGAATTAGGTTTAAAAAAATATATATATATCTCCTATGTCCGGGAATTATCTGAAAAAGTGGTCTGTCACATAACTAAAAAATAATTTTAAATTCTTTTGCTCTAATTTAAAATTAAGCCTTTTATTTTCGGGTAATACCCTATCAACATCATTCGAAACAATATTATAACATCAAGTGCTACAGAATACCGAAGTCATTGATTGCAGTTATTAACACGCACCAATTTAGAATGTGTTAAAAAAATTGAAGGATTTTAGAAAATTTCAGTTGGATAGCACTAGAAGTAGTTCCAGGTGTAGCTAGAGCTCTATGAAATGGCATAATATCTATGCAAATTTATAGTTGTACTGTGACTAGGGTTACCATATTTTAGCCGGGCTAAAAAGAGGACAAAACCATGTTTGTTTGTTTGTTTATCGACTAACTTATAATTTGTGTTAAATATATGAAAAATAAAATGAAAATACAGAAAAACAAAACTTATACATATTCTTATACTCTAAAACATTATTTCGCCATTAGCCTAATTGCACATAAAAAATATTCACAAAGTAAGAGTTAAATATGTAGGTACCTAAATCTGCGTAAGGTTCATATTTTTGCGAACTGCCAATTTTTTTTCTGATAATAAATAATCAAAAAATTCTTTGCAAGAACATTGTTAAGTTTAAGTTAGTTTAAATGTGTTATCAGAATTGCCTTGATTGTGGACACACTTAATCGATTGCGTTCTTCTGTTCACTGTATGTTCATAGTGGAGAAAAATATTTCCACGTTTGCATTATGCAGCGGAATTGAAAAGAACAATTGACAAATTTTTAGAAATTCACTGCTTTCTTCTTCATCAGGGAACGCTTCGAAATATTTGTTCCATTTCTGATGAGAAAGCAAGTTGGTGAAGTCATCACTTTGCGTTGTGGTAACAAGAAATCTTTTTAAATTACAGTATGATTAAATAACTTGGACTCATTAATATTCACACTTTTTTCTTGAAAATTTATTGAATTTTGTACGTCCTTCCAGTCAATTTCGGTTTTTAAACTCATCCAAAATATTGTTTTAAAATGATTTAAAGGTTCAGCCCAGATTTGTAAATATTCATATACAAAGAAAAAGTTCTTCTTCAAAATCATAATTTCAGTATCCATTTTCGAATTTTTGATAAATATTTGTTTAACTTTTTAGGGTAGAAACTGTTCTTCAATACACTGTTGCAAAGAACCATAGACGCCGGCAAAAGTCGAGCACTCGAACAATTACCGTTTTGTCCCGAGTGCAAGAACTGTATGACGCTGCCGGTTTGCTTAAATACCGGACAATTTTTCAATATATGGAAATATATACCGGACAAAAAATAACACTTCAAAAATAGGACATATCCGGTAAAAAGAGGACGAAACACAGATTGTGAGGTTAGATATTTTAGGTATTCGACATATCTGTAGCTGTGTTCCTTAGCTAATTTCTTGGTAAAAATTCAGGAATTTTTGGATTTCTTTCCTTCCTTTTTGTAGTGTGTGGCTATTTTCAATTATTTTGGAAAATTTCCGATATATTAGTGTCAGTGATGAATGTATTTAATTATAGCAGTTTTAGTATTTTTAAAAATATTTCTATGGATTTAAATAGTTGATAACATCTTCATGACGAGTCTTATATATCCCAACTTGAACATTTATTCCCATATTGTTACGTATTCTTCGTTTTTCCATTCTCTCAAGTCGAAACTTTATTTCATATATCATAAGGAACCTACGTAATATAAAAATTCTGGTTTTCACATCGATTATGATTTGGCTGGTTGATTTCGATTTGAAGTGGAAGACGGTCGCGCTCCGTAATACGTCTGGTCCGGCTCGGCACCTTTGATAACCGGTCAACGTTGGCCATTGTGATGCTAAATCAGATATAAACTAACAAAGTAAAAGTTAGACTTACCGTTGCCCCGTGAACTGTGACTGTCAACGACCGAAATTTAAGGATCGTATCGCGTATTAGGGCTACCTGTACTACCGAAAGTGCGTCGGGAACCCTGTAATTTCCTTCTCCTCTCCGTAAGAATAATGATATGCATACGAATATAAGTAGGCTGGGAACCGAGAAGTCGGAAATACGCGTGTTCATGTAGTACGCATTTCGATTTCGTTTTTTCTTGACATGTGCCCGCCTCGATTGTCGTACGTTATTAACCTATAATTTTGGAAAGAACGACTTAGATAGCTCCTATCTGTAATAGGGGAAGGTACACCTTTCTTGTAGATGTAAATAATGTTATTTTCTGCTGCGTAATTTGAACATAAACATTAAATCCCTTTTCGGACAGTTTTAATTAATATATGCATGTATATAGGGAGAATGGATACTTTTTAATTTAGTATGCTTGAATGAGGAGGGATGCGCGTGTATATGGATATTTAAGGAGTATAATTATTGAATTTTTCCGTTTTTTTTTTGTATTTTCCATCACTTTGGAAGAACGGTTACGGAAATTAAGTCCGTAACTGAAAACTATAAAAAGTCAAAATGATGAAATTATTTTCTCACACTAATTTTGTTTTTTTCATTTAGATTAGCTAATTGTATTTTAACCTTCAAAATAGGATTTCCACTTTCCATAACGCTTCAGATAATACCTAATCATCGATTTGAAGATCGCATTGAAAATTTTAATGAAGAATTCCCTGATGTCGCCATGCAGGCTTTCGATGTTGATAGTTTTGATCAGATGAAGGATTTTATTAAAGGCTAATTGAATGTGAGATAATGGATGATGCAGTTCCCAATGTTTCCAGTCTCTACTACTTCACTCTATGCTTAAAGATATGCAGAAGCTAGTGGATTTCAAATATTTAAAATTAACGTTAAATGTCTCCTTTTAGCATCTAGAGAATTTCAATTCTAATACGGTTCCCGATCTGTGTGGTGGAGGCCTGTCCGTGTCTAGGCCTGCCGTTTCTGCCACAATAGAGTTGCACGATCTTCCTATGCTTTCCAGCGTCTTCAGCGCAAGTCGCGATACGTCTTCATAGAGTGAAGGGAATCCCCAGGTCGGGACGAAAGTCCCAGTTTTGGACAAACCAAAAGTCGTACACTATACTTCTTAGGATCCTGTTCTGCTGGGCTTCCATTTCCTTAAGGTGGGTTTTGGCGACACAAGTCCATGACAATGCTTCGTAAATGAGGACAGGACAGACGCAGACACAATAACGGATGGCATGACACTTCGTCTCATTGAGTTTCAAACGCCATTTAGAAGACTAGCGCAGCATTGCATCGAGGCCGCGTTGAAGACGGCAACATACCTAGGATTTACTTTTGGACGACGTGAAAATGACGGTATAATTCGCATAAATCGGTAGGTGTGCTTCCTGAATCCTAAGAAGGTCGTGGATAAAACAAGAAAGAGCATTGGTCTTAAAGCGGGCCCTAGAGAACGCCCGCGAACGCAATTCTGATGCCATGAAATCATCGATTCTGACATCGAAACGTCGGTCCTGAAGATATGACCATAAAATTTTTACGCCCTCGGAGTTAAATCCCGTCACGACGATTTTGAAAACAAGTCCACGATGCGTCGAAGGCCCGAGCAAAGTTAAGAAACATCGCATTTATCAGCTCTCGTTCTTCAAAAAAGTTACGAATTACCTCAGTAACGCGGAGGAGTTGATAGTCAGTGGAGAGCTCTTCTCGAAAGCAGGAGGAGCTCATCAGGAAGGTGTCTGAAGATGATTGATTCAGCTAGTTTTGATGGATTTGACACCACAGAGATGGGGTGGTGATTATGCAGGAACTTAGAGTCCTGATCTCTTGGGATGGCGACTACTGTGGCTTGTTTCCATACCTTAGGGATATATTTAAAATGGAGTGTGACATCGACAATGTGTACTAGCATTTCCAGAACCGAGTCTGGGAATCTGTTGACGGCAGTATTAGTAATAGAGTCAGGTTCTAGGGCATTACCCCAAGATCTAGGGCGACTTTTCAGGAGGTTGCTAATAATAGCGTCAATTTGCTGCTCTAGACAATCGTCTTAGTCGCCGTCCACAGCCTTGGCGTGGACATCGTAGGCGAGGCCATTTGGGCCATGAAGAGGCGCAACGGAGAGAGTTTTTGCTTGTCACGTTTTAGAGCTTTGGCCAACATTCATATTGAGCCGTCCTGAATCGAGATAGATGACACTTTTTTCCACCATCTTTCTCGGTTATATTGATCAAGTGCATGTTTGAGTCTCTTAGAGAGGATATTAGCTACAGTAACGTCTAGTGAGTCCAAGGTTCTCTAGGCTTTTTCTCTATCTCCTTTTCTCCCGAAGTAGAGTCCTGACTTCTGAAGGAAGACATCTATCAGGTTGAGGCAAAATAAGTAAGTAGTATTTATTTAGTATTGCTATTTACATACATATAACAATTATTTCTACAACTATTTGATTTGAAACCATCGATTTGAAAAGATTAATTGTATTACATTCTTTAATATATTCTGGTAACGTATTGTATCGACTTAATCCATAAATGTCATTTGCGTTGAGTATTACAAGATTTTCAATGATTCGGTGATACTTGAACGCTTTGTAACATCTGTTTCTTAAAAGCTTCTGTTGTATCTTAAATTATTAAATAAAATAATAAAATTTGTTTCACCAGCCAATTGTATCTCTTGATTTCACCTTTATCTGCTGAGTTGAGTCCATATTTGTGTCAGAAAAAAAATTGTTAAGCAGTTTTTTATCTTAGAACTGTATCTTATGACGTTCGGTAGACATATGTTATATAATTTTTTATGTAAAATAAGGTACTAATTATAATAAAGGTTATTTTTTTCCTTCTTTCCAACGCATTCATACTAGTTTTATTATATTTTTTCTCCATGTAAGAAAAGACTAGTGTAGATGTAGAGGAAGTCACGATTTTTAGTTTTCAATTACCAGTACTGTTAAACATAGTATAGTGGGGATAAAATTATGTATAGTTCGATAATACCATGTGCATACTGCCTCACGAAATCAACATAAAACGTATCATTACTACGACTGCTCCTGTTACCCGGAGCATCTGCAAGACACCCGCAGTCCAAACCGAGACTGTCCTGTCAACTTATTGAAAAATGGCCTCCGCCATATATGTAACTAGGTCGTCGAGAAATAAGTAATTAAAACGTGTAACTACAAGTTTTTTACAATGTAGTAAATTTGCCTTGGCGTACAACATACAACCGACAACATCAACAGAAATTAATGTACCGGGACGGAATATCGAAAACGAAAGTGTTCATGTACATTTATGAGGAGCAGCACCTGTGTTATTTCGTGCCTGCGAATCTTGTTCCTCGCTTTAATTTGACCTTACTTATATGCATACGCTAGTATGCATCTGTAAATCCGTCGCCGGTAAACCTCGTTAATTTTTTTATCAGCAGCGCCACCTAACAGCGGCGTCACCTAGTTTTTATTATTTATTACCCTTTTCAAAGATTGATTCTTTTGATGGAAACTTCCATATTTACGGTTGGTAATATTGAAGTTGTTTTATAACATTCAGAAGTCGTAATTTAAGAAACACCTTCCTTCCTTGCAATTTAAATTATAATAACAAAAACGGCATTTTCGTTTTAATTGCTTATTTTATGTTACTGATTGTCAATATTAATTCTTACATGTGTCATGGGGCAGATGTTTAATGTTTTAGTGAATGTATGTGTATGCCAGTATGTGTAATAAAATTGCAGGTTTTCTGTAAATTTTAATACGAAAGTATAACTATAAATAAGAATGATATCGATAGGGTTTAAAATAGAGGAAAGAAGGATGCAGCTGTTCCTTCTTTCGTTAAGTATTATCTAATGTCACTAAATTTTCTTGATTTCGTAAGCTATATTTTGCATAATCCAAGACTGACAAGAACGAAAATGAATTATATTCTTCCTTAATTATTACAAATGATGTATCAGCAGACGTATACATATATTTGTTGAAAAACGGTAGACTAGTTTTATAAAAATTTCGTATTATGTTAATTATAAATTTTTGTATTAGGAAAATTTCATTTTTAGGTAATAACATGACTGTCAATACGAGAAATACTTCTACATGTGTAATTTTTTGGGATACTTCAGCACTGTCGTTAGAAATAGATGGCGTGATCTTGTTAGGCTCTAAGTTTGGATAATTTACGAAGCCCTTGCGATGCATCTGTCTCAATAATATAATAAATTCCGAGAATTCTACAAAGTATCACGAAGGTGAATTCATTTTCGTAGGAATAATGTTGGTGAACAAGTTTTCAAAATTTTGGTAGTGCCATACGAACTTAATCTACTTGTCTAGCCACCGGCTAAAGTTGCCCTTTGAAGAGGACATAGTGGATTTGGACTTTATTATATTGCTCCCCGGAAAATGGTGTCCACACCATTCGATTCGTTAACTCATCGAATTGTAGAAATTTAAAGCAAGTTCAGAATCAGGTATTTAATTGGCATCAGTCTCGGATATTTTCATATATCATCATCTGAGTTTGATTGATCTTAGAACACGGAAAAAGTACTTCTAGCAATTGTTGAAGAATTTATTTTTCTGTTCAAACTCCCTTTTCTATAAACATTTTTACTATAAATCTAGTTTCGTCTTCCTTAGGAGGTTGGTAGATTCAAATAACAGATTATCACGATGCAAGGTGGTATCAAAGGGATTGATATGGTCCATGATATGGTTTTGAAAGATAGACGAATCACTATGAAACTCATACCTCAGATTTGTAGTTTTTCAATAGGTAGCGTAGAAACCATTTTTCATAAAGAATTAGGTGTCAGGAAGGTGGATGCACGATAGGGTCTGAAAACGTTAACACCAGAGCAAAAGCGCATTCGATAGGTCACTTCAGAGACGAATTTGGCCATGATTAAGCGAGATGCTGTACACTTCCTAGCAAGATTCCTTATTGTGGATGAAATATAGCTTCACTATTATGATCTTGAATAAAAAAAGAGCATGGAGCATGGAATGGAGACAAAAGGGCTCCACTTCCTCAAAAGTTTCGTGCAAAAACATCTGTGGGGGAAGATCATGGCCACAGTTTTTTGGGATGCCGAAGGAATTATACTTATAGACTTTTTACTACGTGGTTAGGCTATAACTGGCCAATATTATGCTGCTTTAATTTCAAAACTGGTTGATTCCATCAAAGAAAAAAGGAGGGAAATACATAGGAACTGTGTTTCAATAGTCGCAATGCATAATGTAGGTTTCGAAATTTTCCATTAACACTCGAAGCACCAGAAATTTTATCTACCTAAAAGCTCCATTGCAGTCAAAATGACACATCGTGCAAATAACTTTTTATTTTAAAGAAAAAGGAAGACAATACATATTTCCTTGGTTTTATTTTTCTTGCATCTAGCAACTTGGCATTGTCGACGCTTATTTTGTGTTGGATTCTGTGTGATAGGACAAGCTGGCCCTGCTGGTGATTTTTTATATGTGATGTAGATTTCTCTCAGTTGAATATAAAATCATGTCGACTAATTTTTTTTACCTGTAACTTCTTTGTGTAGTAGCCATGCGTTTATGGCTGCCATATCGAGGATATTGAAAAAAACTTGAAGTGGCCATCTTTGCAATGCTGATTTTGTTGAATATTGACGAGCCACTTGCTCCAAAACATCAACTCCAAATTTTGTTTCATTCTAGAATTTTACCGTTTCAGGCAGCTTTTTCTCCATTTGATAAATTTATTTGATCAATTTTTTGTTATTTTGCCTTGATAAATGTTTATCAAATATTTAGACTTTACATCGGCTGCCAGCCACAATTTGATGCCAAATTTGTCAGGGTTGTTGGCCATATATTGCGCAAAGCGGCATCGTGCTCTAGTGGGAAATAATTGCTCATCGATTGCTATATTTTCCTTTGGCTTGTAACATAAAATACAATTTTTAATAAACGGATTCCAAATTTCGGACGCAAGAGCAAATTTGTCTGTGTCAAAACGTACAAGTCTCATAATCTCTAAAAATTTATTTCGTGACATTGTATCTTGAAAAAATGTGGTCCCCATTAAATTGAGCACAGTTTTTTTACCGATTTTTTTTTAGCTCCGTAAGCGTCTCTAGCATATAATAAAGCAATAAAAGCTTCAAGCTTCTTTTGGTCAGCGTAGACAAAGGTGATGTCGTTTCATCCGAATCGCTGCTCGATTTTTGAGATTCTGGCACATCTATCACAAAATCCGAGTCTTCATCGGTGCTATTATTATTGGATGGTAATTCATAATCCTAGTCATCCTCTGGTAAATGGTTCAATTCCTCCAATAATTCCTCGTATGACAGACCACCGATAATGATGACCGCTCCGGTGCTTCTAGTGTTAACGTCCTCTATTGTCTATATTTGGCCAACAGTGATTTCCATGACTCGAAGAACGTGGGATTCATTTTCCGGACGGTGAGACACTGATGAATGAGTGGTTTTCAGCCCAAGAGAAAACATTTTTTTTTCTGAGTGCGTTAAAGCTCTTTATCATTATTATACCGAGTGTGTCAACGTCTTAGAGGACTAAATAAAGGATTAAAAAATTCCACCTCTCCAAGTCGTTTCATTTTTATGTCCGGGACAATAATATTTGAACTGCTCTCGTAATATCAAGAGAAAATATGCTACCAAATCCTCTTCAGAAATAGTGCGTTGAGTGTTCATAATTGTTCTCTGTTGATTTTTTCTCAAACTTTCACTCAAAATTCAAGCAGAGGTACCACAAAGCTCCCTTGTAGGACATATCCTTTGGAGCAATAATATATCAGTTTTTCATTTTATTTTTTCTTTTTTACACATATGTCCACAAATCTTGATTTTCCACGGATTTGTATGAAATTGCGTTTGATATTACGGAATGCTACGCAAAAATGAGACGCAAAACGTCTTTTAAGTCTACGAAAATAGAAATACGACTTCAGTCTTGAGCTTACGCGCGATCAGTCATGCTGCTGTTAATATAAGACCAAGGATCTGTATTTAATAGCACCTACTTAGGTTAATAGTTGTAAATTCTCGGTTGCTACTTAACAGCGTTAGAAATTAATGAAGCGCACTTTAGATAACTATAATATTCATCTGACCAGTACCCGAGTTTAAGGGGATTTATCTAAATAAAACGCTTAAGAGCGACGATTATTATAAATTAAGTTCAACGTTTTATAAATATTCTTACGTAGTACACAAACTAAAACGAAAAAAGAGACGATAGAAAATTAATTTGGTCAAGTATGCGAGATTAATATTTTCCGGTTAAATAGACGTGCCTTCGAAAAATCAGGTAGCAATTACAGTAAAAAAGGTTGCCTCCGATGACCGAAAGAATGTAGTAATGAAAAACCGCTCGGGATATTTGTTCAAAAGCGAATTGATATTAATAAAACCAATTAAATTAAACGTATCACGTGAAGAATTCGAGATTACCTCCTTATGATAAATGATAATTGTTCGGAACAATTTTCTCGGTATATACTGATGCGGTACGCCTAAAAGGACCACCGCTATAGTTGACAAATTATAAAAATTCAACTGTACAACGTGTGTATCCACTAACCGGCACTTGAATTCCACGGACTGAGTTCCACAGACTTTGACAAATCATTCGACATAAATCCCATTTGTGGGTTCCCGCTCTGAAAGTGCCGTGCAAATTATTTTTAGGTAAACCGAACATAACGGAGGCATATTTTATTCGTGAGAGCTGATAAAAGTAAAACAAAAGGCGAAACGTGGAGTAATATGCGTGAATGTGAGGTTGAAGTGGTGAAAAATGAGAAAAAGCTGTATTATCGGAACTGTTGGAATATTTTTCATACTTACATATATGGTATAAAATGTGCGGATGCGTATACAGTACTGCATATCATTGTGAAATAAAATGTAGCTACCTAATTTTGCTGTATAAGGAGATAATTTAAATGATTTAACATTATCTTAATTGAGGTTTGTGTAAGGTGTCGACATGTGGCAAATATTATAACATGGTGCAGAAATGGAAACATGTCACTACTATCAATAATAAGAAGTTGGAAATCATACAATGACCAAGTTGGAGAAACTAGACAGCATACAGTTTATATGGTGCAGTGCAAAACGTGTCGAAGGAGAGTCAGAGTAAGAGGATAGTAGGCTAAGAAAAGGTTTACATGTAACAGAATGTTTTCTTGCAAGAATTGAATTACGGTATGGCATTCACATGCTTCTTGATATGGGAAAGATGCCCTCAACTAAGGAAGGCTCGTCAAAACAATAGAAGATCGACTTTGGAAAAATTGATGATAATAATGAATTCAGCTGCTAATTGCTGCATTACTATAACACTGTTATTTTTATTAATCTGGTCTGCTTCCAGATGAGTTATTCAATGGATCAAAACTTGCATTGTTAACATAAACTGCTTTGTTCAAAACGTATCAAGTTGTTGTGAAACAAGAGGATTTGGATACAATTACTTACGTACCAATGTCATTAGGACTGATTTTAAAGAGATATGTAATACATTCAATTTAACAAGCTTTTTTGCTTTAGGTTTTAAATGGGTTTCAAAGATCAAAGTTTCGGACTAAGTTTTCGAAAACTATGTTCTCTTTAGCAATAATTTGATGCATTTTTTATCTTAACAAAACGACATTAATCAGACAACGTTTAGTGTTCGTAGAAGCCATTAAAAAAAGTGTTTGTAATCCATGTAAATTTGTGTATGTTTTTCTAAGGATATATTTATGATGTGTGTACAACTTTCGACTTGTTTAAGGACAAATAAGATTCAATGTAGTAAGTATATAGATTAATGTCTGAAGATGACATGAAAAAAGCTCTAGAAGAATATGCAAGTGGAAAAATTAAGTTCAATAAATGTTGCTTAAGAATGTTATATTTATTCCTAAACCTTCATTTAAAAGACACGTAGACGGTAAAGTGAAAAGGTGTGAATTGGAAAAAAAAGAATAATTAATGGTCCATTACCTGCTATTTCTTTTCCATTTGAAAAGAATCTAGTAAAAAAATATTTTGTTATTTGAAGAGTGTCTTTCGGACTTACCATAACAGATGTTAGGAAACTTGCCTATGATCTAATGGAGGCTAATTTACATGTCTTAAAAAATCCTTTCTCTTGGAATAAAAATAAATTGGTTGGTAAGAACTGGTACTAACGTTTTATGTCCAGACATCGAGAATTGTCTTTGTGGTAACCGGAAAATACATCGATAGCTCGTTGTAAGGGTTTCAGTAGAGAAAATGTGTACGAATTTTTTGATTTATTGGAAAAGGTTGTTAATCAACACAAAATAGAAGCTCGACATATTTATAACGTTGACGAATCTGGCTCTCCTCCGCTGTACAAAAAAAATCCCCAAAAGTTATAGCTTCGCGTGGAAAACATCAAATTGGATTCAAAGCAAGTGGAGAAAGAGCATAAACACAACAATCGTGTGCTGTTGCAATGCAACTGGAAACTTTGTTCCTCCCATGACCATCTTCAAAAGAACTTGGTTGCATCCAGCTTTAAAAAATGGCGCTTTCCCAAATAGTTTGATAGAACTGCTTCTGAAATGGCTTAAACATTTTACTCAATTTGTGACATCCACAAAAAATCAAAAAGTATTGCTTCTTCTAGATGACTATACCCCACATTCAAAAAATCTTGCAGCCATTAATTTAGCAAGGTATATATGTATAATGTATGTATGTATAATGTCCTAATGCTCTAACTTCCAGGACATACTACACATAGGTTACAGCCCTTAGACGTGGGAGTTTTTAAATCAATGGAGTCCAGTTACAGCCAAGTTATGACAAAGTGGCTTCGTTCTAATCCTGGAGAAAAGGTGACCCAATTTAAAGTTACCCAGCTGTTAACTGAGGCATATATCCAGGCTGCAACAACACACAATGTAATGAGTGGGTTTTCGGGCTGCTGGTGTATGGCCAATTGATAGAAATGTTTTTAAGGATTCAGACTTTGTTGCAAGTGAGAATTTACAAGGAGAAATGGACGTGGACGATGTTGCAAACTCTGAGGATACCAAAGATCAAACTGTAGTAAACACTCCAAAAAAAGCTGATAATGTGCATGATATTCCCACCAATGAAGTACAAACAAGTGTACTTATTAATAATCAAAATAATAACCAACTAAATAGTACGAGTAGAACCAGAAAGAGAGAAGGTAGCTTTTGTCACCCTAGACATAGTGAGCCCCCTTCCTAAACCAGCAAAAAAACATATTAAACGTCTTACGAAAAGACCACAGAAGGCTGCTATAATAACATCTAGCCCACACAAGCAACAACTAGAAGAGAAAATTAACAGAAAAGAAAACAAAGAAAATAAAATAAAAAGTAATATTAAAAAGTAGCAAAATACAAAGGAGAAGTTGGTAAAGACAAATATTTGTGGTAAAGAGAATTTAAACAACAGTGATGGAAGAGCTGAATTGCTAAAATCTAAGAGAGCAAAATCGTCAGACAAAAAGATTATCCTTGAAGTGAATGAAAATGACTGGTACTGCTTTTTATGTTGTAAATCATAAAACGCCATCTGTCAAACAAAACAAAACTATAAATCACTACAGAACATCATGTTTGAAGAAAATAAACTAAATGTACTAAGTGGTACGATTTTGGCGACCTTACCCTATTAATTTAATGAGGAAATGTTGAATAAGAAGGCAAAACGTTCATGAAATAAAACGGATATGTAGAACAAACTTTTTCAGTCCCGGAGCCAAGAGTTTTGCTTGAAGCTATAAGAATCTTGTACCATTTATCAAGTACGTACATGTACTCTTTCTTGCAGTAGTCTTTCGCTGTCAGATGTTTAACTTAATGTTAGTAGAACCTTTCACAATTGAGTTCAAAATTGAGAGCAAACGTGATTTTAAATGATGTCTGATCGTGGCTGCCCAAAACCATGTTTATCAGAACCTGTACTGCCACAGTAAGGGCTGTTGATTTCGACTCCCTTGAAAATGAACTGCAATTTATTCATAATTGTTCCCAATCGATTTCTGAGTTTCATTTGGAATGAATAAACTCGGATATTGAAGCAAATTCCATAAAGTAGGGGAAGCATTTCACTAGCACTTTGCTTTCACATATTGGAATGTGAGCCTTGACATTTCAGCTTATTTCTATTCACAAGTATTGATGGGTGGTGGTAAAAAATTGGACAAGGGATTTTAAATTTGGCGCGGAGACCCGTGAAAAACGTGTGGGCACTAGACGGCCAAAAACTGTTGTTGCTAAAGAAAACATTGATCTGGTCCATGATATGGTCTTGAAAGATAGACGAATCGCTGTGAAATTCATAGGCTGAGACGTGTGATTTTTAATAGGTAGTGTAGAAACCATTTTACATAAAGAATTATATCTGAAGAAGGTGGTTGTACGATGGATACCAAAAATGTTGACGCCAGAACAAAAGCACGAATTTGGCCATAATTATCGAGATCCTGAACACTTCCTAACAAGATTTGGTACTGTGGATGAAACCTGGGTTTACCATTTATCTGAAACAAAAATTGAGGCATAAGGGTTCACCACCTCCTCGAAAGTTTCGTGGAACAGCATTTGCGGGGAAGATGATGGTCATAATTTTTTAGGATGCCGAAGGAATTATCCTTATAGACTTTTTACCACATGGTCAGACTATAATTGGGCAATATTATGCTGCTTTAATTTCAAAACGTGATTCTATTAAACAAAAAAGGAGAGAAAAACTCCATGGTGTGCTGTTTCATCAGGACAAAGCTTCCGCCCACAGGAGCAGGACAATTTTGTCTGGGATGTTTTTTATGCCTTAATACAAGAAAGCAGCGACTCCCAAAGCCCATCATGCTCTCATATGTATACTGAAAATTACCAGAATCGGAAAAACGTTCTTTACGTGGAGATATTTAAAGATATTAAAGATAACACTTGTAGTAGATGTACTTTATCCCAGCCATATAGCCATATCACTTGAAAATAAGTAATTAAAGGAATTTCAATGTGTTCAATATCCCAAAAGTAATTTTTAGGAAGTTAAACATCTTGAATGTAAACTTACATAAAAGTTAACAAAGTGCTCCATTATAGAGAGACAGGTAATAAACAACTGGTTTATTTTAATTTTAATAAGATTCTACACAGTGTGTCCATACCTACTCCATTCAATGACATTATTACTGTTTAAAAAACCCGGTGGTTTTGTTGAACAGGTGCTACGTGGAACAGCCCAGAGAGGCACATATTTTAAGTTAATTAGTATGGCTTGTTACCGTATACGCATTGCTCGAATCTTTCGAAAGATTTAACGATAAACAATTTTAATTTGTTTACAGAACATTTGCTTTACATAATCCATTCAGATGTTTATCGTAATTAAAGAGGTAAAGCTACTATATTAGAAGTTTCCATATTGTTTCAACGCAAGAAGATGTATTAGTTTTGATGTTTGATTTTAAATGTAGGTATGTAGATTTAGTTCTAACATTCTAAATTGCTTTTGCCATCGATAATAGATTTGAGTACAATTCAGTGAATCAGTAAACAAAATTTATGGAACAAAAAAGGTTACTTGCGTCTAATAGATTCAAGTTTAAACTTCCCTCGAGCATGACATCCTAATTTCGAAATAAATAAATAAACACATTTATTTTTATAATCTTATTTAACCAGTACCTAATCTTACGTACTACTTATATACGAGATGGCTAAGCACGGGATTCAAACGGAGATAAACAACGTTGCCCTATTAATTTATGTCCAATAAAATCTATAGACGGCATATAAAATTAGGTGCGAAGGAAAGCACTAAAAATTACAGTCAACACCGTCGAATTGGTCCAAAAAATATTGAAATTTATGTGGCGCTTCCAGATAAAATCATCCACCGGAGGCCGAATCACTATCGCCGGTCTTTATCAAATTCATTCCAATAAAAACAACGGCCCGGACAAATATTTTTATTTGTGTTTGTCCACTCGATCTGGTCGTATCTCCGTATCGAGCGTGTGAAGTAGAAATCAAGGTAGGATTTACACTATTGTTCACAAGTTTGATACTACTATGAAATAATGATATTATTTGGAATTAATTTTATCGATACCGAAGCTTACGATGTTAATTAAATTGATTATTTAATAATAATAAGAATTATGTTTAATTGATGAAGCAAAACCAATGAAGTAATATAAAACATACTTTACAAATCTTAATTTTGAAAACGGGTGACATATTATGTGGCTATGAAACGCAGGCAAGTTTTGGTTGGATTTGAGAATCGTTAATTATTCACTCATTACAGTACAGGTTACCAATTCAGAACTGTTTCTTTAGTTAAAACAATGATTAAATGATGCTAAGATAAAATGAAGATATAACTTAACAAAACCAGATACCAAGCTACTATGACAAAGATTTGAAAAATAAAAGCTAAACAATTTAAAGTAAGATTGAGGGAAAGGGTATAAAACTCTTCATAATATTTATAATTGATTGACTGACTCTTATAGAATAGATAACAATAAATCAAATGGTTTAATGGTCTTACAACTTTGATGGAAATAGTGTGACCCAAAAGTATGCATAAAGCTCTTAATAGAGATTGCATTACTTTTGTATGTATTATGAACAAACAACTTAACAATGTAAGTTCTGGTTAACAATAAAGGTCAAAATGCCCTTCTTCTATTTCACAGACAACCATTCGGTAACATATTTAAGATCCTCAAGGTCATTTACAGACATAGGGTACATTAAAATTGAAAATATTCCCAAAGAAACAAATCAAGGACATCAAAATTAGGCGACCTTTCAAGTCACAATAGATGTCTGTTCCAGTCTATGTCCAAAAGTTCTGTGTCAAAACTCTTTTTCAGCAATCTTAAAAAGTCTCAGCACCGTTGTGCTGGAACGATACCTAAAGCTTACCTACCCAACGGATGTCAATTTTTTTTTTGTAATACAAGCGAAGATAGTTGTTGCTCAAAATGCCTATTCAGATGACAAACGTAACATGTTTGGATTTCATAATAGTAGATAAATTTATAAAGCTTTGCTTTGTGTAAATTCAGCCTTGTTGGTAAAAAGAAAATTTGCGACAATGTTGGAGTCCTCAGTATCATTGCTTGAAAACCAGCAGAAAAAAAGGCACAAATGATCTATCCATTTAACATAACTTGTTCAACTATTCATTCTTTATCCATACACACCATGGTTGATTTCAATTCTTTCTCTTGCACATATCCATGACCTCATAAAGTCAATGTGAAGAACACATTTTTATTCCAACTGAAATTTTCTGCACGTTATAAATCCATGTTCATTAAGACTTTTCTGCAGATCTTTAATCAAAATATTTTTATCCTTAAAAGTTTGTGTAAAATATTTTAAAACCTTGTTTAAAGTTACGCTGCAAAGGGACTGAATAGAGTCTGGATGAAGTGCAAAGTAGTGTGGAGTTTTCTTCTAGTGGCTTTAATCACTGTCGTGTTATGACTGTTTATGCAGTCTTTAGAATTTAATTTGCGGATTATACTTTGTAGTCAGATGATAAATGTGGCGGCCATTAACAGTGTTTAAAATCCTTTCATAAAGATTTTGGTGAAGGCGATTGCCAACGATAATTCGGATTTCTGAAGTAGTGAGAATATGAAACGTGAAACATGAAGTTACAAGTGCAGTACAGCAGGAGAAAAAAGTATCCTGCCAGTGCATGTAAGAAAGACGCCCGTCACTCAAAATGCACGGCTACTTTATTGATTTAGTACACCTACATGGACTGTCTGTGGCACAGACATTGTTTGTATGCACTCTAGGACAATAAAGTTCCCGTAGGGTTTGAGTAAGAAGCCTCCTTCTTTCGCTCACTATCCGGATAATTTTTTTCTCCTGCTCTACAACCAATGGTAAACCCAACAGATAGCTTAGCAGATGTAGTCTATACAAAAAATAGCATTGGGCGCACATTTAACTGGTTGGTTAACATAATAAGGTGCCTTAACAATCTTTGACTGTGCGTCTGTTCTGAAATCTCGGCAGAATATCAATGTTGGTTTGGCTGACGGTTCAGAAATCCAGTCGATGTGCTTGAACGCTTGAGTTAGCTTGCTTCCATTTTGTGTGTATACAAATCGTCTGGTGCATCTGAACATACTTGACTTCTATAAATTGTGAAAGTTGATCACCGATAGGTAACTGTTTCTATGAATAGAAAAAGTCATGTGGATGGATTTTCATCCGCTAGCCTTAATACGCTCTTTCTGGCCAGTCTTGTTCTTTGTGCAGGGTTTATAGATGCCTTGAGGTCAACGTTAGGTCAGTGTGGGATGCCACATTGCTATGGTACCTGCATATTTTGGTGCAATAGTATTTCTTATTGTTGACAGCTCAGATGTCTACAAGGGATATAATATTGGTTGGACTGTTCTTCGAGGAACACCAGAATGTATATTAGTCATGCATTCAATATTCTATTTTATTGGAAAGTGTCTATCTTTTAAACGCGTTTTAAGGAGATGATAGTGTTGATTTTATTTGATTTGGAAGCCATTTGAGAAAATTGATGTGATGAAAATGAATTCTCTTACAAAATTGTAATCTATGAAGAATATTGTTGTAGATAAAACTGTCATTTTTAATTTTTTCATTATATTAAAACTTCGATGATAGTTATGGTAGATTTGTCGACCTTCATTGATCAAATATATTCGCCTCATACTTCGCTTTTGCGCTGTCGAAACTAAACGTATGGACGGTAGTGTAAATAAAACAACTGCAGGTGTAACAGGAGCGGCGAATAATCCAATTATGTCCGGCCAATTATCGCCGGCTATAATCTCCGAAATTTTTCCCTCGATTATCGAATTTAACCACGGACTTTTAAAACAAATCACGGATAAACCGGTGCGGTACACAGTTACACACTGGAACGCTCTAGTTTTATACATTCTCTCGCTAGGGAGAATCTGAGTTAGTACTTTATCTCCGGGAATAAATTCAAAAGTTCTTCCCATTACCGTTGACAATTCGATAATTATTCGATATCGATTAATTATTTATGGCATCAATAAAAATCCTCGGAGTTTTAGAAGTATTTAAGTCCGTGTGACTTAACTCCGATAACTTCACGCCTCTGCTTGTCCGCTGGAACCAAATTAAAACTACTTTATGGATTCCATTAAGTTGGACGTACTATACAACGAGTGACGCAATGGATCCTGGAGAACGAATAGCGTTATCGGTATAGAGCGCTAAGCTCTAGTTAAATGGCAGACCAACACCGATATTCCAATTTAATTAAAGCTGATTATCGTCGATTGAGTTTTATAAAATTCATAGGAGACCTAGAGAGTAATATTGATAAATTCAAAAAGGCATTGGGGTCTGAGAGTTGGGACTGTATATTGAGTGAAAATGATGTAGATGATTGTTTTCTTTGTTTTTACCGTGTTTTCTTTTATCACTTTGACATGGCCTTTCCATTGTGCCATGTATTGTTGCTCCAAACATCAACCTCAAATTTTGTTTCATTCTAGAATTTTTTTACCGTTTCAGGCAGCTTTTTTTCTCCTTGATAAATTTATTTTATCAATTATTTATTATTTTGCCTTGATAAATGTTTATCAAATATTTAGACTTACATCGGTTGCCAGCCACAATTTGATGCCAAATTTGTCAGGGTTGTTGGCCATATATTGCGCAAAGCGGCATCGTGCTCTAGTGGGAAATAATTGCTCATCGATTGCTATATTTTCCCTTTATTTGTAACATAAAATACAATTTTTAATAAACGGATTCCAAATTTCCGGACGCAAGAGCAAATTTTGTCTGTGTCAAACGTACAAGCCCTTATAATCTCTAAAATTTATTTCGTGACATTGTATTCTGAAAAAATGTGGTCCCTATTAAATTGAGCACAGTTTTTTTACCGATTTTTTTTTAGCTTCGTAAGCGTCTCTAGCATATAATGCTAAATAAAAGCTGCTTCTTCTGGTCAGCGTAAACAAAGGTGATGTCGTTTCAACCGAATCGCTGCCTCCGATTTTTGAGATTCTGGCACATCTATCACAAAATCTGAGTTTCATCGGTGTTATTATTATTGAATGGTAATTCATAATCCTAGTCATCCTCTGGTAAATGACACTCCTCCAATACCTCGTAGACAGACCACCGATAATGATGACCGCTCCGGTGCTTCTAGTGTTAACCTCCTCTATTGTCCATATTTGGCCAACAGTGATTTCCATGACTCAGCTGCAACGTGGATTCCATTTTCCGGACGGTGAGACACTGATGAATGAGTGGTTTTCAGCCCAAGAGAAAACGTTTTTTTCTGAGTGCGTTAAAGCTCTTATCATTATTATACTGAGTGTGTCAACGTCTTAAAGGACTAAATAAAGGATGTACCCCACCTCTCCAAGTCGTTTCATTTTTATGTCCGGGACAATAATATTTGAACTGCTCTCGTAATATCAAGAGAAAATATGCTACCAAATCCTCTTCAGAAATAGTGCGTTGAATGTTCATAATTGCTCCTTTCGTTGATTTTTTCTCAAACTTTCACTCAAAATTCAAGCAGAGGGCAATTTACAAAGCTCCTCGTAGGACATATCCTTTGGAGCAATAATATATCGTTTTTTCATTTTATTTTTCTTTTACACATATGTCCACAAATCTTGATTTTCCACGGATTTATGAAATTGCGTTTGATATTACGGAATGCTACGCAAAAATGACGCAAAACGTCTTTAAGTCTAATGAAAATAGAAATACGACTTCAGTCTTGAGCTTACGCGCGATCACAGTCATGCTGCTGTTAATATAAGACCAAGGATCTGTATTTAATAGCACCTACTTAGGTTAATAGTAAATTCTCGGTTGCTACTTAACAGCAAGTTAGAAATTAATGAAGCGCACTTCTTAGATAACTATAATATACATCTGACCGCACCCGAGTTTAAGGGGATTTGATAAATAAAACGCTTAAGAGCACGATTATTATAAATTAAGTTCAACGTTTTATAAATATTCTACGTAGTACACAAACTAAACGAAAAAAAGGCACGATAGAAAATTAATTTGGTCATGGCGTGAGATTAATATTTTGGTTAAATAGACATGCCTGAAAAATCAGGTACTACAGTAAAAAAGGTTGCCTCCGATGACCGAAAGAATGTGTAATGAAAACGCTCGGGATATTGTTCAAAGCGAATTCGATATTAATAAAGTTCAATTAAATTAAACGTATCACGTGAAGAATTCGAGATTACCTCCTTATGATAAATGATAATTCGTTCGGAACAATTTTCTGGTATATACTGATGCGGTACGCCTAAAAGGACCACCGCTATAGTTGACAAATTATAAAAAATTCAACTGTACAACGTGTGTATCCACTAACCGGCACTTGAATTCCACGGACTGAGTTCCACAGACTTTGACAAATCATTCGACATAAATCCCATTTGTGGGTTCCCGCTCTGAAAGTGCCGTGCAAATATTTTTAGGTAAACCGAAACATAACGGAGGCATATTTATTCGCAGGAGCTGATAAAAGTAAAACAAAAGGCTAAACGTGGAGTAATATGCGGAATGTGGAGGTTGAAGTGTGGTGAAAATGAGAAAGCTGTGCATTATCGGAACTGTTGGAATATTTTTCATACTTACATATATGTATAAAATGTGTGGATGCGTATACAGTACTGCATATCATTGTGAAATAAACACCAGCTACCTAATTTTGCTGTATATGAGATAATTTAAATGATTAACATTATCTTAATTGAGGTTTGTGTAAGGTGTCGACATGTGGCAAATATTATAACATGGTGCAGAAATGAAACATGTCACTACTATCAATAATAAGAAGTTGGAAATCACAGCAATGACCAGTTGAGAAACTAGACAGCATACAGTTTAGTATGGTGCAGTGCAAAACGTGTCGAAGGAGAGTCAGAGTAAGAGGATAGTAGGTTAAGAAAAGCGTTTACATGAAACAGAATGTTTTCTTGCAAGAATTGAATTCACGGTATGGCATTAACATGCTTCTTGATATGGGAAAGGTGATGCCCTCAACTATGAAGTTCGTCAAAACAATAGAAGATCGACTCTGGAAAATTGATGATAATAATGAATTCAGCTGCTAATTGCTGCATTACTATAACACTGTTATTTTTATTAATCTGGTCTGCTTCCAGATGTGAGTGTGATTCAATGGATCAAAACTTGTAATGTTAACCAAAACTGCTTTGTTCAAAACGTATCAAGTTGTTGTGAAACAAGAGGATTTGGATACAATTACTTACGTACCAATGTCATTAGGACTGATTTTAAAGACATATGTAATACATTCAATTTAACAAGCTTTTAAGCTTCAGGTTTTAAATGAGTTTCAAAGATCAAAGTTTCGACTAAGTTTTTGAAAAACTATGTCTTTTAGCAATAATTTGATGGCTTTATGCTAACAAAACGACATTAATCAGACAACGTTTAGTGTTCATTATTAAAAAGTGTTTATAATCCATGTAAATTTGTGTATGCTTTTCTTAAGGATATATTTGTGATATGTGTACACAACTTTCGACTTGTTTAAGGATCAAATAGGATTCAATGTGCAAGTATATAGATTAATGTCTGAAGATGACATGAAAAAAGCTCTAGAAGAATATGCAAGTGGAAAAAATTTAGTTCAATAAATGTTGCTTAAGAATGTTATATTTATTCCTAAACCTTCATTTAAAAGACACTGAGACGGTAAAGTGAAAAGGTGTGAATTGGAAAGAGCGGAACAGGCACACGCGGAGAATACCCAAACAAAATAACAACATTAAAAAAAAGAATAATTAATGGTCCATTACCTGCTATTTCTTTTCCATTTGAAAAGAATCTAGTAAAAATATTTTTGTTATTTGAAGAGTGTTCCTTCGGACTTACCATAACAGATGTTAGGAAACTGCCTATGATCTAATGGAGGCTAATTTATACGTCTTAAAAATCCTTTTCTTGAATAAAAATAAATTGGTTGGTAAGAACTGGTACTAACGTTTTATGTCCAGACATCGAGAATTGTCTTTGTGGTAACCGAAAAATACATCGATAGCCTGTTGTAAGGGTTTCAGTAGAGAAAAATGTACGAATTTTTTTTGATTTATTGGAAAAGGATGTTAATCAACACAAAATAGAAGTTCGACATATTTATAACGTTGACGAATCTGGCTCTCCTCCGCTGTACAAAAAATCTCTAAAAGTTATAGCTACGCTTCGCGTGGAAACATCAAATTGGATTCAAAGCAAGGGAGAAAGAGGCATAAACACAACATCAAAGCTGTTGCAATGCAACTGGAAACTTTATGTTCCTCCCATGACCATCTTCAAAAGAACTTGTTGCATCCAGCTTTAAAAATGGCGCTTTCCCCAAATAGTTTGATAGAACTGCTTCTGAAATGGCTTAAACATTTACTCAATTTAGACACCCACAAAAAATCAAAAAGCATTAGTTTTCCTTCTAGACTATACCCCACATTCAAAAATCTGCAGCCATTAATTTAGCAAGGCAAAATAATGTCCTAATGCCCAACTTATGGACATACTACATAGGTTACAGCGCTTAGACGTGGGAGTTTTTAAATCAATGGAGTCCAGTTACAGCCAAGTTATGACAAAGTGGCTTGCTCAATCCTGGAGAAAAGGTGACCCAATTTAAAAGTTACCCAGCTGTTAACTGAGGCATATATCCAGCTGCAACAACACACAATGTAATGAGTGGTTTTCGGGCTGCTGGTGTATGGCCAATTGATAGAAATGTTTTTAAGGATTCAGAGTTTGCTGCAAGTGAGAATTTAAGGAGAAATGGACGTGGACGATGTTGCAAACTCTGAGGATACCAAAGATCAAACTGTAGTAAACACCCACAAAAAAGCTGATAATGTGCATGATATTCCTACCCAATGAAGGGCCAAACAAGGTACTTTATTAATAATCAAAATAATAACCAACTAAATAGCAATGAGTAGAACCAGAAAGAGAGAAGGTGCTTTATCACCTAGACATAGTGAGCCCCTTCCTAAACCAGCAAAAAACATATTAAATCGTCTTACAAAAAGACCACAGAAGGTTGCTATAATAACATCTAGCCCTACACAAGCAACAACTAGAAGAGAAAATTAACAGAAAAGAAAACAAAGAAAATAAAATAAAAAGTAATATTAAAAAGTAGCAAAATACAAAGGAGAAGTTGGTAAAGACAAATATTTGTGGTAAAGAGAATTTAAACAACAGTGATGGAAGAGCTGAATTGCTAAAATCTAAGAGAGCAAAATCAAGTCAGACAAAAAGATTATCCTTGAAGTGAATGAAAATGACCGGTACTGCTTTTTATGTTGTGAATCATAAAACGCCATCTGTCAAACAAAACAAAACTATAAATCACTACAGAACATCATGTTTGAAGAAAATAAACTAATGTACTATGTACGATTTTATGACCTACCCTATTAATTTAATGAGGAAATGCTGAATAAGAAGGCAAAACGTTCATGAAATAAAACGGAATGTAGAACAAACTTGGGGGTCCAGGAGCCAAAAAGTTTTGATTGAAGCTATAAGAATCTTGTACCATTTATCAAGTACGTACATGTACATACCCTTTCGCAGTGCTTGGCTGTCGCGTTTAACTTAATGCTGTAGAACCTTTCACAATTGAGTTCAAAATTGAGAGCAAACGTGATTTTAAATGATGTCTGATCGTGGCTGCCCAAAACCATGTTTATTATTATAAAAAAAAAAAAATCAGAACCTGTACTGCCAGTAAGGGCTGTTGATTTGGATCTCCTTGAAAATGAACTGCACTTGACCTATAATTGTTCCCACCGATTTCTGAGTTTCATTTGGAATGAATAAACCTCGATATTGAAGCAAATTCCATAAAGGTAGGAAGATTTCTACCAGCACTTTGTTTTCACATATTGGAATGTGAGCCTGACATTTCAGCTTATTTCTATTCACAAGTATTGATGTGTGGTAAAAAATTGGACAAGGGATTTTAAATTCTGGCGCGAGACCCGTGAAAAACGTGTGGGCACCTTGGGGACGGCCAAAACTGTTGCTGCTAAAGAAAACATTGATCTGGTCTATGATATGGTTCTGAAAGATAGACTAGTCCGCTGAAATTCATAGGCTGAGACGTGATTTTTACAGGTAGGAAACCATTTTACATAAAGAATTATATCTGAAGAAGGTGGTTGTACGATGGATGCACAAAAATGTTGACGCCAGAACAAAAAGCGCGAATTTAGCCATACTATCGAGATCTTGGAACAAATAAGATTTGGTACTGTGGATGAAACCTGGGCTTACCATTATGATCCTGATACAAAGAAAAGGAGGCAAAAGGGTTCACCACCCTCGAAAGTTTCGTGAACAGCATTTATGGGGAAGATGATGGTCATAATGTTTTAGGATGCCGAAGGAATTATCTGTATAGACTTTTTACCACGTGGTCAGACTATAATTGGGCAATATGCTGTTTTAATTTCAAAACTGCAGATTCTATTAACAAAAAAGGGGAGAAAACTCCATGGTGTAATATGTTTCATCAGACAAAGCTCGCCCACAGGAGCAGGACAATTTTGGTCTGGGATCTTTTTACAACCTTAATACAAGAAAGCAGCGACCCCAAAGCCCATCATGCTCTCATATGTATACTGGAAATTACCAGAATCGGAAAAACCTCTTACGTGGAGATATTTAAAGATATTAAAGATAACACTTGTAGTAGATGTACTTCTTATCCCAGCCATATAGCCATATCACTTGAAAATAAGTAATTAAAGTAATTTCAATGTGTTCAATATCCCAAAAGTAATTTTTAGAAGATCTTGAATGTAAACTTACATAAAAGTTAACAAAGTGCTCCATTATAGAGGCAGGTTGGTGGTAATAACAACTGGTTTATTTTACCTACTAAGATTCTACACACAGTGTGTCCATCTACTCCATTCAATGACATTATTACTGTTTAAAAAACCCGGTGGTTTTGTTGAACAGGTGTTGCTGAACAGCCCAGAGAGGCACATATTTTGCTAATTAGTACGCTTGTTACCGTATACGCATTGCTCGAATCTTTCGAAAAGATTTAACGATAAACAATTTTAATTTGTTTACAGAACATTTGCTTTACATAATCCATTCAGATGTTTATCGTAATTAAAGAGGTAAAGCTACTATATTAGAAGTTTCATATTGTTTCAACGTAAGAAGATGCATTAGTTTTGATATAATTATTACTTTTGGTTACCCATGTTTGATTTGAAATGTAGATTTAGTTCTAACATTCTAAATTGCTTTTTGCCATCGATAATAGATTTGATACAATTCAGTGAATCAGTAAAAAAATTTATGGAACAAAAAAGGTTACTTGCGTCTAATAGATTCAAGTTTAAACTCGAGCATGACATCCTAATTTCGAAATAAATAAATAAACACATTTATTTTTATAATCTTATTTAACCAGTACCTAATCTTACGTACTACTTATATACGAGATGGCTACATGGGATTCAAAACGGAGATAAACAACGTTGCCCTATTAATTTATGTCCAATAAAATCTATAGACGGCATATAAAATTAGGTGCGAAGGAAAGCACTAAAAATTACAGTCAACACCGTCGAATTGGTCCAAAAAATATTGAAATTTATGTGGCGCTTTCCAGATAAAATCATCCACCGGAGGCCGAATCACTATCGCCGGTCTTTATCAAATTCATTCCAATAAAAACAACGGCCCGGACAAATATTTTTATTTGTGTTTGTCCACTCGATCTGGTCGTATCTCCGTATCGAGCGTGTGAAGTAGAAATCAAGGTAGGATTTACACTATTGTCCACAAGTTTGATACTACTATGAAATAATGTTATTATTTGGAATTAATTTTATCGATACCGAAGCTTACGATGTTAATTAAATTGATTATTTAATAATAATAAGAATTATGTTTAACTGATGAAGCAAAACCAATGAAGTAATATAAAACATACTTTACAAATCTTAATTTTGAAAACGGGTGACATATTATGTGGCTATGAAACGCAGGCAAGTTTTGGTGGATTTGAGAATCGTTAATTATTCACTCATTACAGTACAGGTTACCAATTCAGAACTGTTTCTTTAGTTAAAACAATGATTAAATGATTAAGATAAAATGAAGATATAACTTAACAAAACCAGATACCAAGCTACTATGACAAAGATTTGAAAAATAAAAGCTAAACAATTTAAAGTAAGATAGAGGGAAAGGGTATAAAATTCTTCATAATATTTATAATTGATTGACTGACTCTTATAGAATAGATAACAATAAATCAAATGGTTTAATGGTCTTACAACTTTGATGAAATAGTGTGACCTAAAAAAGTATGCATAAAGCTCTTAATAGAGATTGCATTACTTTTGTATGTATTATGAACAAACAACTTAACAATGTAAGTTATGGTTAACAATAAAGGTCAAAATGCCCTTCTTCTATTTCACAGACAACCATTCGGTAACATATTTAAGATCCTCAAGGTCATTTACAGACATAGGGTACATTAAAATTGAAAATATTCCCAAAGAAACAAATCAAGGACATCAAAATTAGGCGACCTTTCAAGTCACGATAGATGTCTGTTCCAGTCTATGTCCAAAAGTTCTGTGTCAAAACTCTTTTTCAGCAATCTTAAAAAAGTCTCAGCACCGTTGTGCTGGAACGATACCTAAAGCTTCCCTACCCAACGGATGTCCATTTTTTTTTGTAATACAAGCGAAGATAGTTGTTGCTCAAAATGCCTATTCAGATGACAAACGTAACATGTTTGGATTTCATAATAGTAGATAAATTTATAAAGCTTTGCTTTTTGTAAATTCAGCCTTGTTGGTAAAAAGAAAATTTGCGACAATGTTGGGGTCCTCAGTATCATTGCCTGAAAACCAGCAGAAAAAAAGGCACAAATGATCTATCCATTTAACATAACTTGTTCAACTATTCATTCTTTATCCATACACACCATGGTTGATTTCAATTCTTTCTCTTGCACATATCCATGACCTCATAAAGTCAATGTGAAGAACACATTTTTTATTCCAACTGAAATTTTCTGCAAGTTATAAATCTATGTTCATTAAGACTTTTCTGCAGATCTTTAATCAAAATATTTTATCCTCCAAAGTTTGTGTAAAATATTTTAAAACCTTGTATAAAGTTACGCTGCAAAGAGACTGAATATAGTCTGGATGAAGTGCAAAGTAGTGTGGAGTTTTCTTTTAGTGGCTTTAATCACTGTCGTGTTATGACTGTTTATGCAGTCTTTAGAATTTAATTTGCGGATTATACTTTGTAGTCAGATGATAAATGTGGCGTCCATTAACAGTGTTTAAAATCCTTTCATAAAGATTTTGGTGAAGGCGATTGCCAACCATAATTCGGATTTCTGAAGTAGTGAGAATATGAAACGTGAAACATGAAGTTACAAGTGTATACAGCAGGAGAAAAAAAATCCTGCCAGTGCATGTAAGAAAGACGCTCGTCACTCAAAATGCACGGCTACTTTATTGATTTAGTACACCTACATGGACTGTCTGTGGCACAGACATTATTTGTATGCACTCTAGACAATAAAGTTCCCGTAGGGTTTGAGTAAGGAGCCTCTTCTTTCGCTCACTATCCGGATAATTTTTTTCTCCTGCTCTACAACCAATGGTAAACCCAACAGATAGCTTAGCAGATGTAGTCTATACAAAAAATAGCATTGGGCGCACATTTAACTGGTTGGTTAACATAATAAGGTGCCTTAACAATCTTTGACTGTGCGTCTGTTCTGAAATCTCGGCAGAATATCAATGTTGGTTTGGCTGACGGTTCAGAAATCCAGTCGATGTGCTTGAACGCTTGAGTTAGCTTGCTTCCATTTTGTGTGTATACAAATCGTCTGGTGCATCTCAACATACTTGACTTCTATAATTTGTGAAAGTTAACTGATAGGTATCTGTTTCTATGAAAGAAAAAAGTCATGTGGGGGGATTTTCATCCGCTAGCCTTAATACGCTCTTTCTGGCCAGTCTTGTTCTTTGTGCAGGGTTTATAGATGCCTTGAGGTCAACGTTAGGTCAGTGTGGGATGCCACATTGCTATGGTACCTGCATATTTTGGTGCAATAGTATTTTTATTGTTGACAGCTCAGATGTCTACAAGGAATATAATATTCGAGGAACACCAGAATGTATATTAGTCATGCATTCAATATTCTATTTTATTGGAAAGTGTCTATCTTTTAAACGCGTTTTAAGGAGATGATAGTGTTGATTTTATTTGATTTGGAAGCCATTTGAGAAAATTGATGTGATGAAAATGAATTCTCTTACAAAATTGTAATCTATGAAGAATATTGTTGTAGATAAAACTGTCATTTTTAATTTTTTTTCATTATATTAAAACTTCGATGATACTTATGGTAGATTTGTCGACCTTCATTGATCAAATATATTCGCCTCATACTTCGCTTTTGCGCTGTCGAAACTAAACGTATGGACGGTAGTGTAAATAAAACAACTGCAGGTGTAACAGGAGCGGCGAATAATCCAATTATGTCCGGCCAATTATCGCCGGCTATAATCTCCGAAATTTTTCCCTCGATTATCGAATTTAACCACGGACTTTAAAACAAATCACGGATAAACCGGTGCGGTACACAGTTACACACTGGAACGCTCTAGTTTTATACATTCTCTCGCTAGGGAGAATCTGAGTTAGTACTTTATCTCCGGGAATAAATTCAAAAGTTCTTCCCATTACTGTTGACAATTCGATAATTATTCGATATCGATTAATTATTTATGGCATCAATAAAAATCCTCGGAGTTTAGAAGTATTTAAGTCCGTGTGACTTAACTCCGATAACTTCACGCCTCTGCTTGTCCGCTGGAACCAAATTAAAACTACTTTATGGATTCCATTAAGTTGGACGTACTATACAACGAGTGACGCAATGGATCCTGGAGAACGAATAGCGTTATCGGTATAGAGCGCGAAGCTCTAGTTAAATGGCAGACCAACACCGATATTCCAATTTAATTAAAGCTGATTATCGTCGATTGAGTTTTTATAAGATTCATAGGAGACCTAGAGAGTAATATTGATAAATTCAAAAGGCATTGGGGTCTGAGAGTTGGGACTGTATATTGAGTGAAAATGATGTAGATGATTGTTTTCTTTGTTTTTACCGTGTTTTCTTTTATCACTTTGACATGGCCTTTCCATTGAAAAGAGTATCTTGTCGGAGTCATAGTAAAAATTGGGTTTCACCCGAGATTTTGCGCGCGTCTGATAATTTAAAACTACTAAATAAATTGCATAAGAATGGTAGGTGCACAAGTGATGATTATAACACATTTAAAAAAAAACAGTACTCAAACTTAATTAAAGAAACTAAGGTGAAACATAATAACGAACTGATATTTACAGCTTCAAATAAGAATCGTTGCGTATGGAAGATTGTGAATGATACTGTTAACCCACGCAAACAGGAGCATGCCATACAGATACTTAAAGGCAATGTGTGTGTAGAGGATCCTGTTGAGCTAGTTGAAATGTTTAGCAATCATTTTCAATGTGTTAGTACATCCACTTGCAACAGTAATACATTTGTAAGTGATTCCAATAGGAATACTATGTACCTTTTTCCAACTGACGAAGCTGAAATATGCAATATTATACCGGAGGTATCAAGGAAGACATCTGCTGGTCTGGACGAGATACCCTGCTTTATTTTGGGTCACGTCGCACCATTTATTGTTTATTCCCTAACATATTTAATTAACCAATCGTTTTTACAAGGTCAGTTTCCGTCAATTCTTAAATCTGCAAAATTAATCCCAATTTACAAAAAGGGGGATAAAAAACCTATGTGTAACTATCGACCTATATCTATCTTGTCATGTTTTCCGAAAGTACTGGAGAAAGTCATGTATACTCGGTTATATAGTGTCAGTATGGTTACCTTAAAAATAAATCGATTAATGATGCATTGTTTGGTGCCATACAAAACATATACAATTTAATAGAAAATAAGTTTAAGGTAGGGTTTATGATGTTTGACTTGTCTAAAGCTTTTGATCTGGTTGACCATACTGTGCAATTGCGTAAATTATATGACAATGGTGTCCGTGGGACATAGTATGACTGGATAGCTTCATACTTGCATAAACGTAGCCAAACTGTAGTTATCAAACAGAATGGTATTGCAGCATATTCACAACCAAACTGTTAATATTGGTGTACCGCAGGGGTCGGTTTTGGGGCCACTGCTGCTTGTAGTTTACGTTAATGACCTGCAATACAGCTTTGAGAATTTGAAAGACATATGTCAATTCGCTGATGATACATCTGCTACTACTACTAGCGAACTATCAGTCGCTGGTCATGAATCCGCCTCACTAATTTCTGAGTGGACAGACTCAATTTCTTTGCAATTAAATAAATCCAAATCTAAGGTAATGGTTTTTGATCCACATAAACGGTCCGATCGTTCAGTTTTAATTCGTATTGATGGCGCTGCAATACCGGAATATGACTCTGGCAAGTTTCTCGGATTAACTTTGAACAAACATTTATCCTGGGAATGTCACATTGATATTATAAGTAAAACTCTCAACTCTTTAGCATACGCCGTGCGAATGTTACGGCAGAATGCCGATGTTCCAGTACTAATCACCTTTATCGGGCTTGTATTGAGTCTAGACTTCGATATGGCATAATTATGTGGGGAGGTTCCAGTCATACGAAAAGGTTGTTCATTCTCCAGAAGCGAGTTATGCGCATTATTTTTTCTTTAAAATCTCGAGATTCTTGTAAACAACACTTTATTGAGAATAAAATACTGACACTGCCGTCACTTTACATGTATGAATGTGTTATTTTTGCAAAACAAAATCAATCTCAATTTGTAAAAAACGCGGACTATAATAAGACGTATAACACTCGTAACGGGTGTTCTCTCAGCATACTTGCGCACAGCTCTCAGACATACGAAAAATCTCCATATTAATATTGCGTTAAGATTTATAATAAACTACCCGTTGAGATAAGAGAGACATTATCCAACAATAAATTTAAAACAGCCGTCAAGGAATATTTTGTTTGTGGTGGCTATTATTCTGTCAACGAATTTTTACAATGATGTGCATGTTTTATAGGTAAACAATAGATTTAATGTAAAACTGTACCTTGTTCCCCACTTTTAGCGAATTTATGTATTACTATATTTTATATTGTGAAGACTATTTGTATTATGTATTTGTATGAAATGACAAGGCTGATACGTGCCTTTGCACGTCAAAAGCTATAATAAAATTATTATTATTATTATTATTAGGAAGAATCAAATTTCGTAAAAAACGGGACTTCGGTCTGTATTGAAGCAATACAGTCAGGTGCTGCAATATCAGGTGCTCAATAATAATAATAATAATAATCGAGAGGAAGTACTTTTTTACGAAATTTGATTCTTCCTAACGTAGTACGGTCGAAGTACTTCCTCTCGATTATTATTATTATTATGATTATTATTGAGCACCTGATAAACAAAAACGAATGGAAGCTGCATTGTTCTTTCTCGGTCGATATAAGGAAGAAGGTGACTAAGTTTTGAATCAGATTGTTACTGGAGATGAAACATGGATTGGAAAGGAGATGGTTGCAGTGTAACAGTAGAAACTAACTATGAACGCTAGTTGCAAATCAAATTTTGTTTTAATGCAACGACGTATGCTTTAGTGTGAGTTGTACCTGCTCTAATGACACAGTTCCACTGACACCACATACCCTGGTAAGGGTCTATTAACCAATTAGAGAGGTTGGCGTCTATGAGAGTTTCGCAGGATCAGTCTCAATCTAATTCATATCTCCTTGGATTAATTAATGGCTACTGAATGCCATATAAAAGCATTCATATTGGAAGGGGGTTGATGATTTTCTATAGAAGATTCGGGCCTGTGACAAATTGCCAACATTGTATTTAAATATCTCTACGTTAAGTTGTTTTCTTAGACGTAATAGTAGGATCTATCGGTTTTTTGCTTTGTTATTCTCTCTGCTCTCCTCGCTATGCGTTTCTTGGTATTCGATCAAAACAAGCATTTAGATATCTCCCTATGTTGTCCTTGTCTTCTATTATTAATACACCAAAAATTCTCTTCAGCATTTCATTTGGACTGCTTAGACGAAACATTCCACAACCTTGAGAGCAACTGAGGAAACCTTTCTCTTAGTAAATGGCCGGGACATCTACTTCTTTTCTATAATTGTTCAAGATTCTTTTGATATTGGAAGCAATTGCTATAAAAAAGTTATTTCTCTTGACAAAAGAATTTGAAAAGCCTTCTCCATGGATGTTACTTCTGAAGATATGAATCGTTTTTTCCTGTTTTTCAAGGTTCTTCAGTTGACTCAACTTAATTGGATTTACCATCGATACAAAATGTATTTGACATATTTAATACTCAGCTAGTTTAAGATGAGTTAAGTCTATTCACCCATTTAACTTACTTTCTTCACATCTCACTTGACAATTCTACTACTTCGAAGGAAGCGGCTTCGCGATTGTCCAGTAAGTTGTAATGCCCGTACGTATGTACGATGATTGCCTTCAATAGTATATATACCCCTTGTTTTCCTTCCATGGTTTCTACGATGTTTTGGTTTTATTTCAAATCTCGACGACTACGTGTATATATAAAATTGTCAATTTGGTGGGTAATATACGGGCGCGATCTAGCAAATGGAACGATAAAATTGTTCGGAATTATTTTAATTGGTTTTAAATGTGTGTATAAATAACCTGGAGAGTTTTATTTTGGTATCCACAGACGTTCTTATGTACTTATATAGGCAGACGACAACAAATTAAGCTGTACAAGAGCGTGCATTCAAAAGTGTATTTTGTATAAATAGAGATATAAAAGATTACGATTATCGAAACTGTAAAAAATAACACGATAAGATGGTTTCATAACACTCACCGAAGGAGCTGAGAATGATTTTTAGTTTTGAAATGCTTTTATGGATCTTTAACTGTTGATGATGTTTAATCGTGAGCTGTGTTACGGAAAATTACGAAGAGTATAAAAAAGTACTAAATCTGTGCAACACAAATTGTTGCGAGATAAAGTTGTGTCCTTAGATATTGAAGTTGAGGCACATACTAGTGAAAACTACATTGAAATCAACCTTATATCTGACTGTTTTAAAACTAAGGCTTTCTGCTGCAAGTTATATGCAATAAATTATTTAGAAAAATTATGTGCAACAGATTTGTAACTCATTTATCTTAGTATAGTGGTTTTATGTTTTATCTTGGTGATATATCCGATCTATGAGACCTGAGAGCAAAATGTAGTGAATATAGCGAATTTTTTGGCAGGCTGAAGATTATACAGATCGTTACATCGCAAGTGCCGTCAAAATATTATATCGATAGTTGAACGGTATGTCTTAGTTAAGTCCATATGCCGCGCCGGCGCCGATACATATTGCAGAGAATACGTATGAATATTTGGATATTTGCAGTCTCCAGTTAGGCATTGTAGAAGGTAGTTGTCTCATATGTTCTAGCGCTTTGCGATATTTTATTACATTTTCATTTTATTATTCTTGTTGAAACAATATTCTTTTCATTTGCATTTTCTTATTATATCCTAATCTGTTAATTGTCTCATTCTTTAAGCATTTTTGCTAAACATATTCGTTTAGTTAGTGTTTTGTCGTCGTTTCTATTAGGTTTTCTGCAGAGTTTAGTGTAAGATACATACATAAGTATTTATTTAGTTTGTTAGTTTGGCATTTATATGTTATAAAAATAATGGATGTTTATAATTTAGTTCAAAGAAAACAAATTATTAAGTGGTATCATCAGGAAATACCCTTAAGGAAAATAATAGAGCGCTTTTATGAGAATTATCAACCACGACCCGCTCTAAAAACAATTCAGCGAATAATAAATAATTTTGAAAGATTGGGCTGTATTATGCCAAACAAGCACAAACGGAATAGGCAGCCATTTGTTCGCCAAGACGAAAGAAATCTTTTAATTTGTGCCAGTGTCGAACAGAACCCGAAAATATCTTCATTGGGTATTAGTGAGCAGCTGGATATTTCTAAAAGCACAGTATGCCGTGTTTTAAAGAAAAATAAATACCATGCCTACAGATTACAGAAAACAAATGAAATATTTCCCGAAGATGAAGAACAGAGAATGGAATTTTGCGAAAATATGATGCATATTTGCAATCAAAACGCAAATTTTATTGCAAATATATTATTTACGGATGAAAGTACTTTCCTGTTGTACGGAAGACATAATCCCGCTGTACCTCGACACTGAACAAGAGAAAACCCGCACCTAACATACAATGCTAGAACTCAGTATACCCAAAAATTAAACGTTTGGGCGGGATTACTTGGAGAGCATAAAATTGGACCATTTTTTATAGATGGCAATTTAACAGGCGAGAAGTATCTTAACTTGCTCCAGAATCGAATTATCCCACGCCTCCACGAATTGGCGCTCAACTTGGATAACATATGGTTTCAACAGGATGGGTGTTCCGCTCATAATAGTAGAGTTGTACGGGAATATCTTCATAATGTATTTCCAAACCGTGTTCTAAGTACCTGGGGAACTATTCGCTGGCCACCTAGATCACCAGATCTCTCCCCTAATGACGTTTTCTTATGGGGATACATGAAAACTAAGATCTATACATTTGAAAACGATAGACCAAACAATTTGGCAGAATTGCAACAAAAAATTATTAACACTTTTGATGACATTCCTCCAGCAATTTTACAGAATGCGCAACGAGGCTTCTACGATCGTTTAGCATATTGCTTTGAGGCGACCGAAAGACGTTTCGAGCATTTAATGCATTAGAAAAGTGGTCGCTTTTATGTTAACTTATAAAATAATAATTTATGACTAATAATAGATTCCTTCTGTTGTAACATATGCATATTTTTTTAACGTTTATTCCTGCAAATATGAGAATATTCATTTTTTATTTAGCTACTAATTACAGAATTTAAATTTCATTATTTTACTGTGAATTGTTGTGATAATACATAGTATTACTATTCTCCACATTGCTTTAATATTTGACATTTTTCATTCATCATAAACATCTTCTTACAATACATATTCTGTGCACAAGTTTGCTATTCTTGTTATAACTACATATTTAGTTTTTATGAGGATAAAAACAGCGGGCACATTGTGCACGTTAAAGAAAATTTTATCATATGAGTCTACCTACATTACGTATAATTCATACCACCGGCGCAGCTATGCACGTACATACATACTACAACGCTAAGACCTGCTCAACGAAGTAACACGTCAATCGGAGCGAGCGTTTGACGGCACTTGCGATGCAACGATCTGTATACCGAACGGATAATGGCACTATCTATAAACGCGAACAATACTCTGCTTATTTGTAGTTTCATTGGCTGATGGAAGGTCAACATTCTTATCAGTGAAGTAGCCAAAGATGTGTTGTTTCCTGCTGATTGACAAATGCTTCGAAATTGACGAGTAGTCCAAGAAAGCATAGAGCTCTAGTAGGAGAGGGATGGTGTTTATGTTGAAAGAAATATCTTCTGTTGGGAGGAAGAGGAGGGTGGGGACGATCCAAATTTTTAGATTGATCACTGAATCTCTTACGATAGAAGCTAATCAGTAAATATACTATTTCATCCACAAAACACCAAACACATTTTGACATCAAGTTTATTGACTTTAAAAGAGGAACTGTTTCTACTGCTGGATGAAGACAATTTTGGTTTGTATATAGTTCCAAGCGGTTGCAGATTGGGTAACAGTTTATTGATGTGTAATAAAGTCACTAAGGTCTCATCAGGCATTGATGAAGAAACAGAGGTATTTGATATATCTCCCATTTTCGGAGATACTTCACTTGAATGTTCTCAATGCACTTCCATTCCATTTCCACAAAATCCTATTCGATAAGGAGACTTTGTATAGTAGTCTCCCATATCGAGGATTTTAGAGAATCACTTTCTAGAGATGACAAAAGTTCCTTCCTTGTTTCTTTCCTTTATTCGAAACTTTTTCCCTTCAGCGATTTCGCACGCTTTTACTCTAAAGTTTTCGTTTCTGTCCACGTCCTCAGCGTGTCTGTTATAACAGAAATTTACTGTTGTAATTTTTTTTTCTATCTCTTTTGAAATTGTTTGTTTTGCGAAAATCTATCAGTTCTTGTAATGGAATAAAAGAGCCTCTTTCAGAATGTTTATCAATGAAAATTTGAGTTCTATTGTGATGTTCTTCATTTTTCTAGACCTTAGAAATGTTACCAGATCATACAATTGGTTCATTATTTTACGATTTATCGCTGTACTGGTGAGAAAGTCTTGTTCTATGAAAATATTGCCAGCAAGAGATGCATTTCAATTTTTCTAAATCCTGATATGATATGGTGATAAGACCACGGATTACCGGATACTCCGCTATGTGGTAGACGTTCAAGGGTGGTATATGGTGCATTAAAAGCCAGCTGCTAACAGTAACATTACGAAGTATCTTGAATGGAGGAAAGAAACCGAAACGTTGAGAGGATGGCATTCATTTGAGGGAAGGGGTGGTAACAATTGTTACACCATTTTCTTTTGCCAAATCTAATACTTCCACAGAGATATGGCTTTCATGGTTATTCATGATTAGTACCGAGAAATGTTGTTTTTGAAGTAGCATTATGTTTTATAAGTTACGACTGTAATGCAACAGGTTGTAACTAATGTCCCTCCGTCTCCACTCGTCCCATTATGGATTTGTCTTGAGTATTTCTGTGCAACCATTCTTTTTGGTTCGGGAATAGTTTGACGTCCTTATTTCATCCAAATTAAAAATTCTTCCAGGATTTCTGATCACATATTATGACATGTAGCGATATGAGTCAGTTGACAGTCTTATTGTAGCTTGAGATGATTTAAATTGTAACTTTAGATATCCAAATAAGTTAAAAGTAGCGAAACACCTACTATGACATTGCAATTTTGTTGGTAGTTAGGTCATGATTGTTGGTATTAGTTTTGACAGTGTCCACTAGAGGGAATGTGCCCAAAATTAGTTCGTCAGCCGAAGTGTTGTACAAGTTAGTTTTGTTACGTTTGTTATTACGAAAATAACATTGTCTTGATAATATTAATTTGTTTATTGAATCGTAGTAATTCTCAACTCATACTTTAAAATGGAATAGCAAATATTTTATATTGCAATTCGATACACACTATCCCGCTTATATTTTCCTTTTTAGTAATTCATGATACGTCGCTATAAATATCTACAATTTTCTAAAACGATAAGATCAAATCCAATTCATTTATTCATTACTTTCCATATTTCTCAAACCAAACGCACGTCAAAAATCTGATTCCCGTTCGTCGGCAAGCATAATTTATTAGCTCCGTAACAAATTTGGCAAGGTGAGGAGTGCGTCATGCTACACGCCGGCCGAAATAAGAAAGATCGCGATTTCTTCGCTGACGTATTAAAAACACGATTCACTTAATTTATTCGACAATTCATTGTCTGCTGATTCTGCGATCGGGAAAAAAATTCCATCCATGATGATTAATTATTCGATGTTACACGCAGAAGTTATTGATTAATTGCTTCAACGCTTTTCCGGCATTCCATATGTGACAAATGATTTTTCGTTTCGACACGAGCTTTCTTGATTTGAAATTGACAGTTCTTTCTATTCATTCAATTTTTTTACGATTTTCTTGTGTTAATGGGAACAAAATTGCGGTTTATCGCCACAATTAAATAAAAGAAATTATTATAGTTTGCGTGCAATTACAATATATGCCTATAATAACTATTCAGATCTATTTTATCTATAATTAAATATCTCTAGAGATAAACAAATAAATCCTTATTGCTTCCTATTGCATAATACATACTACTTGTAGCACAACGAATACTACTCAAGGCAATTTTGAATAACAATTGGTAGCTTTAAATAATCCCATATATTAATTTACATAAATTAAACATTAGCGGACCGTACATTTATTTAACAAAGCAATAATCCGCGAATATTTATTACTAACGCATGTATGACAGTAGGCGTACTAAATAACAGCTACCAACTAGTATAGTGAAGACAGATATAGTATTGCTTGCATACTTTGAGACTAAATTATTGTACAATTATTATTACATAAACTTTCACATAGTTGTTTTTGCCGTAGGTTTATTATTAGTTGTTCAATCCAATTCGCCTTAAGTGTTCATGTGTCATATATTAAATATTAATTGTATTTGTATGCATACGTATATACATACATACATACATACATATGTATGTTATAGAACCCATTAATGGAACGGATTTTCGGGTTAATTAATTAAGACATTTGATAAATTGTTCCATATTTTATCATTTAATTATAGGTGTGGATATAGGACATAAGAAAGTAGATCGAACACCTAAGTGTAAGTAGAAAGGATTGTAATAGATTTTGAGAATTCTTAGAAGGTAACGATATACAGAGGAAATGCTGTAGGTGTCCATTCTTCAAATATCTAATTGTAACAATTTATTGATATAATAAGCTGATTTCTCTAATTGCAACGTTTGCCCATGCATAATCAAATTGTCGCTATATACGCTCTTTGATTAATGATTCACGGATAAATCATATAGTTTTATTTGATACCCATTATAGTAATTTTTCCTCTACTGGCAACATTACAAATTCTTCAAATTTTATTTCTATGTATAACGCTAAAGGTAAACACTATCCGACCATGTATATTACACCTGTTACTGAAAACTGCACATATAATGTTATTTTAAACCTAAAAAATTCAAAATCTACAGGAACTGATGGTATTTGCTCGCATGTTTTGAAACTGTGCGCCCATTTGATTGCAACTCCCCTAACATTATTATTTAATAATTCAATAGATACATGCTCATTTCCCGAAGTCTTCATAACCGCTAGAGTGATGCCAATCTACAAATCTGGCGATAACTTATTGATTACGAATTACCGACCAATATCTCTTCTTTCAACGATTTCAAAGATTTTTGAAAAAATAATGGCGGAGAAGATTGTTGATTTTTGTTCAAGGAATGAGATTATAAATTCAGCACAACATGGATTTCAGACAAACAAATCAACTACAACTGCTATTACGAATTACACTGGCAGTTGGATAAACACAATAGATGTGTAGGTGTATTTATGGATTTAAGTAAAGCCTTTGCCTAGTAGATCATACGCTTTTACTAAAAAAATTAGAATCATATGGCTTGCGTGGTAATATACAGAAATGGATAAACTCTTATCTCTCGGGAAAGCAACTTGTTGCGGAAGTAAGTCCTGGGAGTCTTCTTCGATTTAACAAAGGCGTTTGATGTTCTGGATTATTCGTTGCTGCTTTCAAAGATTTGGGCTATTGGAATACGTGGAGTGGCTCATGATTTATTCAGGTCATATCTCAGTAATCGTACTTCGTTTGTTGCAGTTACTGGATATAAAAATAGTGTTTTGAACACGTATTATTCGTCAGTAATTAACATAGAATGCGGTGTGCCCCAGGGGTCGATTCTGGCTCCCACACTTTTTTTGATCTATGTGAACGATCTATCAATGACATTAAGTGAGGTGTGTTGTCGCAATATGCAGATGACACTAGCTGTATAGTTTCTGGTGAATCCGTTAAGAGAGCAACTGTATCTGCTGCTGGTGCTGTTGGTGCTATGACTTTGTGGTTGTGCGGTTGCGGAGGTCGAATCTGTTAAGTTTCTCGGCTTAACACTTGATAGTTGTCTGCGGTTTGAGGAACATTGCCTAGTATTGGATAAGAAGTTGAGCTCAGCGTTCTATGGTATGCGCAACCTACGTAAGTGCGTTAACATCCAGCAGCTTCGAATGTTTTATTTTAATTATGTTGAGTCTCGCTTGCGTTATGGTATTGCTTTTTGGGATCATCGCCTGCGGCGGCTAAGGTGTTTGTAACACAAAAAAAAAATTAGGTGTATGGCTGGTGCCTCGCCACGTGAATCATGTAGATCTCTATTTAAAGAATTAAAAGTGCTACCGCTGTGGTCCATTTACCTTTTCGAGATTTTGGTACTCTTTCAAAGAAATAAATTTTCCTTCCCGCGAAATTGCGACATCAATAAACACATGGCCACGAGGTTCGGTGATAGACTGACAGTGCCTTCTCATAGAACAACTCTATACGAGCGCAGCCCGCAGTATAGGGCAGTAAAATATTATAACATGTTACCGGTTGAGATTAGGCAAACCACCACCCTTTCTTGTTTTAAAACTCGTTAAGAGCTTGTTTGTTGGATAAGGTATTTTATCAGGAATCCGAGTTCGTGGCTACAAGATTGTGACTTCCTGTGGGTATTGTATTGCACTATAATATGTTCTTATGTGTTCTACTGTAATATATTATCTGATGACAATGTCGATGTTTTTTAAACTGACGACAATAAAACTATTATTGTTATTATTATTATTATTATTAAACGGTGTAAAATCAAGAAAGTACCCTGTCAACTGCGGTGTGGCTCAGGGCTCTGTGCTTGGTCCGCTTATGTTTCTCCTATTTGTAAATGATCTTCCCACTATAGTAACAGATGGAACAATCGCGATGTATGCGGATGATAATACTTACCTTTGTGGAGACCAGGATAATTTAAAAGTAGGAAGAGTTGCCCAAGACATGCTGGATATCTTTTCAATTTGGTTCCACCAAAATGAATTGATTTTAAATAAAGACAAGACGACAGTTTTTGTTAATTTCTGTGCTCAACCTTGGACAATGGATACGTCTTTATTACTTAAAGTGGAGAACAAGTCAATACAGCAAGTAACGACTACCAAATTTTTAGGACTCTATGTTGACTGTGGTTTGACATGGTACACCCACATTGATAATTTATGTAAAAGACTTGTTAGACTGTTTAGACTCCGATATTTGGTATAAAAAGAAGTCCTGTTGTGTTATTATTTTTCAACATTTGAATCACGAATTCGATACAGTCTAATTTTTTGGGGCAGTTCGCCAAACATGCAGCGGGCTTTTAAAATCCAAAAACTAGCAGTACATAACATATTAGGGCTAAGATCACCGGAATCCTGTCGACCTTGGTTCAAGGCCTTAAGTATACTACCATTACCGTGTCTCTATATTGCTGAGACATTATCTACAATTCATCAGAATATGCATATGCTGCCCAGAAACAATGCCTTTCATTCATACTACACTCGAGGCAGAGATGAACTTTTAATACCTACGCGAAATTTAGTACTAACGGAACGTAATCCCTTAGTAATTGGTATACAATTATTTAATAAATTGCCTCAGTATATTAAGGATATAAAAAGTCACAAACTTTTTAAGAAATCTATAAAAGATATGCTTATAACGCATTGTTTCTATAGTGTACAGGAATATTTAGATTGTGATGTACTTTAGAATTTGTAATGTACCTTAGTCATAGTTTTCTTTAATAGTAAGCATATATATGTCTGTTTCTTTGTTATTCGTGCATTACCTGTAGTAGTTGTGATGCTAATTGTCACTCATATTATATATTACTTTTAAGTTGCATTATGACTTAATCTATTCCTTTTTGTACTTTTCTTTGTACTTTTTTTTGTGGATCATTGGATTAAATATTATCTTTATATTAAACGTCAAGTACTTCTTTCAATTATTATTATTATTAATTGAGAGGATTATTATTATTATTATTTTTCAATAGCTACATATGTCCGAACTCTGAAGGTAAACCAAATTATCTTGGCATATCTCGACGTTACTCACCTGAAATGGACCTAATAATTTTGTAAAACAAAGTTTTTTCTCTGATTGATGCATTTAACGGTCCAAACTCATAAAATACCAAAATATATCTAACCGTGAAATCAACAAGCCAGTATTAAAATTCAAATAGGCGACGTTGCCGATACGATGGAGGATAAAATACACATTTTTGTATATGGGTAATATACGTTCAACGCTCAGCGCCACTTGCAGATGTGTGAGATGGCTGTATTAAAATATATGTTTTCACAGACCCGATCAATTAGGTCTATTTTTTAATGCTAATGACAAGGTTATTATTTATACAGCTTGTTATTTATGCTGGTTATTTTTTGTACAGCTTATTACTTTTGCATTATGCATGCTTATCATTTATACAGCTTGTTATTTATACTGGTTATTTTTTATACAGCTTATTATTTATGCAGGTTATTATTTTTACAATTTATTATTAATGGAGGTTAGTATTTACACAGGTTATTATTTATACAGCTTATTACTTATGCATTATGCATGCTTATCATTTATACAACTTGTTATTTGTACCTACTGGTTATTATTTACACTGCTTATTATTTATACAGGTTATTGTTTATACAGCTTGTTATTTATACTGGTTATTATTTACACTGCTTATTATTTATACAGCTTATTATTTATACAGGTTATTGTTTATACAGTTTGTTATTTATACTGGTTATTATTTACACTGCTTATTATTTATACAGCTTATTATTTATACAGGTTATTGTTTATACAGTTTGTTATTTATACTGGTTATTATTTATACAGGTCGAATTAACAGTGAAGGGTGATCGTCGGCTATTTGTTTATTACTATCGAATTTCTCAGATATGTATTGGGTAATAATAGCTAAGTGGTGGATTATATAGTCATAAAACCATGGTGATTGTGAAATGTTAAGGTTTGGACCTGAGCATGAATAATCTTGTACAAACAACATTCTTGTATTTTGGCTACGTTGTTAACAATAGTGATGATTGCCTTTCTTGTGAACAGAGGTAAGTCTAGAAAATTTTCAGATATCAGGGAAAGTACAAATCTTGAGCCATAAGTTGAATAAACAGATTAATTGGCTAGAAAAACACAGTCTTTAAACAGAGAGTTCTTCCGCGCTTGAAATATCTCGAGTTCAGATACAGATCTTGCATCAATGAATGAGCTACATGACAAGATAGGGATTTCTAAGGGCAATTTGAAGTTGAAATTGGGATATAAGTAGCTTGGAAATATTCTTGAAATAATTTCTCCAAATAATTTCTATTTCTTCAGAATTCTGTTTGACTTTGAGTAAGTACATTTTGGCTTTCCAGAAATGCTGTTAGACGCTGGTTTATAATTGCCCTCTATAATCGCTGGTTTCATGAGCAGATATGCATAATCTTCACTGTATTTGTGTAGACCATTTCATTAGCATCATCAAAATTATGTATCATGTTGCAGCACATCTTGAAGAAAATTTAATGGATATTTGAGTTTTATATGCAAAGGCAATGAGAGACAACGACAGTACAATGAAACTAAAACACGAAAAACTAGGAAATAGGACAGCTTTTTTTGAACACACGTTTACAAGAAGTTGTATTAAATTGGTGAGTAGTGGTACAAAAAGTAAAAGATAGAGACACAAGGTAGCACCTATTGAAAAAAAGCACCATTTCAATTATTCTGCTTTTTCTCCTTGTCCGGAAGTTAAATATATTTTAATTTGAATCTATCTTCAACTTCTACTAATTGAAAATCGCAAAAAATTTAATTTTCTTTGGAGTTACAAAAAAATTCTTTCAAATAACGTTAAAATTGAATACATTGAAGCCATTAAGACATTTCCGTTTAATTTCTTCAAATGATATCGCTGATAACGTTTGGCTTTAGTCTCTGGTCGTTCTTTAAATCTATTATATTCAATACGTATACTGTTTTCCAATAAAAGTAAAGCCTTTATTTTAGATATCCGTATCTCATAAAGCACTTACATTAAATTTAAAAATCCGCTTTGCGCGAGTCCCGCAATAATTTATTAGAATCGGCGATAAGCAAGCCGAACGTAGTAAACCTATCATTCCGAACACTTCATCCATAATTTACCGATAAAGGAGAAGGAGAGAGATTTCCATCGAGCGGAGGAACCGAATCCCGCAAGTTACGCTACCAAGATCCATCATTGTTCTTCGTAAGAAGCGAATCTGTCATCTGCATTTAGTCATCAAAGAAAGTACGCGGGGTCGATTTGCATTATCGTCGAACACGTATGAGGCTTAAGGGTAAGAACAAATGTGTAAGGGCTGATATGGTTGCATAAAAAGCAGGCAAATATCTTGTAAATGTACGTATATTAGGTAGTAGTCACGTCTACGTAAGTACACATACTATTAGGGTGCGGTTCGGTGTCATTTGTTCACGCAATGCCCGATAAAGAGGCGAAGCATTTCCAGCCGGTAAACTAGGAAATAAATCACGGTGTACAGCAGTTAAGACAAACACTGCTGCATTAAGCGGACGTACCCGGCGGTAATAAAGTGTTGGTTAAACCCGTTCTTCTGCACCGCAGTCTTCAGTTTACATTTGGTCCGCTTCATCCCGATGTAAGTTCAAATTTAGTTGCCTGAGTTTATTTGACATAACTACTTGTTCGTACCTCCTCTGTTCGACTATCTTTTATTTCTTTTTTGTCACCACATCCATCGTACGGTCCTTTGTCACAAGAGATACATTCTTCCAATCTGGTTTATTGATAGTTGTTGTGTTGTTGAAAGAAACATTGTGGAAAGAGACGATACAGACATATAGTTCGGCGATTTGGAATACAGAGGGTCCGGGCAAGAAGCTAAATTAAAATAGCATCCTAATTAAGTTGTTTGTCAAGTTTAGATCAGAGAGAAGTCCGAGACGAAATACATCTTGGAGGTAAACGTTTAATCAGAGGTGAAGGATAGAATTTATTCAGGAAAAAAAGGAAACAATTGTGAACGTTTTATATTGCAGTTTTCAAGGATTTCCTGCTTCAATTTTTTCAAAATAGTGAAATATCAAACGCTGGTGTTGGATTTCATATATTATAATACTTTCAGAATCAATAACTGTCAATCTAAAAGTATCGAATGTGCCAATGTGCCATTTTGCTTAAAAATATTTTGTGGCTAATTTCAATACTTTCAGAATTTGATTTATTCAAAGAAATGAATATTGTCTGTGATCAATCAAAGTAGACAATTAAAGTCTCTAATGAACCAAAAATATTATATTGATTTTTTTATGGCTAGGTTCAACAAACTCATGAAGTGTTTTATAAAATCAAAAATCGACGAAATCTTCAAAGGTTAGGTTATTTAATTTTAGGCGATGACACTAATATATCTAACTGTCTATCTTTAGACGAGCTATGGTGTTATAATTTTCAAGCAAATAGTTGACACGCCTTCAGTTCTCTTGAATTAAATTCCGAGAAGTACTACGAAACAACATCGACTTCAAATGTCCATAAATTAGATGTTCATAGAAATATTTTCCAGACAATTACTACAGCAAATTCAAACATCGATATACGCATTCATTACCATTTATCAAGTACAATTAATAAGTCAGTCGACAATTACGGTGACGAGGTGCGGTTTACTATTCCCCAATTATCCATTCTTGTACATTGGTGTAGGAATGCAGTAGCGGTCAACAGCTTGTATACCCACCTTGATTGCTGACGCCATATTTTCTAACAGACATATGATCCGCTATAGATCATGACAAAAATCTTCATTACAGCACCATTCACCTTGCTGATACATTCCGGTATGAATCGATTTGTCCGGACGGCTAACCTACCTGATCTTCGATCATTATTATTAATGAAACTAACGTCGCATTTAATAGACTTAGACGATCGACTTCCGTATATGTTCCTCGGTTAAATTAGTTAAACAAATCATCTTCTTGTAGGATTGTATGATTGAAGTAATTTGTTCAAATTAAATTAAATCAGAAGGGTATTTGAATTTGCGAGATTGTTTGAGGGTTTTCTGCAGAATTTAATGATATCTCATACTTTTATATTACAAGTATTTGTCATTCCATTTCTCATTGTGAGAATTTAATTTTTTCGCTTTTTACAAAACATTTTAATTACAAGGGAACACCGGTTGGTATCATCTTTTGATTGCAATAAAACCTAACAGACTGAGGGACTATTCGATAGAAAAATGATCTTTTCTATTAGCTGCAAAATTTAACTTCACAGCAACAGTCCTTTCCAAAGCTTAAGCAATTTATTTTTTTATTTATGAAAAATAGGTCGCTTGTACGTAGAAAATGGTTCTCATTCATTTTTAGGTCTCTTCTTGTTCTGGTTCTTGATCTAAATTCTGAAAATATTTTGGGTTGATTGATTCTAGAATATCATTTCTGAGCATTAATTATTAAAACCATTTAACGACATTTTAATGTCATCCTCTAATCTGTGATTTCTTTCTTGTGAATAAAGAGTTTTATGATTTATTTTACTTCTTAGATATCTTCGTTTCAACAATAGAATTTTTTGGCATGTTTTTTGCAACAATACTTTCTTCTTTTCGTCAGATGTTTTTACAATTTTCTTTGTAAGCTTTTGGAAAACTTTCGAATTCCTTTGAACTTACAAAATTTCTTTCGTTTTTGGAGAGATTTATTTGAATATGATGATGTAATTTTAAAGATAATTAACGTGGGTTATAGAATGTTCTGAGGGGTGGTGGGACTATAATATATAACTGTAGAGCAAGCAGTTTAGTGAGGATTAGTCTCAAAGGATCAATGAGTAGTTACATGGTTGGTTTCTTCTAGCATTGCTTTATCAGTCACCTAACTCTAATCAAAGAGAAAATCGTCATTATTAAACAAATGCCTATCAAGTGGTTATATTCCAGGTTTTTAAAAGCCAAACGTAATATATTCTAGTGCCCATCTTCTCTGATGTCCTATGTACAGGAGTCCATGTATGTCGTAAATTGATAGCGTTTACCTTGGATGTTGTTGCAGCATCCATCTGTCTGCTCCAGTATTGTAGAATATTTTAAAAGGCTTATAAACTGCAATGGCTCAATAACCCCAATCGATAGATGGCTCCTATGTTTCTCTACTAACAATAAGTTGGAGACTGCTTTGAGCTGTTACTGTGGTGTGTAAAATGTTTCATGGCTTCGATGAAAAGCTCGTTTGTCACTGGGAGCCGAAACTTAATGCTTTAATTTGTGTTAAAGGTTATGCGGCAGCATCGTCACATCCCCGAACTACATATTAAATTGGCGGTAAATTTAAATTGAAAGTTCAATAGATTTGTTGATGTTTTTAATTTTCCTGTAAAATATATCTTAATATGCTTAAACTTCGTGCGTTAAGCAATAGTCATGACATATTTTACATAATAAGATTCGTTACATAGATTATAATAAATAAAAATATTGATATAAACTACAAATTATGTAAAGAGTTTATTTTATTTAAGTCTGTACATAAATTAGAAGTAAATTAACTTGTATGACAATTGCTACATTTTTTTGTGAATAAAGTAGCGAAGTAACTATTAATCAAATCGGCAGCATCTGTTTAGCAAAATGATGTTCTTCAAAATTTTCAAACGTTGAGACATAACAAACCTAAAAGTGATAAACGCTGATTAAATTAACACCACATCACTTTTTGGACAAAATCGAGTAACTTTGAATCAAATGCAGCTCTGGAATGTTGTTCTTCAATGGCCGTTGAGCATAACAAAGACAAAAGTGCTGATTGATGAAACTAAAAACATGCTGAAAATATAGATATTACAGAATTGTTTTGGAATCATATTGACCAACAGCGCGATTACGGTTTCTCCCGACTACTAACGCATCACGTGACTGAGACAACCAATAAAAAATGAGACACACACAAAATAACTACTAATTTTAGGAAAAAAATTATGATTACGATGTAGCATGTTGTTACTGTTGTCCATCTTTTGTGCTAGTGCATTTGCAAATTTTTCAGCCTCTATTCTGAGGTCTGTGAACGGATGTGGTGCCAGTCTCATCAAAATTTAAAATCTTAGTTCCATCTCAAAGTTCAGGATGTTTTTAAACGAAGTAGTATGAGGTAGACTGCCACCTTCGGGAGTCGGCAAAATTAATTGTGAACACCTTTGCATGAAATTTAAGAATCAATTAGTTCCAACAAACTTATTCTTTTCCCAAGGTTTTGGATATGGATTTTGAATTGATTTTTGCCACATCATAAGCTAATTTCCTGCAATTCTTGATGTCAGGCTATAAAAATTTTTATATGATTGTAATATATAATCTGCTAGGTTTTTCACTTGATCGGCTTGGAACATTTTTCAGGTCGCATGATAAGTACTTCAGAGAAGTTCTGTTTGTTTGTTTCTCTTTTTCGGTTTCTGATCTTTTTTCCTGTACTTTATTTACTTTATCAAAGAAGTAGAGGGGCACAATGGACCATTTCATGGCGGAAACAGTAATTAACGTATCAACAACACATTGGCAGCAGCCGTATTCAACTACACAAGTAATAGTTGAAGTGTCTACCACCATAGCGTCAGTTTTTTATTAATCCAATGGCAATATAGAATTTGCTTTATTGCGCTCCATGTTTCATTCAACTTTTTAGGAAAATTGGTTGTGCCCTTTTTAAAACTTAAGATGTAAGATGGAGCTTCGTCTTTTTGTTAGATCTAGACACCAGGTCCTTTAATTTTTTTTTGTCATTCTATTGGGTGGCTCTTCTGGTCTGAGGTTGTGGTGGACATGTGGGGCTTCTATGGATGCCCAGGACAGTCCCAACTTATGTTAGAAAAAAAATTAAATTAAAAATCTGTTGTAGTTTTAGAGATCTTTATAAAAACTGAGAAATAGCATAGAGTTTTGTCTAAGATACTTCCATCAAATTCTGCTTCTTTGTTACGTTTTCGCACTTAAATATTTTTATTTTTAAATTGAGAAATAAAATCTAGAAGTTGATTAACGGTGCTTTAAATTTTTTACGAACATAATAAAAGAATCTTGTAAGTCCATTTATTCAAAGGCAATTTCCTCTGCGGTTGTACGTAAACGTAACTGCTTATTTATCGATTTTCCACGGGCGATTTGCATTTTCCACATGAAAAGCTTTCCCTTATCGCGCCCGAAGTATTCTTGTTAAATTGATTAAATAAAACTCCGTGAATATGTTTGTCGCATGCGTTGATACATTTTTATATTTAAATCAGTTAATTTCAATTGCTAATACGGCCGGGAAATCAGGTCACGCAAAATTGATTTGTGTATTGCGCACATGTACGATCTAATGGGAAAAATGCCTTCAGCGTCAAACATTACCACGCACAGCATGAAATTCTTATTCGTTTCCTTTCTTTCTTGCTTTCTTCAAACCGCGTTCATTGTAAGGGTGTGCGATATATTATAATTATTTATAAGGTAGGGTTGGATCAATTCGATTTGGTAGATTTTTTGAACAAGGGCTACTAATTTGCATTTGACTATTATGTTTTTTTTTTCGTTCTTTTACTTGATGACGATTTTGCAATTACTTGTCACTTTTACTGTACCATTCAGTAAACTTATTATATAGAGCTAAAGTGATTCCAAACCTGAAGTTTTTTTGTGTGAACATTTGAAAAGTTACGGTTTGTGTAGGCGTAAAATATAATAAGCTCCAAATATATAAAAATACCAAACAACTTAACCTAAATTTTATTCAGATATAGCACGTGACTAGCACACTTGTACAACACAGCCGACAATGTTCCTGTTAGCAAAATTCTCGCGAACATGTAACATTGAGCATAAATTTAGAGAATATAAGAGTTTTCAATATTTATGGCCGCAATTACATACCACCGTTCTTTGTAACAAAGAGTGATACAATATGCAAATGACAAGTTATGGTCTAACTGTTATATAATTACACCCCACTTACGTATGTGCCGGCGCGGTTCACCGCGACCAATAGCGACACCGAACCGCATTGTGATTGGTTACATACTAACGGATAATCACTGGGGTGCATACAATAAATCCACCTCGGGTTTCTAATTACACTTCACGAATGCAAAATCGCTTTCGTGTCGTATGTACGTGTTTCTTACCTTGCATCACGGTTTAAAATCCATATCTGTTATGTATAACGTTATGTAGTTGCTTATGAGAGCTAATCGAAGTGATATGCAGACTGGTAATGTACAGCAAATAATATGCTATTATTATTATTATGTTAGAAACGAAGATTGATTGCGAAGAAACACACAAGCAAGACTTTTTTCAACTGATTCCTTTGAATAAAAATAATGCGACTAACAGAAATAAATTGTTTTTAAAATCAACGTATTTGCAATACTAGCCAACTTGTTTAACAGAATATTTAATAAATGACCCATCTTTTTATTGCAATTGGAATTGTTTCCTGTTCGTCAAATGCGTCTACATCAATATCTTATTGGTGCACTTTGGCTTATTTTTTGTAGTTTTCTTTTCCCGGTATTGGGGGAGAATTTGACTAGAAAAGGTGAAACTCTTCCCAATACTTCTTGATGGTGTCAACAATCTGGTTACGTTTTGTGCAAACAATGCAAATATTGTTTGTTCCTGAGGGATTCGGATGAAATAGGTCTCTTGGATTAAATGAGCGAATTGTCAGTGCTATAGATTCGTTTCTAAATATTTGTGGATCCAATTAGACGAGAAGGTGGTAACGTGGTCCCCTGTTGATATATTGGGCCCTTGGTTTATTATAAAAACCGGTCGCGGCTTCTAAAATGTTTCTTGCGTATTAAATAGTACATGTTGATAGTTGCAATTAATTTCCCATAGCTGGCGCTAAATACTAGCTCAACTGTGAACAATTTGAACTCATGGGCATGTGCAATAATCAAACTTTTTAAGTTGTCGAACGTAAAGCTTATAACTGCGACAGATTCGTGTTTTTATTAAAAGTGACCCGTACTCTTGAAGGGATTGACTTCCATCTTCAGCATATCAAAGGTAGAGTAAAGATATTTTACCTATTTTCTTGTAAAATTGTTGGTTTGTTGTATATAACGATATTTTTGTGGCCCACTTTTGTTGTTTGCATTATGGCCCCGGGGCTACATTCCACGTAGGACTTTAAACTAGATGTTTTTACTTTCATAGTAGATACACATAGACATATTTACTAATAAATTGTTGGCTTTAGATGGCTCACAACAGCGTAATATCCCCTCCTTCGAAAAAGAAGAAAAGTTGGGATCCACAGAATATGAAACAAGCTATTGCGGCAGTAAGGAACAAAACTGTGAGTTATAAAGAGGCTGTTAAATTGTTTTCTGTGCCGAGAACAACCCTAAGAAGACTTGTAAAGGACTCTGAAGAATCAACAGATATAGTTGTCAATAAACCACTAGATAGAAAGCCAATTTTCTCACCGTACTTAGAACAGAAGTTAGTTGAATACATTTTGTAATGGACGCCAAATACTATGGGCTTACACGTATGGATGTTCGACGAATGGCCTACCAGCTTGCACTGCAAAATAACCTAGTCAACCAATTTAGAAACGAGGTTGCATGACGAGCTTGGTTAGACTATTTTCTAAGGAGACACAAGGAAAATATATCACTTAGAAAACCAATGGGTATATACATCATACGCTCGCGCCCAGGGTTTTAATTGTGAAGCAGTGAAAGAGTTCTATGATATTTTAGAAAAGAGATGAAACAGACTCATTTCCCTCGCAATCGCATATACAATGTACACGAGACTGGATTAACTATTGTTCAATCAAAAGCACCAATTGTTATCGCAAAAAAGGTAAACGACAGATAGAAGCTTTGACAGCAGAAGAACGAGGGTCGTTAATGACGTTAGTTTGTTGTATGAGTGCATCTGGGAACTTCGTTCCGGCTATGATGATATTCTCTCGAAAGAATTTTTCCGAAGTTTTGATGAAAGGTGCTCGTCCTGGTGTTATTGGAAAAGTCCACGTTTCTGGCTGGATACAGAGTAATTTATTCACAGAGTGGTTCAAACACTTCGTGGATAAAACAAATCCAACGAAAGATTCTCCAACACTGCTCATACTTGATGGGCACTATAGTCATACACGAAATTTAGAACTTTTAGAACTTGCTCCTGAAAACCATGTCATAATTCTTAGCTTGCTCCCTCACACGACACACAAACTATAACCTCTGGACAGGACATTTATGGGTGAGCTTAAGAGCCACTACAGTAACAGGAATATATCTGCTCAACTCCCAGATTTGTACAGATGCCGATTTCTTAGCAGAATTACAAGTTTCAGATGGTCAAACATCTTCATACAATACGGCTGATAATCAAGAATTAATTGTAGATAATACACGAGTAACAAATGTTTTACAGCCTTCAAATCTCAGAATTACTGAACAGACTACAGTGGAAACAAACAAGATTCAATCAGAACCATCAACATTAAGAAATGATTTTGTTTTGCTTGAAGCCATTCAGCCAGTACCTGGTCCTAAAAGAAAGACATCCAGTCGAGGCAGAAAGTCAGCATCAACGAAGGTATCTTCTTACAAAAATCAATTAGCGGAATCTTTAAAAGGTCAGAACTACGCAATCGTCGTTGTAGTCGAGGACGGGGTAGAGGTCGCGATCGGGCTACAAGTAAAAGTGATCAAAACCACCGTTGCCAGAAAGAGAGAACACCATCTACAAGTTCTGAAAACGATGAAGAAATAATTAGAAGTTGTTCCGAATCAAGTGACGAAGGTAGTTCTCCAGGCAGAATACCTCATAATTCAGATGCAACTTGCATGTTTTACGATGGAAGTTATTCTAATGACCGTAGAGGCGAAGAATGGATTCAGTGTCAAAGTTGTGATTTGTGGGCACATACTGAGTGCGGAGGTCCTGAAGGAGAATACTATATTTGTGATTTCTGTCGTTAATACAACTTCATGTTAACTATTTTTAGTATTTAAGAATTTAGTTTGGTTTTCAGAGAAGCGACGTTGCTTTTTGAATTAGTTTACTTTTAGAAACCTATATGTGTATTTATTATGCCCCTCTGGGTGCTATATTACCTTCACGTGATCTCATTATTTTATAATGGAGTATTGTTGAAAAATACATATTTTTCTCAAAATTGCTGGTTTTTCATTCAATTCAGAGCAAAATAATTAACGTTAATTAAATGGAGATTCTTGCTACCTATAGGTATTATTGAATTTCAATCGTTTTTATTACTTAAAAACAAATAGGGGGAGGTGGAGGAGGGAGGGGGGGAGGGCACATTTCCACCCTTTCCTCTACTTTCAGGTTTTCCTAGGTTCAGAGAATGCTTTTAGGAATCTTCCAGCCATTGAGTACCGTTGCACATATGGCAGTTTGGGACGTGGCGGAAGGGGGAGAGGAGGTTCACGCTTTATGCGGAAATGGCTGACAAAGCAGTAATGTTCTTGAACAAGGCTTTGCTTTTGTCTAACACGCCAGCTCATTTTGTAAATAGTAAATTAAGAGAATTATTCGCTAGATTTGGCATTCCGGATACTATAGTATCTGACGGAGAACCACCATTTTCTTCTAAAGAATTTAAACAATTTACAGAGAATAATGGAATATGTCACTTATTTTCGTTGGCTTCTCCTACTTCGAGCAATGGAGCAGCACAGAAGGGTGTTATAGTGGGCTCACGATTCGAAGACGTGCACGTCATTAATAGAATTTTCAGTCACCAACACAAAAACAATAAAATATCTATCGAAGGTTAAACTCTACATCCTGCGAATACAATTTTATGTTGGTGCGAATGTACAGTGTTGACACATACCGCCTTGTTATTTGTCGTGCGCTTGTTTGCTAACCTAACATGTAAAGAAGAAACAAATAGATTCTGCAACATTGTTTCGACGACAAAGATGACGTGCACGTCGTCGAACCATGGACGGAAAATATTGTGGTTGTTTAATTTTTTCACATTTCAGAACCATTCATTTCTAAGAATATTATTTTTAAGTGGGAGTTTTATTTTATGCTCAACGACCGTAACGATACCTGTAAAGATATTTAGGAGTTCTATGTAAGGGATATTAAATCTCCAACGCTCTAACATCTTGAGACCCTCATTTAATAATTTCTCTATTTTGAGCAGCTTTCTTGAGTGTTGCTCTTTAGACGACAAGCACCAATCACATGATAGAATAATGTCCAATGAATATTTTCGCGGAAAAGCTGTAATACGTTTACATATGAGATTTTTTATGATCGTACGATAAAATTGCAAGCCACCCTCAACAAGATAGCGCCATTTGTGCAGCCAATTTGTTTAACCTCTCTAATAACTCATACACTATAGTGCCTAATTTTTAAATGCAGTTTTTAATAATCCGAAGAAATCCAAATATAATTTTGAGAAAGAAACATTAATTTGTAATTGTTTTGTGGCAGCAGAAAGTATCTATTTCGTATAAAATATTGCGCAATGAAAGATATCCACCAATACCATTAATAGCTTAGCTCGTATTTTTGGAATTTCTGAAATAATATTGTCTATATCTGTCAAAAGGATTACCAACTCTAAAATTATGAAATGTCAACAATAATTTTTTATCATCTACAAAGAGATGACCTTGACTTAATTCATCACATTTTTACTATACATTTAGGGCGAGAAGTTTTAATATCGTGGAGGGCCAGATTGTGTGCACGTTTGCAGGAATGGACACGTCCTACTCTAATTTTAGTTGCCAGAAAGAGTGCATTATTAGCTTCGCTCTGAAGACAATGGGTGCTACTAGGCCTAACGGACCAAATATTTGTGCTATTCTTGACAAAACTGCTCGATTAGTGATTACATGAATGCCTGAAGAATGTGATATGCGATATTGTGAAGAGTCAGAGGTAGAATGCCACTGTAGATTTAACATTATTGTCTTCTAGTCATCTGCAAGTCTGCAAAATATCTTGTATACTGGAAGCCCATTTTCGCATTGTGAGGCCATCCTTTGACAATAACATATTTATCTCTCTGTGGGTTTCTACCTCCGGGTTGCAGATCATCTAAGTAGAAGTCTCTTTGGATAATGGTTGAAGCTAGTAGTAGTGGGAAAAAAATGGAGCAGTGTGTCACTGTTGTGACCTCATACGTTTTGGCCGGTTCTTTTGTAGTTGGTTCCCAAAAAATTCTCTGCAGTGCTGTATGATCCTGATGTACCTTGATTTGCTTATACATCTTTTCGATACATTATTTTATGGGTCCAGAACCGACAAACGATGAAAAATGGATTTTACTGAATTGTAAACCCAACTATTAAAGCTTGGTTTAGTCCGTAATCAGCGTTTACTTAGCCGTCGAACACAGCTCACCATTTTGTTGTGTCGCTATCAGTTTTGATCACTGCATCAACGTCAGCCTAGCAACCAATTCGTTTTTTTAATTTTGTTGCCCTTCCTTGGTAATTAGGTCTTTGCCTACTTGGTTTTGATTACATTGGCAAATGAATTAACTTTTGTTAAAATTAATTTTCAAAAATAAAAATCCTTGTATTTGATTTTCTGCCTTTCATTATTATCATGCAATTCTAAATGTATTTTGCCTGTTCTAAATATTATCTTTTGATGGCAATGCTAGGAGGATTTTAAAACTATATATGCCATTCAAAAAATAATTATTAGAAAACTAGAAACAGGAATTGAGATAACGCTAAAATATATAGTCTCATATGTCTTACTTTATATATCCCAGCGATAGGTGTACTTCAAAATATTTACTGCAATGTATTTTTAATTGAGTGTATTGTTAAGCCAGCGGGAATGACTTGCATTCGAAACGTATCCATCTACAGAAGAGCGTCGATAAATTTTTAAACAGAATACGCTACCATAATAATCGGGATATCGACAAGTCGCGCTCTACCATACAGAAAACTTTTTGAACGTGACCGATTCCATGATTAATAAAAGATGAATTTAAAATTGATATTCCGTGTGATAAAACTAACCATGGAGACGGCCAAGAATGTCATAGTTGATTGGACAATAATTGTTCGAGGAGGACGGCGGTTCGAGGATCAAACCTCGCCTTTATATAAATTTGACAGTTTCTAAATTTTATACGAAAATTTAAGCTACAATGATCAAGAAAACCACAGAATGTCAGGCTTCGCGTCGAAAACGATATTATTTGAATTTTACCGCGCAGTTCCGGTTATAGAAGCGATTTCTTCTGAGAATTGTCCGTCTCTAAACAGAAAAGCATTACAGGCCATCATATTCCATTTTTTTTTCGTTTTAAATTCCGCAGTGTCGCAGGACATTTATTGTAAATAAATAACGTAAAATTATCCATCTTTGTACTATTTTTTGTGTATTTGTGTTTGTTTCGTAATGCTCCGTTTTCAACTTATTTGTAAAAGAAGGAATTTTATAATAATACCCAGTTCTGCCTAGTTTTATTGCTATCCTTTTCTATAACTTTAATAGCGTGTATTGTGATTTTTTTCTTGTATTAGGAAATATAGTTATGCAAAACCTATTCCTTCATCATATACGATTTGATTGGTGAGTTGGTCGAAATTCTCATTGCACTGAAAACAATTAATATTTAAGTTAATTAGATTGAAGTATAACTCCATTATGTTCGAAAATACGTTCAATTTCAGCAACGTAAAATTAATGTATTCTTATTATTTATCCAATTTCCAATATACTAACACCATGCAAATTGATTATACCACTTATTGAGAGATATACTGACTCTTGTAGCTGTTGTAACGCATAACGTATTTATCCTGCTGTGATATTTATTTTGCATGTGAACCTCAATTACTGTTATGAGTATAGACGTGACCTGTAATATCGGCAAGGTAATTAACTTGGTTGCAAATTAAGGATGTAGTGATTAGTGATGCGTAATTTTTGGGTCTAATTTTCAAACAATCTCATAGTTTCGTCGAAAAAAATAAAATATTGTTCCTACATTATAAACTGTATTTGGGAGTGAAATCTACTATTCAAAATTTTCAGAAAGGCAAGGCGTTTATCCAAAGGATGCAAGTGCTGAGACTTGTGGAGAGGTGTGGCAAAAAAGAAGGATTAATCGTAACCTATGATTCTGTTTACTTGGTGGAGGACGTTCTCCAAACTCTACTGACGGACCATTTTCATCTATAATTATTATATCAACCGAGGCCAAAGATCTTGGACGCTAAATTGACCTACGTGGAACATGTAACAAATATAGTCGTAAGTCCTTTAAACCTTTAACCTTTAAACTGTACACAACATGTTAAAACACAAAATAAATTGTGAAAATTATTAAAACAGCGGTGAAAATTTACCAAATACAGTGTGTTTTTGGTCAATTTTCACCGCTGTTTTAATAATTTTCACAATTTATTTTGTGTTTCAACATGTGTGTACAGTTTAAAGGTTTCTATAACTACTAATTAATGTTAATGGTACTTTTGTGAAATTATGTTCTTTGACTGCTAGTTTCCTACTCTAATCAATTACCTTCTGAAGAAGATTTTAATAAAAATCGAAAGCTTAAGGTTTAGATAAATGAGGCTTATTTCCTTTTAAAAGGATTTTTCCATTGGCTGCTAACCCCACTAGCTCTACAATCATCTTATTTACGTTTAATCTTGAACTACATCCAACTCACGGTAGCAGTCTTCATAAGAGTGGATAAGATGTCGGCCGTCTTCAATTTTAGTGGGGGAAACAATGCAGTGTAAAGAATTGTCAAAAAATGCCGAAAATTCTCGAGTGTTGTTGCAGATTATGGAAAATTGTCGAAAATATAGAAAATTGTAATTGAATTATTTATTTCTAAAACAGCTAACAAGGAAACACAGGGAAGTGTCCCCGCCGATTTAAATGAAACTTGCTGGGTTTGTAGACTGACAGTGTAAGAACAACAGTAACTTTCATAGACGCTAAATCGCCCATTTTCGGGGTGGGGCACCCTAAAGCCAACGCTACCTTTCGCTTTTTCTCTTTAATATCTCCAAAACTATAAAATTAAGACAAATATATAACTGTTTTATGAGTACTAAAAGGATAGCGACAATGGTTTGCCTATCGTTCTTTTCTTTTCCAAAAAAAAAATCCCACCCCGTATTTTTTTTTTTAATTTTAAAATCTTTATTTGCTGGAAAAATACAAAAGTTATGCAGAGTTTACCCATATATATTAAATATGCTATAAAATAACTCACTTATAAGAAAAACAATAGCATCAAAACAATCCTTGTAATTCAATTGAAGTTCAAGTTTTTATTTTTTTTTGTAATAAGATGGACGTCAATCTTTCCAGTTTATAGTGTTGGCACTGGAAATGTCTTTAACAGTAAAATAAAAACGTTATTTTTACTGGATT